>JBBDGP010003096.1:185000-757500 GCA_037952835.1 Lithobates septentrionalis | reverse complement strand
GAACCAGAGGTGCACACAGCTTCCATCTCCAGCTTCTATGAAATGGACAGTCACCCAGTCTTTGGTATCACCAATGTGCTAATCAGGCCAGAGACGACACGACACGGCATCTCTCCCCGTTGACCTGAGACATGGCAATAAACAGGCTACTGATTACAGCCAGTCCATCACTAACAATGCTGTGTTCCCAGGCCACAGCATTCTACACTGCTCTGACAAGTTTCTCTTCTTCTGTTGCACTGACCTTCTCCTCCAGAACAGCTCTGTGTCCCCGGTCACAGAATGCTGCTCTACTCTCCTCTGCTTGACTGCTACTTCCTCTGCTTGATCTTCTTTACATCCAAGTCCTGTGTTCCCCGGTCACAGCAGCTTGATGCCTCCTTAGAGATGAAGATCTTTATCTTTAGCTCCTTCCCAGCGGTTCCTCCATCCCTCCTCCGCATCCACCGCATCCCCCACGTGGGGACGCGTGGAACAGCACCTCAACACTCCATGCTGTCTTTCTACTCCATAGAACTCCTCCCTGGAAGCATGTGACCCTAGCTTATATGAGAGGCCTGCCCCCTGCCAATGAAAGTTAATGATTGGTCAGGGCTCCTCACATGAGCTGCCTGCCACTCAGGTCTCAGGTTGTCAGACTTCCACTTACCAGACCGGTGAGTCCGCTTGGGCAGAGGGTGGTCTCCCTTACGAGTCCGACTCGTGGCCCCTGGTAGAGTAGATAGGAGGCACGGGAGTGCGGACAGGTATGAGAGCCTGGTAGTGGGATCCAGGTGCTGGAAGGAAGATGATCTTCAAGCAGCAGGTCAGTAGTCTGGAACACAGGCAAACAGATGCTGAGCCGGAGCAGAGCAGGCAGGTCAGGGTTCGGCAACAGGCGGGCAGCAAGGGTACAACAGGAGCAGGCAGAAGCGGAGTCAATCAGGCCGAGGTCAGGTACAGGCAGAAGTCAGGAGAATCCAAGAGGCAAGCCGGGTCGTTAGATCAGGAACACAGGAACACAGGAATAGGCAATGGGAACTATGGCACAGGGAGCTGTTGGTCAGGCAGCACTGAACAGAGCGCACGGCAGACCTAAATAGGCCGGTTGGCGCCAAATGCTGCACACGTGCGCACGCTGATGCTCACAGGCGCGTGCGCACACCCTCGCGCCCTCGCTACACTGATCACTCCCAGTCCCAAATCACAACAACCAGGCCCAGCCTAAAGCATAGGCCTGGCTAAATTTACCTGCAGTTGGGCCCTGCAGCTAGAAAAATACTACTCTAGCACCTACCTGCTAGTAGGTGGGTAGAGGGTGCTACATATGTTTATCATACCCTGATTGGGTTTTTTGGTAGCAGCTTTAGCCTTAATTGGCCACATATTATTCCAATTAAGGAATTAATTCTCTTTCACCTAATCCAGAAATGCTTGTTTTAAGTAGGAATAGGCACAGTTTTCTACATATTTTCTTTTAAACTATAACATGTCTTGTGTAGTAATTGTATATTCTTTTTTGATTTGCTGTACTTTTCTTTTACAAAGGTAGAGTTACCTTTAATTATTACCAGTCCAATTAGATACCAGCATGACTTCAGAAGATGTCTATTTTATTTTTTCCTTTACATACAGGGTAGCTAGGAACCAAACAATCATAAGGATTTTATCATATCTATGTATATTAAAAACAGAATAACATCCGCATGAGGGGGTCGTGGATGCACGCTGTTGGACTGGCTAACTTAATTTGAAATATTGCAATTATACTCTGTGCTGCTTGGCTTTTGGCCTTTGTGGGAGGATGGTTTATTTATGGAAATACTCTCTTATATAATCTCTATCTTATTCTAAGGTCCAGTTGCTGACAATGCTATTCACATGTCATCTGACATACCAACACAATTTTTAAATTTTGCATTTAGCGTTTAATAAGATACTTCGTTTTTTTTTTTTTCAATTTTTCTGAGATCCAGGACCCTTCCATTTCTTTAACCGCTTACCGACCGTATACTGTATATATACAGCGATAAGGCAGCTCTCCTGCGCAAGATCACGTACCTAGTACGTGATCCTGCATTTCTGGGTATGGGTTGCGCACGCCGCCGCCGGCCCGCTCCCGCTATGATTAGACACAGCGGGAGCTGATTGGCGGGTACGGTGGACTCAATGCCCACCAGCACCCGGCGATGCTTTGGTACACAGGCAGAACGGCATTCTGCCGATGTAAACAAGGCAGATCGCCGTTCTATCAGTAGGGAAGACATGGATCCTGTGTCTGCTAAGCTGGGGCACTGATCCATGAATACTCCTAGTAAAAGCACCTCCCCCACAGTAGTAAAGCACTGGTCAGGCACACATTAAACCCTTTGATCGCCGCTGATGTAACCCCTTCCCTGCCTGTGTTATTAGTGACAGTGCATATTTTTTAGTGTATTAGTGTCACTGGTCCCCAAAAAGTGTCAAAAGTGTCAGTGTCCTGACTGTCAGCCACAATATCATCGCAGCCCCAGTATAAGTTGCTGATCGCCACCATTACTAGTAAAAAAAAAAAAGAAATCTCATAGTTTGTAAATGCTATAACTTTTGTACAAACCAATCAATATACTGTAAGTTTATTGGGATTTTTTTTTTTTACCAAAAATATGTAGCAGAATACATATTGGCCTAAATTGATGAAGGAATGTGATTGTTTACATTTTTTTATTGGGTATGTTTTATAGCATATTTTTTTTTTTCTAAATTGTCGCAAAAAATAAAAACCACAGAGGTGATCAAATATCACCGAAAGAAAGCTCTATTTTTTGGGAAAATAGGACTTTTTTTTCAGTACAGCGTCGCATGACTGCGCAATTGTCAGTTAAAGTAACGCAGTGCCGTATCACAAAAAATGGCCTGGTCATGAAGAGGGTAAACCTTCCAGAGCTGAAGTGGTTAACCATACTCAATAATGTATGGATAACTCTGCTCTATAAGAAGTTACTAAGCGTAGCCTGTCACCTTCTAAGCTCACACACTCCTCCCGCAGGCATGAGGCTCGCTTACACTGTCAATTAAATTGAAAATAATAAGCTTTACGGGGATACAAATCCAACACCAGCCAAAGACCTGTGCCCATCCTCTGCCGAGAATTTCAGATGACAGCCAATTAAAGATCTCTTGTCCGAGAGAATCTAGGAGCAACTCTACTACAGTGCTATTTTAAATAAATCCTAAGGAAGGAGCGATTAACCCAGGAAAAAGGGAAACGTTCCTTTTGTAATCATCAACACACATAGCGCAGATTTGGTAACTGATATTATAATTAGACAACGTACCGTATTTATCGGCGTATAACACGCACCCCAATTTTAGGAGTTTAAGGAAAAAACGTACATTTTAAATAAAGAACTTTGAAGCAAAATTAGGGTCACAGCTCATCAATGCACCCTGCTCAGTGCCCATCTGCAGCCATTAAATTGCCCAATAATGCACCCTGCTCAGTGCCCATCTGCAGCCACTAAATTACCCAACAATACACCCTGCTCAGTGCCCATCTGCAGCCTCTAAATTGCCCATCAATGCATCCTGCCAAATGCCCTTCTGCAGCCATTAAATTGCCCATCAATGCATCCTGCCCAGTGCCCTTCTGCAGCCATTAAATTGCCCATCAATGCACCCTGCTCAGTGCCCATCTGCAGCCTCTAAATTGCCCATCAATGCATCCTGCCCAGTGCCCTTCTGCAGCCATTAAATTGCCCATCAATGCACCCTGCTCAGTGCCCATCTGCAGCCATTAAATTGCCCATCAATGCACCCTGCTCAGTGCCCATCTGCAGCCTCTAAATTGCCCATCAATGCATCCTGCCCAGTGCCCTTCTGCAGCCATTAAATTGCCCATCAATGCACCCTGCTCAGTGCCCATCTGCAGCCATTAAATTGCCCATCAATGCACCCTGCTCAGTGCCCATCTGCAGCCTCTAAATTGCCCATCAATGCACCCTGTTAAGTGCCTATCTGAAGCTATTAAATTGCCCAACAATGCACCCTGCTCAGTGCCCCATCTGCAGCCATTAAATTGCCCATCAATGCACCCTGCTCAGTGCCCATCTGCAGCCATTAAATTGACCAACAATGCAGCCTGTTCGGTGCCCATCTGCAGCCTCACCTTTCCCATCATTGCAGCCTTGCCAGTGTTGGATCATCCCTGCTGTCTCCGAGGGAAGAGGAGGAGCGAGCGCTGCTGAGTTACACAGAGCCGCGATCTCCTGTGTACCCGGCGCTCCGTCACTCACAGCCACGCCTCCTGGCCCTGCTCATATGATAGACAGAACAGTGGCCCAATGCGGGGCCAGGAGGCGTGGCTGTGAGTGACGGAGCGCCGGGTACACAGGGGATCGCGGCTCTATGTAATTCAGCGGCTTTCACGCCTCTTCCCTCAGAGACAGCAGGGATCGTGTATAACGCACCCCCGATTTCCCCCTGATTTTAAGGGGAAAAAAGTTAAATACGGTAATTCGTTTTTACTGGAGCATATTTTAATGACCAAATAATCTTTATTGATTGGTATATAGAGAAAAGATCAAAAATGAAAATTAAGTTTCGAGATGCATCTAGTGAGCACAGCCTGGAGCTGACCATACGTGGTTTATTTGTGTTCAACTAACAGGCTGAATGGAAAAAAAAACAAAAACGAAGATTCCTTCATCCACAGAAATGAAGTGCATGTAGGAAACCCACCACTGGGACATTGTAGTCTGACTGCGGGGGTTTACAAACACTTTAAGCACATTTACTGTTTGCTGGATACCATTAGCAGTTTGATGCCTGCAGTTGCTCTTTAATGGTCTGCCTATGACACAAGGTTTTTCTTGTATGTTTAGAAAACTATAGTACGTAATACAAGGGGAGATTGCATTGAAATTCTCATGTTGCTCTCTTATCTGTGCATACAATGGGGGGATGCAGATTCTCTATCTGGGCACCATTTCCTCAGGTAGATAATAGCAGGAACAGTTGTGAATGGGATAGAAAAGGCTTAGCTTTATTGGAAGGGAATTGACATTAGGGGTGTTGGAATGGAGTTCCAAGTGCTACCAGGCAGCACCTCAAGTGAACCCATAATCCAGTTAAGATCTGCATACAGTCAAAGTAGAAGCCAGAAAATACTCTGGAATCCCACAGCAGCTAGTCGAATGAGTAATTGCCTTGTCTTTTGTTCATATAGCCTCTGCTTAAAGGTAGGATCAGCTATTCTGAACCTTAACCTTCCCCTTCAGCAAAAAACGCATGACATTGTGATAAGGGGAGTAAAGATCTTACTGTATACAGAATGTTCAAATGTTTGTGGTGACCTGACCATCACACCCAAACTATATAAAGTAAAGGGTTTTGGTTATTCCTGCTGTAATGATTTGTATTCTAACTGTACTCTCTGCCGTCATGTTGTAAAGCGCTGTGCGAACTGTTGGCGCTATATACGGTAAGTCCTGTATAATCATAATGAAAAAAATGCTACAACACGCAAAGTGGCAAACTTTTCTGTTCCAGCATGACCCTTTGCAGAAAGCCTGCTCAAAAATGGTTTGAGTTTGGTGTGGAGGAACTTGAATGGCCATCACTGAGCCCTGACCTCATTCTTATTGTTGGGATTAATTGGATTGGGGATTGCGATTTTGGCCATCTCGTCCAACAACTAATACTTGACCTCACAAATGTTCTTTTAGCAGAATGGGCAAATTTCCCACAGGCACACTCCAACATTTTATGAAAATCTTTGCCAGAAGAGTGGGGACTGTCATAGCCCATAGAGTGGGCAACTTCATAATAAGGCATATCTAAATCCAAACACATAAATGTATATATTGCAGATTAGCAGCCCTTAGATGTGGTGGCTGCATCCGTTTTCTTATTTTCAGGCTAAGTACATTTTTTGTAAGAAGAGACAATGCCTGTCGACCTTTTATCATTTAATATTGCATTGCTGCTCATCCTCAAAATCGAATTGATATACATTCCTAATGTTTCTCCTTGGGATTTTAATGCAGCCAAAAAATTCTTCCAACACTATTCATTCATAAAAAAAAAATTTAATTACAACTTTATTAGTACAAAATAGAACATGGCGCATCTAAAAACACACAGGCTCTGGTATACAATCTGTACACTCATACCCCTATACTGAGCAGGCCCATATTGCTAATATACAATTTGGGTGGCACAGTGGTGTAGTGGGTAGCACCCTAGCAGTAAAAAGGGTCGCTGGTTCGAATCCCAACCACGACACTACCTGCCTGGAGTTTGCATGTTCTCCCTGTGCCTGCGTGGGTTTCCTCTGGGTACTCCAAAGACATGCTGGTAGGTTAATTGCAAGACAAAGACAATTCAAAGACAAGGCCAGTTATGGGTGTGGGCGGTGGCCAGTGTTTTGTTACTGGTAGGTTAATTGGCTTCTGTCCAAAAAAATTGGCCCCTAGTATATGAATGTGAGTTGGGGACCTTGGATTGTGGGCTCCTTGAGGGTAGGGACCGATGTGAGCGTGCGATGTATGTGTGGAGCGCTGTGTAAATTTGACAGTGCTATATGGGTACCTTAAATAAATAATACTAATAGATGAGCATCTTAATGAGACACAATGTATAGGGATAAGGACAATTGTAGATACCCACACTCACTCAGGTTGAACTGGATGAACTGGTGTCTTTATTCAACCTTACTAACTATGTAACTATGTAACAATAGGATTTCTCCAACAATAAGTCCTGCCAGAAAAGGAATTTCCAACGCGTTTCAATTACTTCTTCTTCTTCTTGGGGCAAAACAACAGGTATAACAAGATGTACATAAACCAAAGCACTTAACACCCAGGTGCAGTTTCCCTGGATCTATGAGCCACAGTCAGGCCGGTCAACTCACGCAGACGTACCCTCACCAAAGATGGAGGAGTCGTCTATTGAAGCCAATTGATTATAACGGGGGGTGTAATCTCCAACCAATAGTGACATGTTAGGAATAGATTCGGCATGCATTCAACTTAAATTTCCAGAATAGTTGAATTGTGCTGCGTATGCCTCCAGAACTTAATGTGGAAAGATATAATCCTTAGGATATGGAACTTTCAAAGTATATTCCCCATGTAAGCCAAACTCGGGTTCACAGAGATATTGGGTTGAGCACACCTGAATCAAAAGAGTTTCATGCTGCCTAGTCGAATATATATATGTAATGCCAATATATTCACCAGCCTGTCAAGGGATTTGATGTAGTCACCAGCCATTTCAAAGATACATGTTGACCTTTTCACTTTTGTGGGATAAGCTGCAAACATAAAGTAATCTTATTATCTTTCTCTAGACTACTAATTCCCCACTTCCATGTTTGAAGTCCTGACTTAATGGCCACTATAGTTGCCCCCCAAGGATAGAATGGAGAAAAAAAGTGTAGACATGAAGATATAGGAAGCATGTTATTCTCATTATCACCAGGTGAAACAAAAAGAAAACTCTTGCAGCCACCACGTCTAAGGACTGGTACACTGCAAATATATGACATTTTTGGTTTTGGGGTGTAGATGCCCTTTTCTGCTTATGGTTTTGGAATAGGATATTCAAAAAGCTCATATAGGTATGGTTACATTACAGCATTTGACCTTATAGTATTTTTAAAAAATTAGGTTCACTTATTGTAGAAACACGTTGGAACCATACCTACCGTATATACTCGAGTATAAGTCGAGTTTTTCAGCACATTTTTTTGTGCTGAAAGTGCCCCCCTCGACTTATACTCGAGTCAAGCACTTTTCTGCAGCAAAAAATTTCATTTTCCGAACCAAATTTGGGGCCCTGTATCTCAGAGCCACTTGGTTCTAGGAACCCCAAATTTGGTGTGCAAACCCAGTGGAACTGGTACCACAACATATCCAAAGCTGGGGTTCCTAGCACTAAGTGACCCTGAGATACTGGGCCCCAAATTCGTTTCGGAAAATGTCATTCTCTGCTGCAGAAAAGTGCTTGACATTTTCTGAACCGATTTTTGGGGCCCTGTATCTCGGGGCCACTTAGTGCTAGAATTCCCAACTTTGGATATTTTATGGTGCTAGTTCCACTGGGTTTGCACACCAAATTTGGGGTTCCTAGCTCTAAGTGGCCCCGAGATACTGGGCCCCAAATTCGGCCAACTGTGTCCATCTGCAGCAATGTCATTTCGGGACACTTTGGGTTCAGAGACCCCAAATTTTGGCTACAGCTAGGGGGCATCTAGGAACACTTAACTACCGAGTTTGAAGTTCGGGGGACCTATGGCTGCAAATGGGCACAGTGAGGCATGCAAATGGGCACAGTGAGGCTGCAAATGGGCATTGTTGACCCTCTTTTCCACTTACAGTAGCTGTGCATTTCTCACCCTCGTCTTATACTCGGGTCAATACGTTTTTCCCATTTTTTTGTGGTAAATTAGGGCCTCGACTTATACTCGGAACGACTTATACTCGAGTATATACGGTATTTGTTTTTCAGTGAAATCAATATCTAGCTGTCACAAAAATGCAGGCAATTTATTTTCCTTTTCTCTGCTCAGATTGCAGAAATCATTTTTGAAAGAATGATTCTGCACTTTTCTCTCCTTTACATACTGTACAGAGAATGTGTGGGATTGGAGTACAATTAGGGAGCAGAGAGTGCTGCCAACTCTTCATTTGGTGTAATTCAGACTGACAGGGACACTCCGTCAGCGGTGACACAGCATAATGTCATCTTTCATTTTAAATCGTGACATGCTTGTGGTAGCAGGAATTATTGTGTATTAAGCACAGTCCTTGGCTTTAATCATGTGAAGTTGACTCCCCTGACTGCTCAATAATGCATAACACACATTGGCCCTCCTGCCTTTACTTATTTTGTTAATAACTTTGATGTCGTTTGGGGTAACGTTTATTTCAAGTGATAGATTGTCACATGATATCAAAGTAATAATATTGTCTATAGCAGCCTTTCTCAGCCATTTTATTCCAAAGAGAAGCTTAAAATGATATTTATTGGAAAGCATGTCCCTTTTTTTGGTGGTCAGTAGGGTATATATTCCTAACATTAAGGTTCATTGTGAAAAATGATTCTTACATTGATGGTCAGAAGGCAGAATGTTCCTTCCATTTACGGTTCGTAGGAAGAATACCCCTTTCATTGGTGGTTAGTAGGAAGAATACCCCTTTCATTGGTGGTTAGTAGGAAGCAAAGTGCCATTAAAGAGGAGTTCCACCCAGGGGGGCCGTCAAAAAAAAAAAAAAAATTAAAAGTCAGCAGCTACAAATACTGCAGCTGCTGACTTTTAATTGGACAATTACCTGTCCCTGGGTCCAGCGATGCGGGGGATCGAAGCCCCGCTCGTCCCCCCCTCCGCTCGTCGGCGCCGGCATTTCAACTGTGGGCGCCGGGCTGTGGCTTCACAGCCTGGCACCCACTGCGCATGCGCGAGAGGCGCCGCGCGCTGTGATTGGCCACGCAATCACCTGGGACCTGTAATGGGTCCCAGATGATTAACAGGAGGGAGGGAGCAGAGCGGAGCCCTTCCTGTGCCGAGGGGGAAGTGATGTCACCAGCCCAGGCTAAGGAACAGGCAGACTACGAGGGACCACCTAGCAACAGGCATTTAGAGGTAAGTGAAAAAAAAAATATCCAAATGTTTTTTTGTTTTTTTTTTAAGAATTTTTCCAGGTATTTTTGTTTTTTGGGGGGAACCCCACTTTAACTAGCAACAGCTCTTCAGATCACTAGCCAGCGATCCCTTTGGATGGACCCTTGGCTGACTGTAATAGCACACAGGGGTAGCCAAAAAGAACAGTCCTCTGGATCATTGGTCTGTAGAATGCATTAATGGTGAAAAACCTTGAGGGTTTACAACCCCTTTAAATACCATGACCAAGATAGGATGCAAGGGGAAATCTTCCATTGTGGACACAGAATAGAGGTGCATATATTTTGTAATAGAATGGTTTAAGAGTTAGGAAGTAGAAAGACTGTTGTTTTTTTTAAATTCTTTTCTCTGTCTCTATTGGATAGTTATCCTGGTTTCCTATCTTAGAAATACAACAGGGAGTGAGAGGAGATCTCCAAAAATGTAGGCTGACAGCTGTCATGGAAGCAGGTTCCTCCTCTTTATAGGGAGATTCGCCCACTCCTTCCCTTCTACTGACCATCTGACTGTGTCACTGTTAAGAAAAAATTCTGCCACAGCCTATGCTGGTGACAAGTGTCAATGAGAGGAGTTAGGAAACATTTCTCTAATGGGTACCCAAACAGAATAATCGGACAGTGGTTCTGAACATACTGGTTCTATTTAAAATGTAAAAACAAACAAACAAATAGATAAACATTTTCCATGCAGTTGAATTTTAAAGTGGTTGTAAACCCCTACATATACCCAGTGAAGTGACTGGCTTCAGGTGATGCACAGAGATGAAACAAATCCTCCTACATAAGTTGTATCTGTTTGTTTATCTGCAGTCTTCTCTTCTCTACATCCATTCAAATTGTTGAATATATAAGCTTGTCTGAGAGTCCAGAAAAAAGGGGATGGAGAGCTGAAGTTACACTCTGCAGAGCTCAGGGAGGAGAGCTCTAAGAGCTGATTGGGGGGGAAGAGACACGCCCCCCCCCCCCCTTTTACACAGCACACAGGAACAGAGCTGGGGCTGTCAATCAGCTGGAGATCCCTCTCCTGTCACATTTTTCTCTTGGTGTCAGAAAAACTTGTTATAAGTAACTCATGCTGATAGCAGAGGAATGGGGGCAGCAGACAGAAATTACGCTTATTGCTCTTAAAGTGGAGTTCCAGCCACAAACATTTTTTATTTATTTATTTTAATTCAGCAGCTACAAACACTGTAGCTGCTGACTTTTAATAAGGACACTTACCTGTCCAGGGAGCCCGTGATGTCGCCCCCCCTCCCCCTGAAGCCGATCCGTCCATCAGATGCAGCCGCCGCTATCCTAACTAATGGAAACCGGGAGTGGAGCCTTGCGGTTTCACTCCCGGTTTTCTACTGCGCATGTGCGAGTCACGGGTCGCTTTGTGAATGGCCAGCTTGTCTTTTGAGACACACACAGGTCCCAGAAGACAGCGGGGGGGGGGGGGGGGGGGGGGGGGAGCTCACCGCACAAGAGGACACGACGTCCTGCGCCACACTTAGTACTTCATTAAAGGTGAGTTAGAAAAAAAAAAAGTTAGCCAAAAACGAGTGGTGGAGGAGTCGTCATTCCTCTAAGGCGAAGTTCTAAAAGTGGGTGGAACTCGGCTTTAAATGAGACAAGTACACAATATAGAGGGATATTCTTTCTTCGCATTTCATATCTGAGGTTTACAACCACTTTAAAGGACCAATAAAAGCAAACATGACATGCTGATTTATGTAAGATTTAAAAGCCCAATTAAACTTTCAGTTTAAATTAACTGAATACATTCAGAAAATTGAGCTGGACAGCAAAGACAAATAAAGGTCAGATGTATTAATACACTACAGATGTGCGCACTTTTATACCCGTCAATGTTGAAATTTGTAGTGACTGCAGTTCTAGGCTCAGGCTTGTGACTCTTTAAATTGTTCCATCAAAATAACTTTAGTTATAATTAAAGTGGCTGTAAACCCTCACATTGACCCAGCGAAGTGACTGGCCTCAGGTGATACACAGAGATGAAACAAATCCTCCTACATACGTTGTACTGGTTTATCTGCAGCCTTCTCTTCTCTACGGCCATTCAGAGTGAAGATGTTATACTGCTTGTCTGACCTTTCAGAAAGCAGGGGGCAGGGAGCTGGAGTTACACTCTGCAGAGCTCAGTAAAGCCGCGTACACACGAGCGGAATGTCCGACAGAAAAAGTCAGACGGAAGCTTTTCATCGTCTATTCCGATCGTGTGTAGGCCTCATCGGACTTTTTTTTCGAAAATTCTGACAGACCTAGAAATAGAACATGTTCTAAATATTTCCGACAGAACCAATTCCTATCGGGAAAACCGATCGTCTGTATGGTGTTCCAACGGACCAAAAACGACGAATGCTGTGAAGCAAGTACGAGACGGAAGCTACTGGCTATTGAACTTCCGTTTTCTAGTCCCGTCGTAAGTGTTGTACGTCACCGCGTTCTGGACGGTCGGACTTTGGGTTGACCGTGTGTAGGCAAGACCGCTTGAATGGAATTCCGTCGGAGTTCCGTCGGCGAAACCTTCGGAGTTTATACCGACGGCAAAACTGGTCGTGTGTACAGGGCAGATCCTGCTACATACAAATCCTCCTACATACATTGTACTGGTTTATCTGCAGCCTTCTCTTCTCTACAGCCATTCAAAGTGAAGAAGTTGTACAGCTTGTCTGACCTTTCAGAAGGCAGGGAGCTGAAGTTACACTCTGCAGAGCTCAGTAAGGAGAAAGCTCTGAGAGCTGATTGGTGGGAAAGGACACCCCTCCCCCCACACTTCCTTCTCACAGCACACAGGAACAGAGCTGAGACTGTCAATAACATGCTGTGTGCTGAAGCTCCCTCCCCTGTCATCTTTCTCTCTTGCTGTCAGGAAAACCTTGTCAGAAGTGATTCATACTGATAACAGAGGGATGAATCAGCAGACGGAAGTGACATTTACTGCTCTGGATTGAGACGAGTACACACTATAGAGGCATATGATTTGTTCATATTTCATATCTGAGTTTTATAGTCACTTTCAATCCGCTTGATGGCTTAGCAGCCATTGATTACATTCTGTGAAGAATCAGTAATCTCTTGTCAATATACTATTGGCTCCTGGTGAATATTCTGTAGAATAATGTTAAGGAAAAAGATACAGATAGAGAAACTGCTGATATGAAAAAGCATTCTGTTCTCAAGGAGGAAATGTGACAGCTTGAAGGTAATAGAGGTGCGAATTTGGGAGCAAAATTGAATATCAGGAAGCAAACAGTCAACAGATTTTCGTGTACTATGAGATGTCGTTTTTTTTTATTAAAACATAAAGGGAGCATTTTTAGTTTCACCTCACGTTGTACCAAGCAGTGTTGCATGATTAAATTTTCAGCACCATGGACAGAGCTGCTTGTATTTTCCCATTTAGTTATATCTGAACCAAAGAACAAAAAACAGCATATTGCAGCTTACCGTTCCTTAAAGTGGAGGTCCACCCTAAAAAAGGAAATTAAAATTAAAATTCATTAAAAAATTAAAAAAAAAAAAACATTTGAAAAAAAAAATAAAAAATTTAACTTACCTGAAACCCCTGTTGCTAGGCAGTCTTCCTAATCTGCCCTTTTCCTATTCCGCGGCGCTTCCTCCTCCTAAGGTGAGTGGCCCCGTTGCCTTCTGGGACATGTGTGTGTCCCAGGAAAGAAAAAGGCCATTCACACAAAGGGCGCCGCGCCACTCGCGCATGTGCAGTAGGAAACTGGCAGTGAAGCAGCAAGGCTCCACTGCCCGTTTCCCTTAGTTAGGATGGAGACGCCGCCGGCCGATCCGATGGACGGATTGGCCTCGGGAGGGGGGGGGCTCGCTGGACAGGTAAGTGTCCTTATTAAAAGTCAGCAGCTACAGTGTTTGTAGCTGCAGACTTTAGGAAAAAAAAAACATCCGGAACCCCCCTTTAAAGTGGAAGTAAAATCATTTTTTTTTTTACTTGTACCTACAGGTAAGCCTATAATGAGGCTTGCCCGTAAGAACAGTGAATGTCTCCTAAGGCTGCACTGTTTAGGAGATATTCACACTGCATGCAACTGGTGATGTCGCCTGTGCCATCCCTTCAGAGCTCCATGCCACGGTCCGATGGCAACGCGGTGTGGCCAATCAGATGGCCGGAGGACACAAACCCAGTGTGCCGCTGGAAGGCTTCGTTCTAAGTTAAGTATTTAATTATGTGCTAGTATGCGATGCATACTAGCACATTATGCAACTGTCTTACGGGTTTTTAAAAAAAAAAAAAGAAAATGCGGTTTACTACTGCTTTAACCAGTTCCGGACCACCCCACGTACATAATATATTGCGGCGGGGTGGCCCGGCTACGCAAAATCGCGATTTTGTGCAACAGCCACTAGGGGCTGATTGGACACAGGGGGAGCCAATCAGCAGGTCCGGTGGACGCGATGTCCGCCGGCCACCCACGAACGCGCCCCACAGAGATAGATCGGCAGTCTGCCGATGTAAACACGGCAGATTGCTGTTCTGTCAGGCATGGACACTGTGAATCTTGTGTTCCTGCTAATCAGGAAGACAGATCACTGTGTCTATGCAGTGAGCCCACCCCCCCCCCCCCCTCACAGTAAGAAAGCACAAATAGGGAATATGCTTAACCCCTTGATCGCCCCTGATGTTAACCCCTTCCCTGCCAGTGTCATTCATACAGTGTCAGTGCATATTTTTAGCACTGATCACTGTAGTAATGTCACTGGTTCTCAAAAGTGGCAGGTGTCCGATCTGTCCACCGCAATGTCGCAGTCCCGCTAAAAATGGCTGATCGCCGCCATTACTGGTAAAAAATAAATGAATAAAGATGCCATAAATCTATCGCCTATTTTGTAGATGCGATAACTTTTGCGCAAACCAATCAATATGCGCTAATTGGTATTTTTTTTTACCAAAAACATGTAGCAGAATACATATTGGCCTAAATTAATGAAGTTCATTTTTTTTACGTTTTTTTTTTTAATTGGATATGTTTAAAGCAGAAAGTAAAAAAAATTGTGTTTTTTTTTTTTTTTTTTTTTTCAAAAATTGACGCTCTTTTTTTGTTTATAGCGCAAAAAATAAAAACCGCAGAGGTGATCAAATACCACCAAAAGAAAGCTCTATTTGTGGGGAAAAAAGGACATACATTTTATTTGGGTACAGCGTCGCAAAACTGCGCAATTATTGGTTAAAGTAATGCAGTGCAGTATTGCAAAAAATGGGCTGGTCAGGAAGGGGGTAAAACCTTCTTGGTCTGAAGTGGTTAAAAGAGAAATATGGTGCAAAGCTTTTTTGTTCGTACTTCTCCTATGGATCACAGGAGATCAGTTTGTTCTGCACTCCTGTGATTAGTTTTCAGCTGACAGCGGGCATCACAGAACCATATGGTCGGTATCCGCCCAGAAGCTTGGATCGACACCTGGCCCAGCCTCTCAGGGAGCTGCTGAGAGCCTGAACCAGCTCCCCCCTCCCCCTTCACAGCCCAGTGCTCCAGTGAGCACTGGAGTGAAAGGAGCGAAGAATAGCTCTGCTCAGAGCAGGGGGGGGGGGGGGGGGAGATGAGCGATCAGCTGTGTATGATTGTTCAGTTCTCACTGCAGAGCTGGCGGGGGGGACAGATGCAGCATCAGACCGATGCTGCATCCACCTAGAGTATAAATGTTTGCTTTTTTCCTTCAATTCCCCCTGGTGTACCCTGCCAGTAATGCACCACGTTTGCCAACGCATTGCGCCACATTGCATGATAGTGTATTAATGTGCACTGTGGTGCACTGTGACGTGTGTAAATTGCGGGTTCATTTGGATACCATTCAATATTTATGGCATTGCTACTGCAACATATTGGGGTTGATTTACTAAAGGGAAATAGACTGTGCACTTTGCAAAGTGCATTTGCACTCTGCAAGTGCAGTTGCTCCAGAGCTTAATAAATGAGCAGAAGCTCTGCTGAATTCCATCATCCAATCATGTGCCAGCAAAAATGCATTTTTTTTTCTATTTTCTTGTATGTGATTGGGTTTTCTTTGCAGAGTGAAGCCTTACCTCATTTACTAAGCTCTGGAGCAACTGCACTTGCAGAGGACAACTGCACTTTGCGAAGTGCACAGTCGATTTGCCTTTAGTAAATCAACCCCTCTGTGTGCTGCGGTAACACAACACAGTGAAAAGGTGTATTTGGTCTTATAAAGGAAACCTTTTATTAGTGCCATACCATAAGATGATGCTTCTGCCTTGGTAATGGCTCCCACCACCCTGAACTATTAAAGGAACCCCTATACTAACTTTGAGTACCTGCATGTCCCCCAAATGTCCCTCTTCCACCAAGCCCAGTTCTCTCCTGAGCTACACTGTGCACAGTAGTTCTTGGTGCCAGGACCAATCTGCCAGCACTGAGAACAAACACATCAATACATTTATACATGGAAGGTAATGGAAACATATATGGAAATCAGTGGTCATGCAGTACACATCTAAAATGTTATACAGTGGGGGTTATTTACGAAAGGCAAATCCACTTTGCACCACAAGTACAAGTGCAAAGTGCACTTGAAATTGCACTAAAAGTGCACTTGGAAGTGCAGTCGCTGTAATGCCGCGTACACACGAGCCGACTTTCTTGCTGACCGGACTCCGTCGGACAATTCGATCGTGTGTGGGCTCCAGCGGACTTTTTTTCCTCAAAAGTCCGACGGACCTAGAAATGAAACACGTTTCAAATCTTTCTGACGGACTCGAGTCCGGTCGAAAAGTCCGCTCATCTGTATGCTAGTCCGACGGACAAAAACCGACGCTAGGGCAGCTATTGGCTACTGGCTATCAACTTCCTTATTTTAGTCCGGTGTACGTCATCACGTATGAATCCATCGGACTTTGGTGTGATCGTGTGTAGGCAAGTCCGCTCGTTCGGAAAGTCCGGTCAAAAAGTCCGCTTGTGTGTGCGTGGCATAAATCTGAGGGCAAGATCTGAAATCAGGGAAAGCTCTGCTGATTTTATTATCCAATCATGTGCAAGCTAAAATGCTGTTTTTTTATTTTCCTTGCATGTTCCCCCTCGAATCTACAGCGACTGCACATCCAAGTGCACTTTCAGTGCAATTTCAAGTGCACTTTGCACTTGTAGTTTGCACTTGTAGTGCAAAGTGGATTTGCCTTTAGTAAATAACCCCCAGTATGTCTTTCTGTTGGTTTTAGTGTCCCTTTCAAATGACTTTCTTGTGCATTTCTTGCCTAAATCTTAGGAACGATGACTCAGGCTCGGGTTCCTGTGGACGTTGTTTTTTCATCTTTCCGTGTCCTTTTTTTTTTTTTTTTTTTAATGGGTGAGGGAAGGCGACAGATGGAGACATTGTAGCCCTGCATACAGAACAGCTTAATACACAGGACTTCAACCAGACAGTGAAACAAAGAGAAATTCAAGATGCTGAACTCCTTTCTGATTCACTTATACTCCATTAATGTATTTGGATCTACTGCTTTCTTTGTGGTACATCTTTGCTTTCCATCTCTCCTGTCCCCAGCCACGGTCATGAAAACGAGCCAGATAAATGTTCCCTTTGCTCTAGTGATGAAATCCTAATAATAACAAACATCTGCCTCCTTATAGCTGTATTCATTTCCAAGAGTTGGCATTCCTTGCATACATCTGGCACTCTGTAGATGTCCTTGATTTTAGTGACACATCAGAGCTATGAAGGCTGAAACCAATCCCCGTGTGGTTAAAAGTGAATCACCCCTCTCCACTCCCCCAATCCTTAAAGCAGAACTACACCAAAAAGGAGAAGTTCCTCTCTTCTTCCTCCTCCCCCACCATATTTGGAATTTTTTTTTGGAGAATGGGTACCTAGTTTTCTTTTCCAATTGTTTTTATTAAGTTATAAACCATACAGATGTAAAACCGTACTATGACAGACCTAGCCGGGACAGAGGCTTTTGGAGGGGACTGAATGCTAGCCTCTTGCCGACCGATTATGGACCCTGGCATTTGGGGGAACGGTGCTCTTTGTGAGCTGTATGCCTGGGGACCCATGAGGTGGTGTTACTTTAGATTCAGGCCCATGTCCCCCAAGACACACAGACTCTGGAGACCCTGGATATGCCATTGTGACGGGAGTCACTAATAGGGGCACAGGGTGAATGAGAACCCCACTATGATCTGTGCTACTCAGACTCAATACTGTATATATGTATATATAATGTGTGCTGTCTCATTGTGTTGTGTACTATTTGCTGTGCTAGTTTGGGGTGGGGCTGTATTCCAATGTTCTATTGTGTCTGTCTGCCTTGGATATCACAGGATATGTATCTCTATGGAGGGAGGGGGGATTCCTCCAACAGCTCTCCCTGCTGATAAGACTGTGTACTGATGAGACGTTAAACACACCTGACCTGTGTGTCCATTGTCATTGGACAGTTTAACCCGTCCTGTTTTCCAAGAGTGGGGGGGGAAGTGTTTTGAAGTAGGATCTGTATAACATGTGTTTGAATAAAGATTCATTCCTGCTTGAACCTCAAGACAGAGCCTTGTCTCGTATTTGGGGGAGAATTATTTGTATGGGTTCCTTGTTCGACTGATTGAAGTGTTCGGTAGCTGCCTTTGTGTTTGGAAATGGAATGTCTTAAACGACTTTAACCCCTTTCATACTCGGGGTGTCGTTACACATACAATACAGTATAGAGAAGTACCGGTACACAACAACATTATTGACCTACAGCATTGGTCATTAGGGAACCGGCATAACGTTATTTTGGGATATGATTATAGTTCTGAAGAACAGAAGATACATCCTCCAAAGGGGAACTGCATGGCCGGAAGCACCCCCATCTAAGACGAGGGGTCATCTCAGACATGAATCGATCATGGTGGGCTGGTCGCTATGCTTGAATACACAGCCCGCAAACTGGGACCAATAGCGGTCAATCAGCGGTCCTAGATCACTCCCCAAACTATCAAAAGGTTTACTAAGTAGGAAAAAAAGGAAAAGGGGAAGAAAAGGAAAGCGAAATGTATAAAGAAAGGGGAAAGAGACAGCGAGCCTCTCCTGAGGTACTAAGAGGTTAGCCTCAAATCTGATAAGGCTGACCCCGTCAGCTATGTGATCCAGGGGTCTTAGTTTTTTTCAAATCGGGAAGCTTGTCCTGCAGGATAATATTGAAAGGTCTTGCGAGCCACAAATGGGTTAATGCCTCTAGAGTGAATTCCTAATGAAGGCAAGCTGCAAACACTAATCACGTTTCATATCTGTGTGTGTAACAAAATTAATCAATAACTGTGTCTGCGCTAAACTAAAAATCAATAATAAAAATTGTGAAAAAATGCAAATATGAATATTAAAAAAATGCAAATAATAAATATAACAATCAAAAGTGCTATCGATCTGTGATAAATAAATAATCAAGGTGCAACATGCATAAAATATAAAATCCAAGTGCTGATACAGGTATCAAAAGAGTATTCACTCCTTCAATAAAGTGATATGTAAAGTTCATAAAGCTCATAAAAAGCAAACGCAAAGTTCATAAATAGCAGAACTCAAAGTGCATAGATATAATGTCCATTATAAGTGGTATCCATCGTGCTCATCCAAAACAGTGTGTGCAGGGATATAAAGCATGCTTCAGTGCTCTCCAGTGTCCCCCAACAGCATATGCGCTCACCTCTGAGCATATGACACAGTACCTAAACTGTCATGGGAGCCCCTCCTGGGCTCTAAAAGGTATACAGGTGCTGACCTCCAACTTGCTCAGATAACATCACGATTCATAAAATAAGAAAGAAGAAACTCCATAGTGTAATATATCCAACAATTTATTATAAAGTAAACACTTCCCCTCATAAGGGTACTCACATTGTATAGGTGTGTGAGTGCACCATCCTATTCAAGGCTTTAACATATAAGGAACACTGGTACGGCGTGCGGTATGGTGTGTTCGTCTCGTCTACTCCTCCGTGCTGACAGCTCCGTCCTGGCCCCTCCCCTAGCCCCTCCCCTACGCGTATTTGGCACAGGGATCACGTGCCTTCATCAGGGGGATCCTGCAGGATGGCAGAGAGATGATTGTTTAACATTATCAAGGACAACTTGTTCTTTAAGAGATTAAAAAATAGCACCGGGGATTTCCAGGATCTTGCGATTTGTTATTCTGGGTGCTGTAAATGAAAAAAAATTAGGCATGGGTGGGTCTCGGGACTCCCCCAGCAGGGTGTCTATGCGGGGACTTAAGGCCCATACACACGATCGGACTTTTTGACAACAAACATGCAAATTACCTGTTTTAAGGCAACATCCGACCGTGTGTACGTTCCATCGGACAAACTTTTTTGGTTTTCATCGGACAAATGTTGGCTGTGCGAACAGACAAACTTTCCTGCAACAAAGGTCCTACGTTGGCTAGTCTGATCGTGTGTACACAAAACCATCGGACTTTAGTCCAAAGTACAAACACGCATGCTCAGAACCAATGCAAAAGATCAGACAACAATACAGAAGTTGTCCAAAGGGTGGCGGTAATGAGCTGAAAAACCACGTGATTTGGTGAAAGTTGGCTGAAAAAGTCCTGCCGTGTGTATGTATACCAACTTCACGACTAACGCCCTTTGGACAGAAATCCATGGAAAAGTTTGTTTGTCTGATCGTGTGTAGGAGGCTTTAGATTGGTCTCTGTGAGAGAATAGATAAACTGTAGATTCGAATCCAGAATCTACCAGCTTTTGGGCACATCCACCATACGTGGTACGCTGTTCCCTCTTGGCCGCACATTTGAAAACACGGGTACCTAGTTTTGGCAGGTACCCGTTCCCACTTCTACCTGGATCGCCAGCCAGTATTGGAAAACCTCCCTAAACAGAACACTATACCCACAGTTGATCCAGAGAAAATAAAAAAAGACATTAAATAGCATGGTCCAATTTGTTCCAACAGGGGAGAAAAAAAATCCTTACTGATCCCCAGGCAATCGGATATTCCCTGAATCCACTATCTCTGATGTTATTACTTTTGTCATATTGTATATTTGTATGTTTAGGAATGTTGCCAGCTTTTTTTGTAAACCTCTAAATGAGCTGGCATGGCCTGTCATTGTTGCTAATATAAAGCTGACACTGAACCAAATGATGTGCAGCTGATCCTGGCCTCCTCACAAAGATGCTGTATGAGGAACCTCAAAGGGGTTGTAAACCCTCTTTTTTTTTTTTTTTAAATAACAAACATGTCATATTTGCCTCCACTGTGCAGTTCGTTTTGCACAGAGTGGCCCCGAACCTCCTCTTCTGGGGTCCCACGGCTGTGCTGGTGGCTCCTCCCCACATCGAGCTTCCACATTGGAGAAGCGCTCTCCTAAGGTGGACCCCCTTGCGGGTGCGCTCCCAAGTCCTGCATCTGTGTCTATTCACACAGAATGCAGAACTTGGCCCCACCCCCCGGCGCCGTGTCATTGGATTTGATTGACAGCAGCGGGAGCCAATGGCTGCGCTGCTCTCAATCTATCCAATCGGGACACAAGACATCAGCTCTTCCCACACAGAGGATGACAGTGTCCAGGTAAGTAAAACCTGGGGGGCTGCAGCACTTAAAGCGGGAGTCCACCTAAAAAAAAAAAAAATATTACAAGCCAGCCGCTACAAATACTGTAGCTGCTGACTTTTAATAAATGGAAACTTACCTGTCTCAGGGTCCAGCGATGTCGGCAGCCGACGCCGATCACTCGCTCGCCTCTCGGCAGCTGCCGCCGCCATCCTGGGTGAGGGAATCAGGAAGTGAAGCATTGTGGCTTCACTTCCCTGTTCCCTACTGTGCATGCGCGAGTCACGCTGCGCGTCGTAACTGGTCCCCGCTATCTCCTGGGACCTATGTGTTTCCCAGGAGACAGCGCGAAGGGACGGGAAGAGGCGTAGACTTCCATAGGAGTCTATGCCAGGATGTGGGTGCAAATACCTGTCTTAGACGGGTATCTGCACCCCCCTCCCCCCTGAAAGGTGCCAAATGTGACACTGGAGGGGGGGAGGGTTCCGAAAAGCGGAAGTTCCATTTTTGTGTGGAACTCCACTTTAAAAAGGTTTTTCACCTTAATGCATAAAATGCATTAAGGTGAAAAACCATGAGGGTTTACAACCCCTTTAAAGGCAAAACTTTTTTATTTTAGTTTTGCATAGAGTGGGGAGAGATTAGAAAACCTGGCAGTTTTTGTGCCCATGTTAGGGAGATTCACCCTCTCTACTTGTCCTGTTTTTACCATCATAGGTAAAAGTAAATGAAAATACCAATTTTGGGGTTGTCACCAGAACAGGAATATAGGGGAAATCTTCCAATGGGGACAGTAGTTCTGCTGACCCTGGTGCCACCCCAGGATTCACTTGCTTTGGATGGATTTCCTCCCACTTGCTGTGTTGGGTATGAGACCGGCAAAAAAAACTGACAGGGGTTATAACCCTCCCTTACTCTATCCACAGTGAAAAGTTTTGCCTTTAGTTCTAATATTAAAAATTCTGGTCTAGGGGGGCATATTTGGCTCCCAATGGGAACAATACTCCTGCATGCCGCCCCCCCTCCAACCTCCCCATTCTCAGGTGTCCCACTTCTTAATAGCAGATCCTTCCTTCCTCCTCCCCTCCTAATTGGGTCCCCCTCTTTTTTTTTATCTCCTGCTTTCTCTTTTTTGTCATTGCTATTTCCTTTTCCGCCCCCCCCCCCCCCCCCAACTTCATCGTTGGTAATGCTATATATACTTTTATGCACAAACTTCTTTCTTACACTTGGTTATACTGATTGGAAAGTACTGTCTCCTTTTGTTACTTGTACTTTTATATGAAAATTACATAAATAATCTTTAAGGAAGAAAAAAGTGAATAGGATCTAGCTATTTATGATACACAAATGAATTATCATAATGTTACAGTTTAGATCTACTTTAAAATGCTGCAAATGTAAGTACCTGGCTTCTTTCTGTTATTGTCTCATAGTCGTTTGCAGAGCAGAAATCTGGCTAAAGCTGTGTATACATATATCAAAATTAGGCTGGTTCAGCAGGATCCAGCTGAATTTTGGTATGTGTGTACTTCTGTCTGTTCAACAGAAGCTGGTCTAATGACTGGCTTTGGTTGAATTGGTCCTGCTGAAAAAACAGCATTTGATCAGCACTTGCAGCCAATAGCTGCAGCGCTGATCTTTGTATTCTGATTGGGTGGGGAGTCCCCGCTGTCGGAATACAATAGCGTGGCAGGGGAGATCCTGCATCAACATTGCTTGATGGTTGGATGAAAAAAAAAAAATGTGTATACTCAGCTTTAGGGTGGAGGTTTGACCCATAGGGGTTGTATTGTGCTTGGGAGAAAAGTGCATAGGCTGTTTACTGAAAGCACAGGGAAAACGTCAAGGGTGAAATAATTATCATTCAAAGTGAGGAGTAAACTGGCTCATGAATGCCATAGATTGCTGATTTGCTCCGTTGAATTAACCAATCTACTCTAATAAGGAAATTCTTAGATTGCAGTGCTTTTCCATCAGTTCCCTGCCCCACCATGCTTCCTTTATGAGTATGGATGCCCCATCTATCCTCTGACCTCCAATCATTGAATGAAAAGGCCAGTATGTACCCATCATCATCACATATATCAATAATGATACCAACCGTGACCTCAGTGGTTATGAAATAGATGCTCTGTTTTGGACTTTACAAATTCCTTTACAGTAAAGCCCAAACAAGTGCTTCTATGTTATGATGATGTAATGCACCCATAAGGCTACGTGCCACCACATCAATATAGTGCTTGATCATTTATTGGATCATTCACTCAAGAACTGAAGGGGAATGCAGGTGGGATGGGTCTAAATGGACTGTCAAGGGATCTGTCCAGGGCTTTTTTTTTCCAGACAATAGGTGCAGGAACTCCCCTTTTCCAAGTCACCCCTTTTCCCCGCCCCTACCCACCTCCGAGCACCGTCCCTTGGTTCCATTCCCTACCCACTTCCCAGTACCGTCCCTTTTAGACAATACAGAGCCAAGTATCATTTTGCTGATGGTGCTAAGTAATTTGTATGGAATTTGGTAATGATATCAAGAAAAGCAGTAAAATAGATCCCCTTCAGCCAGCAACAATAGATCCAACAATGTACCACCCACAACAAATTCCCCCCCCCCCCCCCGCAGCAACAATAGACTCCCAGCAGCATCAACAGATCTCCGCACAGCCAGCATTAATAGACTCTCTGGCAGCCATCAACAATATACCCTTCCCCCAACAGCAACAACTGACCCCCCAGCAACATAAGACCCACCCCTAGCAACAATAGGTCCCCCACCAGCAACAATAGACCTCCTCAGCAACAATAGACCCCCTGCAAAAATAGTTCCCCTCCAGCTACAATAGATCCCCCAGCAGTGAGCATCAATACCCTGCAGCATACCCCAGCACCCCTTGCCATTATATACAGTCAGTCCAGGAGGTGCCGGAACTGCGTTCCCCCCGCGTTCCCGCTGAAAAAAAAGCCCTGGATCTGGCAATCAATTTAGGGTAATCCTACCTAATCATAGGTCCAGGCTTGCTGGATTACCTGGATCACTACTTAATCAGTCGATAACTAGGCAAGGTGATACAAAGAACTGCAACAGTGAGTAGTGAATGATGTCATCGTCCTGGTTCTGTATTGTGTGTGTGTGTGTGTGAATCATGTGAGTAGCTTAAGAGAATTACGAATGACAAACATTTTGGCAGGATGAACATATACTTTGGGTATAAATGTGTTCACAATAATGCACTATACCTGTAAGGCCAAAGGTTTGTGGACGCCTAGCCATCACACCTACTGTATATGAGCTTCTTGGTCACCCCATTCCAAAACCAACGGAATGAATATGGATCCCCCTTCCCCCATTGGGAGCCTTCGTACTTTAGGGGAGGGTGTCTACAAGACTTTGGAGTGTGCCTGTGACCGTTCAGCCAAAAAAAATATTTGTAAGGTCGGGTACTGATTTTGGATGAGAAGACCTGGCTCACGAATGGTGGTTTTTTTTTATCCCAAAGGTGTTTAGTAGGGTTAAGGTCAAGGCTACTTAAATGTGTTCATTCCAAACTCATCAAACCATGTCTTTATGGAGCTGGCTTTGTGCCCTGGGGCACAGTCATTCTAGAACAGAAGATTTTTCAATGGGGTTGAGAGTGCACAATTCTGTAAAATGTCTTTTGTATACTGTAGCATTACCAGTACCCTTTACTTGAAAGACTGGAACATACTGAGAGGACTGTACATACCCTTGGCCATATTGTGGAGGAGCAATGCTCGTTCACAAACTTTTGCCCTTCCAATTAATTTTCTAATGTGGGTTTCTTGTGTTAAGAAGTTGTTGTTGTGTTCCAAAACTAAGCTTGAAATGCTTGAATGGATAAAAATACAATTTACTAAATTTACTTGTTGACAGAGTTGAGTCGGGAAGTGTTAATGCATTTTGTATGCTGCAACTGATAGAAAACTTTCGTGCAATATTATATAGTATTGTATTTAGGAATATTCTTTTTCTCTAGATGCAAACTGTTGCCAACCTAGATGTACGTCATGTAATTGGTTGCAGTACCATGAACTACGCTCTCATTAGCTATGGGTCTTATATATTAGGTTCTTGTTAACCATAGCAACCAGTTATCCTTTTCCTCTTATTTTCTATTTTATCTTGAAAATTATAGCTGATTAAAATCTGATCTATCATCTGAATATTATATCTGAACTTGTCTTTAAAAAGCCATTCATAAATATTCAAGTAACAGGAGTAAGATGTTCATTCTGTAATGAGAGCTTTTGGATGGTGGTGGGAAAAGCAGATGGACGAGTCGTTATTTTAACACATCCATAAAGTTCTATTTGTGAAATGCTTATTGCTTAGTGGAAGCCAGAGAGCTCTTCCAAGAAAGTCTTCTCTTCTAGCTGACACAATTCCATCTCCAGAGGAACTAATGTGTTTGTGTGTCAGGGACAACAAGACAGGGTAATACATCCTCCCGGGTTTATCTGACTTCGCTAAATCATGCCAGAGATACTTGGTGCCTCTTTAAAGATAACCGTCTAACCTCATTACCAGTAATGTTTCCATTTCATGGACAACATTTGTCCCCAGTTCCATCTGACACAAATCTGTTAAGATTTTCAGGGATCTGAATGGCACAGGACACCTTTCTCCTTAGGAAATAATGCACTGGACAAGTGTATCGTGTATCTTTGATGGTTTATAAATACATTAGGGATTTATCATTGTGAATCACCATGTATGATATTAGTGTTGCGTGTACAGCTAACCCTGCTGCCCCTATCGCCATTCTCTCTTCCTGTCCATTACCAAATTAAATTACAAAGAAAAACCTTTATAGATATACATGATTAAAGCCCATCTCAGGCGAATTTGCTGCAACCCCCCCATTCATCACAATTTAAAAAAAAAAGCCCTTCCTAAGCCTATTTTCTACTCACCATCTTATAACCCCATGTCCTGACCAGTGTTGCCAACCGTCAGTATTTTTACTGTCAGCCAGTGAAAAGCAGGCAATTTTCTCCTGCCAGTAAATGCTAGTAAAAGGAAAAAGTTGCCAGTAAAAAATATGGCTGTGATGTTCTGCCTGGTCCAGAGCCGGCCAAGACCATCCAAGTGCCTGCTACAGTGTGTAGGCAGTTCTGGTGGAGGCAGTGCCCGAGCATGTCGTGTGATGTCATATGGTGCAAGGGAGCCAAGCAGAGCGGCCAGAGCCTCGTGTGCAGGAAAGGAGCAGGGCAGGTCAGGAGTGGGACTGTCAGTGCTGTTTGGACTGGAGTGGACTGAAGGGACCACCTGGCGTGGAGGGAGACTGTCACTGTGACTCAGGAGGGGGACGTGTCGTGCCAGTGAGAAGTCAGCATCATCTGTGCTGCTGCACAATTCTGTCATTGTCACTGTGAGAGTCAACTTCATGTGTGTGTGTGCCTTCCTATTCTAATTTCTTGCCCTCCTGAATCCTGTCCCTGAGCTACTTACTTACTATATCGAAAATAAAATAAGACATATGTTTTTTTGCCCTAATATCTACCTTAAATCACATTGCTAATTGCATAGTGTACTTGTTTGTAGCCTAAATACTAAAATTTGCACTTAAAACTGTAATTATGTAATTTTTGAAAATGCCAGTAAAAACTTGGCTGTCCCAGGAAATTTTGGATGTCGTGTCAGTAAATTTCAATCTGGTATGTTGGCAACACTGGTCCTGACTCTGCCCTAAAAAGGGGATTCTTCAAAGTCCCAAAACATTGGGCTGTGATATCTGTTGCTTCATATGAATAAAGGACAAGATTATCACTATGCCAAGGTGTGCTGGTGAAGACCTTTATTCACCTATTCACTACTGCATCCTACATGGACTGTGAGCGAGCCTGTATGGAATGTGATGGATACAATACAACTTCTTTGTGAGCCCCTGTCTTGCCTTGAAAACAGGATCTGCTGAGGTCTCGAAATGTTGCAGTGTGGAGCCCTTATTATCACTATACCAATGTATGCTGGTGAAGATCCTTATTTTCCTATCATTGTATGGTGGTGCCATCTACCAATTCACCACAGCACTCTACACAAACTGTAGGTAAGCCTATAAGGAGTGCGACGGATACAACACAGATTCTTGTGGCGCCTCCTACGGGAGTCCACTACAGTCCAGGCACATCACAACTGGGCCCACCGCAGTCCAGAAGAGAGAAGATTTAGGACCTGCCCCATCATGTCACCATGGATTCAAGTAAGTAATTGGGACCTAAAGCTGAATTCCAGGATTTGGCGGTATTACATACTTACATTAGTGCAGCTGGGCATTAACATTGGCCTAGCTTGGCACAATGTAAGTATACATCCTCATACCTGATGTGCTCGCATGGCACTGCAGCCATTCATAGAACAAATACAACACGTTCTCTAATTGGATAAGGTGGAGAGGGTGGCTGGTGAAGTCAGAGAGTGCCTTTAATTCACTGGAAAAATATACAGGGCATTCTATGAATGGTGGCAGAGCAGAGCAAGTGCCCTTCTGTGGTCAGTGTGCAGAGAGGAGACTGCCTGTACAAAACCCAAGCAGGACGTGGCAGATGCCGTTGTCGATGCAGTAGCTAAAACTACTACAGTGATTCACCAACGGCTCAATAGGTATACGATATTTACAGGAAAAAAGTGACTGAGAAGCCCCAAATTCCTAGAAAAACTCTAGGCCCAACAGCAAAGATCTAAAAACAGAATCTGTAAAAAAAAAATATATTAAGTACACTCTACAGAGGCCCTATTTTTCTTACAGGGGTTTAAAAGGTTTTCATTTTAATTATATTTAATACATTTGTACAATTTTTAACATGATGATGTAATTGTTGGACCATTTAGAGGTATCACTATAATGCAGCCACTTCACCTTTTTGGTTTTAAGTAGAACTCAAATTTTTTTTATTGTTTTGGATAAAGTAATAACCCCTGTCAGATTTATTTATTTGTCTTTTCACATTAAATGTGAAAATCAGAGGTGTTCTGTCACATTAGCAACCATGTAAGGTCAGCAGGTTTGCTGTTGCTTTTAAAATCTAACATCTAAACAGTCTGTCCGATCTACAAATACTGTATTTATGCATATAAGCTCGGTTTTGTGTTGAAAATAGCTTTTAAATCTAAAACTCCGGTGGGTGTAACAAGATGTCCGCTTGCCCCCTTCTCAATCTATCATTACTGCAGGAGTGTGGGGTGTAGCAAGATGGCGGCGACGAAACGTCACTTCCTGTCGAGACAGCGGCCGCTTTCGGGTGTACCAAGATGGCCACCACTCCGGAGCTAGGCCGATGCCGCAGCCTTTCCTATAGCCGAGGCTGCAGAGTGCTCCGCGGATCGCGGGTGAGCCGATCCACGGAGGTTGATCCGTACGGATCACGGATCGGCGACGATCCGTTGCACCCCTACCTAATGGGGACACAGACAGCAATAGAAACCTGACAGGTGCTCTAACACTCTCTACTCTATTTACATCTAAAAAAATAAGTTTCGACTTTAGTTATACTTTAAATATATTTTATTATTATATTATTTTATTTTATTTATATTTACTTATTTATTTTATATTTTATATATATTATTTATTATTAAATATATATTTGTTTTATAGTCGGGATTCCCTTTCTTTCCTAACAGGACATCCAGAAACACAAGTAGGCTGTATTCATTACAGGATTTTGTGTTTTGTCTGCAGTTTTTGTTTAATACTGCCATTGATGAATGGTGTATTGTGTGTTTGATTTGTACTGCTGACATCACATCTCTATGACCCGACCAAAGTGATGTCATCAGTAGACATGTGCATTCGTTTTCGTCCGAATGCATTTTCGTCCGAATTTCAGGTATTTTCGTTATCGTTTTAACAAACGATAACGAAAGTGCAGAATCCGAAAAACGAAAGATCCGACATAAACAAATGCTTTATTTTCGTTTTCGTTGCTACAACAGTTCGATATAAATAGGAGATTCGACATGATGATGACAATAACAATCTGTGTCCATCAAACCTGTGGTCGAATGTGCCTAACCTTAACTCCATTAGTCCAAGATTATTCTACATAGAGAGAAAAGATTCGACATAGAGAGAAAAGATTCGACATAGAGAGAAAAGATTCGACATAGAGAGAAAAGATTCGATGTAGGGGAGAAAAG
This sequence comes from Lithobates septentrionalis, assembly GCA_037952835.1. NCBI lineage: Eukaryota > Metazoa > Chordata > Amphibia > Anura > Ranidae > Lithobates > Lithobates septentrionalis. Next base: position 728,168 of record JBBDGP010003096.1, on the reverse strand, counting down.
ATTCGACGTAGGGCAGAAAAGATTTGATGTAGAGGAGAAAAGATTTGACGTAGGGGAGAAAAGATGAATAAAAATAATGATGATGATGAATGTTATTGGCTGATTGTAACCAAAGAGGAGGAACAGTAAAATAGCTAGAACTAAGTACACACGTACTTTGGCTTATGGTGTCTGTTGAAAGTTCTAAGTAGATTCGACGGAGCAGGTAAACTATATGGAGTCGTACAGTTTAGCTGCTCCGTCAAATCTTCTTTGAACATTCGACAGACACCATAAGCCTTCAATGACAGATTCGACCTTAATTTGGATTTTCGGACTAATGCAATTTTTAACAAAAAATGAAATAAATAAAAACGAATTTCGGGAGTAACTAAATAAATTTCTTTTTCGGACGAAAACGAAATTCCGAAACGAAATATTTCAGTGTGCACATGTCTAGTCATCAGCATTTGGAGTCTGTTCTCTATCTAGTTTGCTTCAGATTAACAATAATGAATCTGACATGTAACTTCACAATTCCTTATTCCAGACTGTTGTAATGGGGAAAAAAACTGTCTGAATTACATAATCCCTTCTTGCTGCCAGGTAGGTTTCCATGGAGATCTGTATGCTCACTGTCATCAGCAATGATTGATGGGCGTCTAAGGGTAATATTGTAGATAAGAGCTGGTAATAGAAGAGGGGTGAGGAAATAAATGATAGTAAATGTCTTCATTGTCAAGCAATGACGCACAGAAGGTGCAACCTTCAAAGCTTCCAATCTAATCTGGGCTTTGCTTTTTTTGTCACTCGCTGACTGCAGCTAGTTAGAGTAGTTGTAAACCTCAGACATGAAATATGAACAAAGCATATTCCTCTATAGTGTGTGTACCAGTGTGTGTACTGTCTGCTGCTTCGTTCCTCTGCTATCAGCATGAGTCATTTCTGACAAGTTTTCCTAACACCAAGAGATAAAAAGGTGGCAGGGAAGGGAGCTCCAGCACACAGCCTGTTATTGGCAGCCTCCGCTCTGTTCCTGTATGCTGTGTGAAGGGGGGTGTGTCTCTTCCCTCCAATCAGCTCTCTGCTCTTCTCAGTGAGCTCTGCAGAGTGTAACTTCAGCTCTCCGCCCCCTTTTTTCTGATCGCTTAGGCAAGCTTTATAAATTCTGGGCTTTGAACAGCTGTAGAGAAGGAAAGACTGCAAAAAAACAGGTACAACTTATGTAGGAGGATTTGTTTCACCTCTGTGTATCAGTCACTTTACGGGTATATGTAAAGGTTTACAGCCACTTTAAGTCAGAACCACAACTTTACTTCTTTTAGGGCTGGTTACTCTAGTATGTTGACCTAATGACTAAAATCTCATATAGGCTTTAAAGTGGCATTTTTTTTTTAAATTTGCACCTTTCTATAAAACAATACCTTGTTATCCTACTAGAAAGATCCTCGTTCATGCACTTCCTGATATAAAGTGACAGTGTGCTGTTCCTCTCTTTTAAACTGGTTGTAAAGTCTCAAGGTTTTTTCCCTTGCATTACTTGCATTAAGGTAGAAAACCTTCCACTAACTGTTTACTTTCCCCCATCCCTAAATACTTACTGTATCCTGTATTAATACAGCGTTGTGCCTGTCTGCAGCAGCATTGTTTTTTCTCCCTGGTTTCACAGAGCAGATTGATAGCAGCGGGAGCCATTGTGCAATTCGTTTAGTTCCGAATTAGTTTTTTAACGAATTTCGACAAAATTCGTTAATTCGGAAATATCCAAATTAACGAAAACCCGTTTAACGAATTAGTTAAATTAGTAAATTTGTAAATTCGGAAATCTGAAATAATAATTAAGTAATAATAACGTAACTATTACTAACTATTAAATTATAGGTATTGTAATTTCCTTTCAAATTTGGCTGTTGGTGAACGTAACACATACAAAGTTATCCGAAGTTACGAATTATCCAAAATAACAAATGCCGTATCCAAACAAATGGAACGTAATGAATTAGTAATAATAAATAACAATAATAATAATAAAAACTTTTTATTATTATTATTTATTATTAATTTGTTCCGTTCCATTTGTTTAGATGCAGCATTTGTTATTTCGGATAATTCATAACATTGGATAAATTCGTATTTGTTACGTTCACTAACAGCCAAATTTGAAAGGAAATTACAATACCTATAATTTAATAGTTAGTTAGTATTTCAGATTTTCTAATCTTCAGTTTTTCTAATTTCCGAATTTTCTAATTTTCTAATTTACGAATGTACGAATGTACGATTTTACAAATGTAAATGTGCAAATGTACGAATTTACGTATTTACGAATGTGCGAATGTACGAATTTACTAATTGCGATCATAATGAATGACCCGAAAAAAAATGAAAAAAAAAAAAATGAATGAAACGAAAACAAACAAATTTTTTGGCAGTGCACATGTCTAGTAAGTACAATTTTTTTTTAATTTTAGGTAAAAACATAGGAGCCTTTAGAATCACTTTAATTGTGCACATTGTCGCACTGGTTTCTGATAGTGTTTACAAGTGGCCATTTAAAAGAGAATTCCACCTTCTGCAAAAAAAATAGGAAATGCGCTCATACTGCAAAATGAAAAATGCGCATTGAGCCTATAAAGCATTGCAACCATGATCAAAGGATCACAGGTGCAATGCTCTGGCTCCTGCATACTTTTCCTCCAACTTAAGTCCTTAGGTTGGGTTCACACTATTGTGAATTGGATGTGGGAGTCCTGTGCATCTTCTTGTCCGTTTTAGGTCCAGATTCAGGCAAAAATTGGGGCTGAAATCTGACCTGAAACTGTGAATGGGGATGCACCAGACCCCTGCTGTGAGCCGCTCCGTGCTGTGGTGTGAACCCAGCCTTACCAAGGTACAGTTACGTTATGGCGGCTTCCAGTTCCAGGTTCCATGATTGACTCCTCCGCAGGCCAGAACCGGCGGCTTTCAGTCCTCATAGTGCGCTCCATCTCCATGTCAGTGGCCAGACCTGTGTTTCCTGATTACTCTCCTGGGTTTCCCTGGTCCAGAGTCTCCTCAGATTGTCTTGCTTAGCACAAGTCCATTATTTTGTGAGTGCAAATTCAATACATTTTTTGTTTTTTTTTCATCAGAAAAAGTATGTTTTTTGTATAAACCGATAAATACATATCAACAATTGAATATACATCAAGTATACAAGGCAAAAACATACAAGTATATACAGTGGCAAAAATGATTGTTTGATCCCCTGCAGATTTTTTAAGTTTGCCCACTTGCAAAGAAATGAAGGGTCTATAATTGTTGTTCTAGGTGTATTTTAAATGATAGAAACAGAATATCAACCAAAAATCCAGAAAAAACACATGATACAAATGTTATATTGAGTTGCAGTTCAGTGAGTACAATAAGTTGTTGATCCCCTACCAACAAACAATAATTCTGGCTCCCACAGCCTGGCTACAGTATATGCTCATGTAGTACACAGATTGGTCATGTCAATTTAAGAAGGTGCTCCTAACGACAACTCGTTATGTGTATAAAAGACACCTGTCCACAGAATCTTTCTTCCATTTCAACCTTACCATCATGGCCAAGACCAAAGAGCTGTCATAGGACGCCAGGGACAAGATTGTAGACCTGAAAAAGGCTGGAATTGGCTACAAGACCATCAGCAAGAAGCTTGGTGACAAGGAGATGACTGTTGGAGCAATTATGCGCAAATGGAAGAAATACAAAATAACCATCAATCGCTCGGTCTGGAGCTCCATGCAGGATTTCGCCTCATGGGGTAAGGATGATCATGAGTAAAGTGAGGGATCAGCCCAGAACTACACAGGAGGAGCTTGTGAATGATCTCAAGGCAGTTAGGACCACAGTCACCAAACAAACCATTGGTAACACAATACGCCACCATGGATTGAAATCCTGCAGCGTCCGCAAGGTCCTCCTCCTCCTCAAGAAGGCACATGTACAGACCCATCTGAAGTTTGCCAATGAGCATCTAAATGATTCAGAAGGATTGGGAAAAAGTGCTGTGGTCAGATGAGACAAAAATTGAGCTCTTTGGCATTAACTTGACTCGCCATGTTTGGAGGAAGAAAAATGCTGGCTATGACCTTAAAAACACCATCCCTACAGTAAAGCACGGAGGTGGAAACATTATGCTTTGGGGCTGTTTCTCTCCTTAATGTACAGGATGACTTTGCCGCATTGAGGGGCCAATGGACGGGGCCACGTATTGATAAGAACCTTCTTCCCTCAGCCAGAACACTGAAGATGGGTCATGGATGGGTCTTCCAGCATGACAATGACTCAAAACATACCGCCAAGGCAACAAATGAGTTGTTCAAGAAGAAGCACATTAAGGTCATGTAGTGGCCTAGCCAGTCTCCAGACCTTAATCCTATAGAAGGGAGCTGAAACTTCAAGTTACCAAGTGACAGCCAAGAAACCCTAAGGATTTAGAGAGGATCTGTAAAGAAGAGTGGACCAAAATCCCTCCTGAGATGTGTGCAAACCTGGTAACCAACTGCAAGAAAAGTCATGTTGTGCTTGGGAATCAAATACTTATTTTACTCACTGAACTGCAACTCAATTTATAACATTTGTATCATATTTTTTCTGGATTTTCGGGTTCATATTCTTCTCTATCATTTAAAATACACCTATGATAAAAATATTATAGACCCTTAATTTCTTTGTAAGTTGGTAAGCTTACAAAGTCTGCAACTGATCATATAATTATTTTCCCCACTGTATTAACAAAGTTATATGTATCTATGTGTAAGTGATATGAATATATAAAAGGCAAACATACCCAAAGTGTCTTAAAGAAAACAAAACCAGAATCTTATAAATATTAAAAATAAACAATAAAACCCCCCAAAAAAGAGAACAAGGAAGGATGTATTTATCCTCTGAAACAGAAGATATACTGGGACGCCAACAAAAAAGGGAGTCAACCCCCAGCGGAGGCCCTACCCTGGAGAAGTCTGCCCTTTACCAGCTGGTGCGGTGCTAGTCCTGGCACATCTTAGCCACGGTTGCCACATAGAGTAAAATTTGCAGGAGACATTTCTATGCTGATATGTTAATTTTTCACACATGAGCATGTTCTCTTGTTTCACCCATTGCTCCCTGGTAGGCACACAAGGAACAATCCAATAGAGGGCAATCAGTTTACGAGCGGCATACAGTAAATAGATTATTTTTATCTATATACTACATTATGGAGTTATGGAGGAGCTTTTCCTTTTCTTCCTTGTTATCATACAGTTGTGAAGCGATCACCCACGCCGACTCCAAATTAGCACCTCCATAGAGCAGCTGATGTTTGTTTAGCACCTTGGGCTTCCCGCACTGATTTACATGATTATCGTCTGCATTTATTTCGGTTGATGGCCTGATTTTTCAGGCATTACCCACATTGGCATTTATTTATTAGTCTTCTATCTACAATTCATTTGATTTGTATATAACTATCACAATCACAAACTATTTGGAGCAAGGGATTACGTTTTTGGTGCTGTGCACTGTGTTTTGTCAGGGCCTTTCTAAGTCCTTTTCTTTTGTCTAGATACTACTCAACTGTATTGTTATGATATCTTAGATATATGAGATGGTTTTGCTTTAGGGGGTGTTGAGAAGTGGATAATATGTTCCATATATGGTGGACTTGCATCGTCTATGGATTGGGGTCTATATAATGATCAACATGGTCTTACAGGTTAATCTTTGTAAGGACCCTTGGAAAGCTCTTCTCCATAAACTGGTACAGGACATCCCTCGACACGTCCGAGCGCTATTTAGACAAATATTATAGCTACCAAGCAAATGATCACCAATGAGTGGAAATCTCCATCTCTTAATTTTGAAGAAGTCAAGGATCCAAGGGACACTTGTCTATGAAAAATTGACCGCCACCCTGGAGGATACACATGACAAATTCATTTCAATCTGGCAACATTGCCTTGATTACCCCCCCCCCCCCCCTTTCCCAACACACCACACGTCTTTTGCAGCTCTGATGGTAGGGATGGTATCCCTGCTCTAGCATTTCCCTATGGATTCCTGTAAACGGCCACCATGGTCCCTCTCCTACTTCCTGGTTGTTTTCCACTTTCCCTTCTTCTGCTTCCCCTTTCTCTCTTGCTCAGAAGGAGCATGTGTTCAAAGGGGGTGCTGGTGATCTGGCAGCCACTCATCCCACTCCGCACTGGCAAGACATGAGTGACTGCAGCGTCACTGCTGTCAGAAGGAGCAGTGGCTGGCGGCTGCTGCTGGAGAGAGTATTCAGCTTTCTCTTCCCTCCAGCCTGCAGGGGACACAAGAGGAGCCGGCGCTGAGACTGGGAACTCATCTCAGTCTCATACATACACATACCGTGGCCTGATGCTTTGCTCCACGGTCATGGCAAAAGTTAAATAGAATGGGGCCACACTGGTTGTAGCCCTGTGGGTCAATGGGTTAAAATAGGCAGCGAGGAGGTGAAAAAACCACCTCCTCATATCAAACGCCTTCTGAAAACTGATCTGCCATGGGCAGTAATGATAGCCTTCAGAGCCCATTCAGCACCTCTTGCTCCCTCAGAGCCCCCCCTAGATCTCTTTTTTAGTTTTATGCACCCCTCAGAGCGCTTCCTTCCTTCATCCCCTGACAGTCCTCCTCAGACACTAGCAATGCAGTGGCAGTTTTTCCTCCATTGACACTGATGCAGCACTTTTGTTCCTCTCAGCTACATTTTTTCCTTCCAGTGACACCACTGACACGAGGATATTTTTTCCTTCCACTGACACAAGGACATTTTGTGCACTAAACCTTTCAGTTTGCTGCAGTGGACTGCAACGATTGGATCTCAGTGCATGCCACAAGCATTACATACATTTTGCACCATGTGGCATTAATAGCCCCGTATGGGGGGTAGCAGTTTGCCATCTTCGCCCTACTCTGTCAGGGATCATTGGATCCCACCATTTAACACGCAACAGGCATGTTGCTCTTCAAATAAGCACTGCAATGTATTTCATAAAGTAGGCTTCTTTTTTCTTTTTTTTTCGTTTTGGATAGAGTGGAGAGGGATTAGAACATCTGTCAGGTTTTTATTGCTGTTTGCGTCCCTGTTAGGGAGATTCACCCTCTCTATTTGCCCTGTTTACCATTATTACCAAGAATGAAAGAATACCCCAATTTTAAGCTGTCCCCAGAAAAGGAATAGAGGAGAAATCTTCCAATAGGGACATCAATTCTGATTATTAGGGATTCGCTTGCTTAGGAGGGATTTCCTCAGACTTCCTGTTTGGTTATGGGACAGAACAATGAACAATAGGACACAGATGGCAAATTATTGACCGGGGTTATAACTCTCAATTACTCTATCCAAAATTAAGAAAAAAAGTTTTCCTTTCGGTTTGCTTTAATTCATCTGCAGGTGATTGGGTATTTAAAGTATACAGGAATTTGTTTTTCATGTGATTGGATAAATAGTGAAAAGTTACACAATGTAATGTCTAAAGATTCTCAACACTTTTAATAAATGAGCTGAAGTATCTCTGAACCCTGTGAAATAATTCAGAATAAATTGTGTAAATTTTCACTTGAATTTTCCAATCATGTGAAGACCAGATTACTGTTTTCAATTATCCAGTCATATAGATGACATAGGTAGTAAAACGTTCATTTTAGTAAAGTGTTATTAAACCATCGTTTTGTTTTTTTTTTTCAATAAAAATAACAAACAAGTCATACAAGCTCTGTGCATTGCTTTTGCACAGAGCAGCCCTGATCCTCTTCTTCTGGGGTCTTCCCGCCGGAACTCCAGGCTCCTCCTCTTCACTATCAATTAGTCCAATGAGGAGGGAGACAGTGGCGGGAGCTGCTGCACTCGCGCACATCAGTGGATCGGGCTCAGGTAAGAAAAAAAGGGGGGGGGGGGCTGCAACACAGGTTTTTCACCTTAATGAATAGAATGCATTAAGATGAAAAGCCTTAAAGTACAAGTATAGCCAAAGCTCGTTTGGCTGTACTCCTATGGGTCAGAGGAGTGCAATTCATTTTGCACTCCTGTGACCCATTTTCAGCAGAGAGTGGGCTGAAGTCTGCTCTCTGCTGACATCACAGAAATTGGTCCAGGGTCTGCGTCATCACGACAATGAAAGTCGGGATCCGCCCGGGATCCTGGACCAACACCCGGCTCAGCCTTTCAGAGAGCCGCTGAGAGCCTGAGCCGGCCGCTCCACCCCCTCCACAGCCCAGTGCTCCAATGAGCGAGGAGGGAGCAGAGCAGAGAGCTGTGACTGACAGTCTGCAGCGCTCTGCTCACAAAGCTGTGAGAACCGAGTGATCGGCGCCGGGGGACAGATGCAGCATCGGACCGATGCTGCATACACCTTGGTAAGTATGAATCTTTAAAAAAAAAAAACAGACTTCTCTTGTAGCCTCCCTGGCGGTTTTCCCGAGTGTGGCTCGGGGTTAAATTTTAGCACCATTAGCGGTAACCCCGAGCCACACTCGGGATTACATCTCAGGATCCTGGTGCGGTATACTTACCTTGTCCCCAAGATCCTGCGATGTCCGCCCACTGTGTTTGCGGGCTCTGTCCTCCTCCCGAAGCCTCTCTGTGCCGGGCTCCATTCCCTGCAAGCGTCGCAACGCACAGGGGCGGAGCCTGGCGGCAAATTCAGAAAAGTGAAAATTCATAACACATACAATAAACTGTAATCTTACAGATTACATTACTGTATGAAATCATTTCACATCCCTTTTGTCCCCAGTGCTTTGTCCAATGCCCTGCATGCAGTTTTATATGATATATACTGTTCTTTCTGCCTGGAAACGAGATTGTCCATAGCAACAAAAAAGTGTCCCTTTATGTCAAAAGTGAGTTTAGACCAGCTAGAAAACAGCGATAGTAAATTAGAACACTTGCAGAATTAAGCGATAGTGAATCGTGGGGAACTTAATTTTATTATGATATTATTATTTTTTATAATTACCGTATTTATCAGCGTATAACACGCACAGGCGTATAGCACGCACATTCATTTTAAGAGGGAAGTTTCAGGGAAAAAAAACTTAAATTTTAAATAAGGAACTTTGAAGCGAAATAAAGGTCAGTGCCCATCTGCAGCCTCACTATTGCCATCAATGCAGCCTGATCAATGCCCATCTGCAGCCTCACAAGTGCCATCAATGCAGCCTCACCATTGCAATCAATGCAGCAGCCTCACCATTGCCATCAATGCAGCAGCCTCACCATTGCCATCAGTGCAGCCTGATCGATGCCCATCTGCAGCCCAGAGGGGACAGGGAGGGGGGCGGGACGAGTGGCGACAGATTACATACAGTGAGAATCTCCTATGATAGACAGAACAGTAGTCCAATGGCGGCCCAGGAGACGGGACTTCCTATTACAGAGGCCGCCAAGTAAACAGGAGATTCTCACTGTATGTAATCTGATGGCGCTCGTCCCGCCCCCCTCCCTGTCCCTTCCGAGGCAGCTAAAATTGAAGTATTGGCGTATAACACGCACACGCTATTTGCACCCGATTTTCATAGTGAAAAAGTGAGTGTTATACGCCAATAAATACAGTTTTTATATTTATTTATTATATTATAATTTATGATTTTGTGTTTCAAACTTCATCATACCCGGGATATCTACTAGACTCTTGGTGGACAGATTTAAGTGTGTTATTGCTAATTGCAGGCCTACAATCTAAAACACCAAATTTCTATGCAAAATAATTGTACCGCTTTGAATCTGAAATAATCATACCGCCAGGGAGTTTAAGGCTTTAGAACCACTTTAATTCATCTGCACATGATTGGGCATTAATAGTGTACAGGAATTGGTATTTCATGTGATTGGATAATTAAAGTGAAAACTTTTTACACATTTTATTTTGTATAGATTCTCAACACTTTTAATAAATCTGCGGAAGTATCTCAGAACCCTGTGAAATAATTCAGAATTCGGAGCTAATGAGGCTGATTTACCAAAAAAGTTGAGAATTCTGAACTAATAGAAATCTGCAGTAGTGAGTTTTCTGAGATAACGAGGCTGATTTACTAAAGGAATGGAGAACATCCACACAATAAATTGTGTAAATTTTCACTTGAATTATCCAATCATGCGAAGAGCAGATTCCTGTTTTTCTTATGTCATATGCACATGATTGGATAATTGAAGTGAAACATATTATTGTGTGACTTTAGTAAATCAGCCCAAATATGTCAGAGTTCATTTTAGCTCTGAGATTGGGTATTCAAAGTATACACAGCTTTACCTAATTTACTAAGCAAAGTGAACATTCATTAAATCTACCACCGTAACTGGAGAGGTGCAGGCTCCATATTGTCGTCTTTCTATTCAAGGACTGACATGTGTTCTTGGGTTAAACGCAGATCGATGTGTCTGGTAGAGGTGCAGACCCACTCATCATTAAATGATGGAGCAGATGCATCCATGTGCTGTTTATCTGCTCTTAATCTCCAGAGCATATGGATGCTCTATAATTTAAGAAATGGTACGTAGCTTGACATTAAGATTTAATAAATTAATACCACGACGTTGCCTTCTGGTCTGAAAAACTCTTGCAAAACATTTTTCCTCAAAATAACTATCTCCTTACCAGCACGGTGCATGTATTCAAGGTGAGTCCTAACCTTCCCACATACACTGTTTTTTTTTTTTCATAAACTTCAGCAACAGCACTGCTATCTTGAAATATTTGTGTACTTCCCCAGAACAATTGGGTAGCATGGAAGGAACCTGTTGAAATGTTTCCATTTCCCATTTTAGTGGGATTCCCCCTCTTCCGGTGATATCAATGTCCTAATAAGGAACCAATGCATTTTCTTACTGGGCGTCTCCCTACTATGGCATTGTAATAGGATTTTAAACAAAAAATTGGTGTGGCGCTTAATACTATTAAAATAAATTAATAAATTGCATGTCCTCGAGAATTCATTAGATTAATCTAAAGTGCCATGTATGCAAGTTCCTTTCCTCTAATCCAGTGGTTCTCAACCCTTCTAGTGCCATGACCTCTCAAAAAAAAATTCCCACGTTGTGGGGGCCTCTAACAGTAAAATTATGTTTGTAGCGTGGGTTGTCGGCACCCAAGGCAAGACAAGTAATTTGCGCCCCTAACCCATGGACATTTAGCGCTCCCTGAGTCCCTTCCACTCGTACAGTATTATAACCCCTTATGGTACACTTTAGGATGTACCACTCTTTCTCTTTGTTTTCTTTCCCTTTTATCTCTCTCTATCCTAATTTCATTTTTTCCCATCCCTCTCTCTAGCCATCTTTCTTGTTCTTTCTCTTATTTTTTTTCTCTCCCTTTTTCTTTGTTCCTCCCCCTCTTTTCCTCTCCCTTCCATGAATTCTCTATTTTTATTCCTTCTCTTACTCTTTGGTGGGGGGGAATGGGATGAGTGGCAGTGCTGGCGGGGAGCTGGATGAGTGGCAGTGCTGGTGGGGGGTGGGATCAGTGGCAGTGCTGGGGGGAGTTCTGATTAGCCAACTTAGGTGCTCTTGATCAAGGTCATCTGAGAACTGTAGTGGGGACTTTTAATGGCAACTATAATCACAGGTAGTGTTACTCAATGTGTCTCCGGCTTCACTGTGTCTCCGACTTTGTGGTGTCTCGTGGCAGTGACACCTATGCCAAAATCGGGGGATAGGGTCTCCTCCAGCCCCTCCCACTTCACATTCCTCACCAGTCAGCCGACCTCTAGTCTCTGCCCCCCAGCCATGCCGTAAACTGAATGGGCGACTGCGAAGAGGCTGGGTGGGCAGCTGCGGGCTCCAGGAACAGCCCAGCTGGGCGGCCACAGGCTCCAGGAACAGCCCAGCTGGGCAGCCACAGGCTCCAGGAATAGCCCAGCTGGGCGGCCACAGGCTCCAGGAACAGCCCAGCTGGGCGGCCACAGGCTCCAGGGACAGCCCTGCTGGGCAGCCGTGAAAAGGCTGGGACAGCAGTGTGGGCTTCAGCAACAGCCCAGGATTCGTTGACCCCTGGCAAATCGTCATTCGACCCCCAGGTTGAGAACCACTGCTCTAATCATAATACACTCAGTGCACTAATAAACAATATATTATAAATTCTCTCCACATATAAAGGTCTCTACAGAAGGTGCAATAAAAATTCAATTTCCATTAAGTGCTGGGTAAAAGTGACTGTTGCTCAAACTTGAAAATCTTCAATACATGTAGTTCACTCTGTGCTCCCCTCTTTTTCCACCTCACTCACCAGAATTTCATGACCCCTGTTATGCCCCTCACTACACGTGACTGAGGTGTATTCGGGCACACTGTTAACTCCTCTCATACCAATGCATTCCAGTAGGCGCAGAATCCTTTTGAAGTTTTATTGATACAAGATAGAGAAAAACTGTAACAGATACAGACAAAATGCAATTAATAAAGATCATACAATTAGTGCCTACCTATCTATCTATCTAGCTGAAAATACAATTAGTAAACATACCGAAGATGGATCCGGATGGCTAACGTAGAGCTTAGCAGCAGATGTGTATGCTTCCATGGTAGGAAAAGATGAAAATGGTGGAGGAAGCTGATGCAAGGCCTGATGGGATTGAAAGTACGGAGGCTTTCATTTACCAAATCTAGCCAGCTATACTAAATGACTACATGAAATAGATATAGCGCAGTTATGCAAAATGGTCGCTAGATGGCAGCATAGAGCAATCTAATTAAATCAAAGGGTAAATAGGAAAATCACAAGCCTTATTAACTGCTTCAGATCCGGGCCATTGCCAAATGACGGCAACAGCGCGGATCTAAATTGCCGGGACTACGTCCATTGACGTCGTCCCGTGCACGAGCGGCCTGCGCGCCCCCTGCAGGGCGCGCGCGGCGCGCTCGGTGATCAGCGAGTCTATGAGACTCGCCTGATCACAGATCAGAGTAAGGGGTTGGTCCCAACCCCTTACCACATGATCAGCTGTCAGCCAATGACAGCTGATCATGTGATGTAAACAGAGCCGGTAATCGGCTATTTTTCCTCCTCGCGCTGACAGCGTGAGGAGGAAAAAAAAACCCGATCACCGGCGGCCGTGATCGGGACATCAGTCCCGATCACGGCAATCATCTGTCACACAGCAATAGGCAGCAGTGCTGCCTACCAGTGCCCACCAGATTAACCCATCAGTGCCCACAGTGCCATCAATCAGCGCCACCCATCAGTGCCCACAGTGCCACCCATCAGTGCCCACAGTGCCATCCATCAGTGCCCACAGTGCCACCCATCAGTGCCACCCATCAGCACCCACATCAGTGCCACCCATCAGCACCCACATCAGTGCAACCTATCAGTGCCCATCAGTGTCACCTACCAGTGCCCATAAATGCCCATCAGTGCCGCCCATCACTGCCCATCAGTGCCACCCATCAGTGCCCCCCATCAGTGCCCCCCCATCAGTGCCCCCCCATCAGTGCCCCCCATCAGTGCCACCTATCTGTGCCACCTATCTGTGCCACCTATCCGTGTCACCTATCCGTGCCGCCCATCAGTGCCGCCTTATCTGTGCCCATCAGTACCGCCTTATCTGTCCCCATCAGTGCCGCCTTAACTGTGCCTATCAGTGCCGCCTTAACTGTGCCTATCAGTGCCGCCTTAACTGTGCCTATCAGTGCCGCCTTATCTGTGCCTATCTGTGCCGCCTTATCTGTGCCTATCTGTGCCCATCAGTGCAGCCTATCAGTGCCCACCAGTGCCGCCTCATCAGTGCATATCAATGAAGGAGAAAAATTACCTGTTTGCAAAATTTTATAACAAACTATTAAACATGATTTTTTTTTTTCAAAATTTTCCATCTTTTTTTGTTTGTTTAGCAAAAAATAAAAACCCCAGCTGTGATTAAATACCACCAAAAGAAAGCTCTATTTGTGGGAAAAAAATGATAAAAATTTCATTTGGGTACCGTGTTGTATGACCGCGCAATTGTCATTCAAAGTGCGACAGCGCTGGAAGCTCAAAATTGGTCTGGGCAGGAGGGGGGTTTAAGTGCCCAGTAAGCAAGTGGTTAAAGAAGGCATGACACTCCCCGCTTGGTTTCCCACGGATACCACACATCATGGCACTCCGGAGGAGAGTAACAAAATAAGTTCAGAAACAGGTCTGAGGAAAAGTTTAGGCTGGCCTTGCCTAATGACTTTGAGCTCAACTTTTCTGACGTTTCCATCTTCACTGGGAAACACTTGGGTTATCAAACCCAAAGGCCACTCGTTTCTCTTGGATTGAGAGTCTTTCATGAGAACGATGGCACCAGGCTGTAAGTTGGGTTTGCTGTCTTGCCACTTGTTCCTGGTCTGTAGATTAGACAAGTATTGTTTCTTCCACTTGTTCCAAAAGGTGTCAGCTAACACTTGTACTCTTTTCCATTGACATCTGTATAAGTCCTTTGTGTCTTGATTGACTGGAGGAGCTGTGATCACCTCAACTTTCTGAGTGAGCAAAGTGGAAGGTGTAAGCAAGAAAGGATCATCAGGATCATTAGGTATAGATGTCAAAGGTCTGGCATTCATTACAGCTGATACTTCAGCCATGAAGGTTGTCAGAGTCTCATGTGTGAGTTTTGAAGTTCCCAAATGTAGAAACATTGAATCTAGGATTCTTCGAGCAATACCAATCATACGCTCCCAGGCACCTCCCATGTGAGAAGAGTGTGGGGGGTTAAATGTCCATGTACAACCCTGTTCTGAAAGGTATCTCTCTACACGTTCTGTGTCGAGGTTTGAAGTGATATTCAATTCTTTGCAAGCTCCAACAAAGTTGGTCCCTCTATCAGAGCGTATGTGTTTGACAGGGCCTCTAATAGAGATGAAACGTCTCAGGGCATTGATAAAGCTGGATGTGTCTAAGGACTCAGTTACTTCTATGTGTACAGCTCTAATGCACATACAAGTAAACATGACAGCCCAACGTTTGCTGTTGGCACTGCCTCCTCTGGTTTGTCGTGTGATGACAGCCCAAGGCCCAAACACATCAAGGCCGACGTTTGTGAAAGGGGGTTCTGTACTGAGTCGGTCTGCAGGAAGGTTTGCCATTTTCTGGGTTTGAAACATACCACGAAGCTTGCGACAGGTGATACATTTGAAAATGGTTTTACTCACAAGTCTCTTGGCTCCCACTATCCAGAGTCCAGCTGCACGCAAGGCTCCTTCGGTGAACAAACGTCCTTGGTATTTTATCTGTGTGTGGTAGAATTCCACAAGTAAAGACGCAACATGGTTGTTTGGTATTATGATAGGATTACTTTCACCACTATCAAGTCCTGCATTTGAAATACGTCCTCCAACTCTTAACAGTCCTTCATTGTCCATAAAGGGGTTGAGTTTCCTTAGAGGACAGTTCTTTGGAATGTTCTTGCGATTTTGAAGACATTCTAGTGTTACTGCATAAGTCTCTTGTTGGACACAGCGGATGATTACAGTTTTTGCTTCTGTGAGTTCATCTACTGTATATGGTTTGTGGCAGTAATGCCAACCTTTGAAACAACTTGGTCTTGTAGGGGTACGTTTAAAGGATCTGGCAACGTGACCCAAGCAAGCAGTAGCTCTTTGTAAGGACTTCCAAGTGGAGAATTTGAGGAAGCGCTTGAATCCCAACAGTTGGTTAGAAATTGTTGTATGTAGTGTGGAAACCTGAGGATGGATATCTGAGTCAGATTCAGGTTCTAGCAGTACATATGTCTCCCTTACTGGAGTGGTAGGCACTGACTTGTACAGGAAGGGTGGTCCTGTGAGCCATGTAGTGTCTTTGAGACGGGATGCTGGTACAGACCTTGTAGCATGATCTGCTGGGTTATGATCAGTTGAGACATAATGCCACTGGGTGGGCTGTGTGGCCTTCCTGATTCTTAGGACTCTGTTGTGTACATAGACATAGAATCTCCTACTTTCGTTGTAAATGTAACCCAACACTACCTTGCTGTCTGTGTAAAACTCTGTGTCCTCGAGTTCTAGATCCATCTCAGATGTAATAAGTTCTGCTAGTTCTACTGCTAGTACAGCAGCACACAGTTCCAATCTTGGAATGGTGGTTTCAAGACATGGTGCTAGCTTGGCTTTGCCCATAACAAACCCAATATGAACTTGGCCCTCAATGTCTACTGACTTGAGGTAGGTTACTGCTCCTATTGCTTTAACTGAAGCATCACAGAATACACATAACTTTGTAGACTGAACCCTTGTGGGAGGAAAGTGGGTGTATGGTCTATGTACGTGTAGGTTGGATAAAGTCTTTAAAGAGTCTCTCCATGTTACCCATAATGTCTCTTTCTCAGGAGGTAGTGGAGAATCCCAATCACATGTGTCTGCAGTAAGCTCTCTAAGCAGAATCTTACCTTGCATGGTAATTGGTGCTGCAAACCCGAGTGGATCATACAGGCTGTTAATGGTGGATAAGACACCTCGCCGTGTGAAGGGCTTTGTCTCTTGGTCAACCTGAAAGGTAAGGGTGTCAGACTTGAGGTCCCAGTTGAGTCCTAGGCTGCGTTGCATAGGAAGGGAGTCTGTAGCTAAGTCCAGATCTTTGAAGTCACTGGCATAATCTTGGGAAGGGAAGGCCTCCATGACGACCTTGCTGTTTGATGCTATCTTATGCAGTCTGAGATTTGAAGAGGCAAGCGTGCTTTGAGTCCTCTTGAGTAGACTTATTGCAGCTTCAGGTGAAGAAAGTGATTTCAGACCATCATCTACATAAAAGTCTCTTTCAATAAACTGTGTAACGTCTTTCTCACCTTCTTGGGCAGATAGCTTAAGTCCATAGATGGCAACAGCAGGAGATGGACTGTTACCAAAAACGTGCACTTTCATGCGGTATTCTGTAATGTTTTTAGTAGGGTCATTGTCTTTGAACCATAGGAATCTCAAGAAGTTCCTGTGTTCTTCCTTGACTTGGAAGCTGTGGAACATTTGCTGAATGTCTGCAACTATGGCAACTGCTTCTTTGCGGAATCTGATGAGAACACCAAGAAGTGTGTTGTTGAGATCTGGTCCCTTTAGGAGGACATCATTTAATGAGACCCCTTGATGCCGTGAGCTGGAGTCAAACACTACCCGGATTTTACCTGGCTTCTTGGGGTGGTAGACACCGAAGATTGGTAGGTACCAGCACTCTTCATTGTCTTTTAGAGGTGGGGCTATCTCAGCATGGTCATCCTCAAACATCTTACTCATGAATGAGAAGAAATGCCCTTTCATTTCTGTTTTTCTTTGAAAATTGGATCTGAGGGAAGAAAAGCGTTTCAAAGCTTGTTCTCTGTTGTTAGCAAGACGGGGTCTCTGCGCTTTGAAAGGCAGGGGTGCCACCCAGCTGTTTTCGTTGGTTTTGTAGAATCCCTGTCTCATTATCTCCAAGAAGATATGATCTTCAATAGATGGGCCAATTTTGTGATCTTCTTTAGTCCTTTGGAAAACTGAGCACCCTAAATGATCTCTGTCTTCATGACAAAGAAGATTAGCGGTGTAAGGGTTGGAATGAATTACACTGGCAGGCTTCTCTCTTACAAGGAATCTGTTGGTGCAAGGCTGAAATAGGGATGGACGCCCACCCAAGCGCTATCTCGGCCTGGGGATCCAGTTCAGGGATAAGATGTGCTATGCCCTTCAGATGTCCATGATGAAGTGCCACCTCTGGTGTAGGGATCTCCTCTCTATCAGTTGGGAACTGATTGCACTCGATTAGAGTTGGCAGAGGCAGGGTTGTCTGACCATCAAAGGATTCGATTTGGTAACCAATAGCTCTTCTCCCAGTTTCTTCACTTACCCCTGTACAAGTCTTAAGTAAGTATGAAGAGCCGGCTTCCTTGATTTTGAAAGTGTCAAAGAAGGCTGAGCTGGCGAGTGATCTGTTGCTTTGATCTTCCAGGATCACGTATAGCTTCACTGCCTTTTCTCTGCGACCCGTGGGGTAAACTGTGACAAGACAAATCTTAGAGCAGGATTTGTTAGACAGACCTTCTCCACAGACTTGGGTGCACCGGGGTGTAACTACAGGAGGTACTGTGTCTTGTTGCTCCCCGCCGTGCTCGTCCACTGTGGGTGAGGGGGTAAAAGTCCATGGCGCTGGCCCTGGATGTAGAGCTGTGTTGTGCTCTGAGCTGTTGCACTCAGAGCAGTTGATGCTCACCTTACAGTCTTTCCCAAGGTGAGAAGTTGATGCGCAGCACCTGTAACAAAGTCTGTTTTCCTTGAGGAAGGTTCTGCGATCTTGGGGAGTCTTTTCTCTAAAACCTCTGCACTTTGACAACGAATGAGGCTTCTTGTGAAGAGGACACTCTCTGCTTGGATCCTGTGTTGGAGATACACTTGTTTTGCGTACTGCAACAGGTGCGTCTTTGAAGTTGCGGGTTAGAGCAGGCTTACTTGACCTAGGGTAAGCAGAGTCAGATGATGAGATGTCAAAACTAGGATCATTTTTAACCTTTGCTTGATAGCGAATAAAGTCCACAAAATAAGAGAATGGTGGGAAGGGGACGTTGTGCTTTTGCTTGTATTTGGAGCCTCGTGAAATCCAGGTTTCTTGAAGGCTGTAAGGTAGCTTTTGCACTATAGAGTTAACGCCACAGGCTGTGTCCAGAAAGGCAAGGCCTGGCAAGTCTCCTTCTGCTTTGGCTATTTGGAGTTCTGTCACTAGGTCACTCAATTCTCTTAGCTTCTGGTAGCCTTTGTTAGGAATCCTGGGAAAGTCATCTATTCTTTTAAAAAGAGAGTTTTCTATAACTTCTGGGGAACCGTAACATTCATAAACCCTTTCCCATATCATGCTCAGCCCTCTGCTTGGGTAATTAATGTTAATGTCTCTGATTCTCCTTGCATGCTCTGACGACTCATTCCCCAGCCAATTGACTAAGAGGTCGGCTTCTTCACTTGCATTTAGCTCAAGGTCTCTAGTTGCATTTCTGAAGGACGAACGCCATGCTCTATAACTTTCAGGGCGATCGTTAAACTTTGCAAGTCCCTTTGCTAACAGTTCACGTCGTGCTAAGAACTTGAAGAAATCTGACATACCTTGATTGTTGTGTGAGTAGCCAGGGGGCGCTCTGTTGTGCCAGGAACTTGGTGGGTATTTGCGGTCATCAGAGATACAGTCGCTGTGTCTTTTATCCCGTCGTTCTTCATTTTCGATTTGGTCAACTGTGACGTAGTGTTTTGATAGCCTGGCTGCAGAATGTGCTGAAAACTGACTGAGTGCAGGTTTACTTTCTTGCTTGACGTAAGGCATGTGAATGGCAGGGGTTGATTCCGCTCTCGGTGCTGTAAGTGGGCAGCTGTCTGGTTCGGCGTGTCGCCGCACATATTCTGAGGTACGCTCTGTACCGTCGTCAGGAACGGATTTTCTTTCAAGTACGTTGCTGAGCCGCTCACTGGTGGGCTTTGCAAGTTCTTCTAAGATGTCTGCTCGGCCGCAGCAGCCGCTGACTCCTTCTCTGCAGCTAGTTCCTCCAATGCAGTTTCCATACGTAACTTTTCTAATTTAAGTTGCATCTCGGCCGCAGCTTTTATTTCTTTTTCGGCGAATGCAGCTTTTATTTTGGCCTCCTTTGCCGCAAAGTCAGCTTTTACTTTTGCAGATTGCGCCTTTGCGCGGGCAATGGCAATTGTTTCGCTTTTCACTGACCTCCTTGTGCTCGTGGAGTAAACTTCTGACCTTGTTGTGAAGTGCTCTGACTTTGTCTGTGACATGGTGTCCGGCTATATGGAAGCTGATAACACTGCTGTATTACTGGCATTCTGTATGATAGCCGTGCTTAGAAGCCTTTGCTTTGCTGCTGTTCTGTATGCCAGCCGTGCTTAGAAGCCTTAGTTTTACTGTTATGCCCCTCACTACACGTGACTGAGGTGTATTCGGGCACACTGTTAACTCCTCTCATACCAATGCATTCCAGTAGGCGCAGAATCCTTTTGAACTTTTATTGATACAAGATAGAGAAAAACTGTAACAGATACAGACAAAATGCAATTAATAAAGATCATACAATTAGTGCCTACCTATCTATCTATCTAGCTGAAGATACAATTAGTAAACATACCGAAGATGGATCCGGATGGCTAACGTAGAGCTTAGCAGCAGATGTGTATGCTTCCATGGTAGGAAAAGATGAAAATGGTGGAGGAAGCTGATGCAAGGCCTGATGGGATTGAAAGTACGGAGGCTTTCATTTACCAAATCTAGCCAGCTATACTAAATGACTACATGAAATAGATATAGCGCAGTTATGCAAAATGGTCGTTAGATGGCAGCATAGAGCAATCTAATTAAATCAAAGGGTAAATAGGAAAATCACAAGCCTTATTAAAGAAGGCATGACAACCCCGATGCAGCATTAATGGGTCTCAAGCGCTTAAAAGATGGATACGGTCTCCTCCAATGGTTCCAGTGTCCCCACTGTATTAAAATACTTCCCGCAGTTCCCTTCTGGAATGTGTGCATGTAAGGGGAGAAGAGAGCCAGGTGACAGCCTCCAATAGTCTAATGCTATTTTATTTACATCATAAAAACATTTAAAATCAACTTGCTCAATTGCAATGCTTGCAATTAGGGATGGGCTCAGGCGTGTTCGGATCCTAATCCCAACCCACCTGAGCAATCCTGCCAGGAAGCCATCACTGCACACCGCCAATCATGAGCAGCTGCAGGCCAGGAAATTCCTCACTGCCTATGATTGGTGGTATGCAGTGATGGCTTCCTGGTGGGATTGCTAAGGTGGTTTGGGACTAGGATCCGAACACCCCTTCGCCGATCCATACTTGCAATATGTACAAGCCATAGCGCGTGTGTTATTTCCTATATCCACCTGCGTTCCACTAACCGAAATACGTAACTGGAAGTGATGCAACAAGCCCCTTCCAACGCGTTTCATCACACTGACATCATCAGGAGTGGCGCCACAATGGTACACTCCACTTCTTTTATTCCTGTAATGTACCTGGGATGTGAGCCTGACGTGCGGAGGGAGACCTCCCGTACCACCCTGGCTCGGAGACCACTGGGGTGGGAACAGTGGTGTTAAGAGCACAGTGAGGTAAAGGTGCCTGTTGAGTCCTTACTGCTTGAAGTGGTCTCCTCGTGTGGAAGCTGGAGTAGCGGATGCAGGTCAGCAGATGCAGGCTAGTAGAGTAGCGGATGCAGGTCAGCAGATGCAGGTTGCAGAGCAGCGGATGCAGGTCAGCAGATGCAGGTTTGCAGAGTAGCGGATGCAGATCAGCAGGTACAGGTTTGCAGAGGAGCGGATGCAGATCAGCAGGTGCAGGTTTGCAGAGTAGCGGATGCAGATCAGCAGGTGCAGGTTTGCAGAGCAGCAGATGCAGGTCAGCGGATGCAGGTTTGCAGAGTAGCTGATGCAGATCAGCAGGTGCAGGTTTGCAGAGGAGCGGATGCAGATCAGCGGATGCAGGCTTGCAGAGCAGCGTATGCAGGTCAGCAGGCAGAAGTGGAGTCAGACTAGCCGTGTCATACACATCAGGGAATACAGCAAAAATGGCAGGCAGAGACTAGTCAGAGTCCAGGCTGGGTCTTGGCAACAGGCAATCAGGCAGGTAACAGAGCAGGGTTAAACGAGCCGAGGTCAGGATTGGAGACATAAGCAGGGTCAGGAAGCCGGGTCAACACAGGAACAGAGTACTGATACAGAATCAGGAACACAGGGAACAGAAACAGATCAAACCGCAAGGGGCAGCATCATTGAGTGTCTTTTATGGGCTATTGGGCGCTAAAGCGTGCCTAACGTGCGCGAAGTCCGTGACTCGCGCGTGCGCTTAGGCGCACGCCTTCTGGAACAGGCAGTACGTCCCTGACAATACCCTATGACTGTGTTTGCTCAATAGCCCTATCTACACCAGTACTTAATCTTTACAAGAACATGCCATATTAAACTATGCCAGTGACTAAACACCATTTATATCCACACTATTCCGTAACTCTTAAAGAGCCCGCATTCCTACTAAAGGGGAACTCCAGTTCAAACCTATATTAAATATGTAAATTTGTTCATACTCTATATTACTATACAGTGTATATAGAAAAATCTCTTAAAAGGCTCACGCCACCTTAAGCTCTTAAAGAGCTCACAATCCTACTCAACTCCGAATTAAGCCTACAAATTTAGAAACCACAAAGAACAAGCCCCTAAGGTATTTCTTGCCTACACACTATATTAACTATGCAGTATGCAACATAAACTCTCTAAAAAGCCCACTAAGGGTAATAGGATGACCTGAATTATGGAAGCTCTTCCCAAGAAAAGGCATGTAGATGACAAAAGACTAGTCACCAGTACTACCTGTGGTCTCCCTGCAGTTTATCTTTTCCAAGGATTAACTAAAGCGGAGTTCCACCTAAAAGTGGAACCTCCGCTTATCCGCTACTGTCACGGACTAATACTCACCGAGGCCGAGATGCCGAGAGCGGCTCGCCCTTACGACCACGCGCACCCAGACCCCCGAAGTGGGTACAGAGAGCTGGGGGCACGCGGAGGCACGGGCTACCGGTAAGCAGGAGATCCGTAGGTAGGAAACTGGTGCACTGGAATCCGTATGAGGGGCCAAAGGTCAGGACCGAGTATCAGGCAGAGGCAAGTCCGTATAATAAGCAGGGATCAGATGGGTATCAGGCAATCAGACAATGGTAAGTCTGTTTAACAGGCAGAGGTCAGGGTATCTGGCAATCAGGCAGAGGCAAAGTCCGTTATACAGGCAGAGGTCAGGGTATCTGGCAATCAGGCAGAGGCAAAGTCCGTTATACAGGCAGAGGTCAGGGTATCTGGCAATCAGGCAGAGGCAAAGTCCGTTATACAGGCAGAGGTCAGGGTATCAGGCAATCAAGCAGAGTAAGGGTTAGTCAAGCCAGGGGTTTGGTACACAGAGCAGACAGGTTTCACAGGACAACTAGGCACAGGGATCAGGGAGAGCTGACGACGAACCAGCAACCCGACTGGGCGCTGGAGACGTCAGAAATAGTCTCCCCCCGGCGAGCGCATCAGCGTGATGCGCTACCGGGTACCCGCACGGGCGACGGCGCGTACACGGGGACCGCCGTGCACCCGCACGTGCCGCACCATCAGGCCGCGGACGGGTGTGCGGCGTAGCGCCAGTCCGCCGCGCATGCGCACCGGAGCCCGGCGAGCGGAGACGCTCCCAGTCTCCTGACAGCTACCTTTTTTTTGACAGGTACCCTTCCCCACTTCCGGGAGACTCTGCTGTCGCACCGTCCCTCAAGAGTTCGGCCCCCCTCCGCCTTCCTCTGCCACCGGGCCAGTTAGAAAGCACAGCGCACTTCACGCATGAGCAGTAGGGAACTGGCTGCGAAGCCGAAAGGCTTCACTGCTGGGTTCTCTTAGTTTACATGGCGGCAGAAGCACGAGAGACCAATCCGAAAATCGGCTGGGGTGCCGACATCGCGGGCTCCCTGGAC
Organism: Lithobates septentrionalis; assembly: GCA_037952835.1. Lineage (NCBI taxonomy): Eukaryota > Metazoa > Chordata > Amphibia > Anura > Ranidae > Lithobates > Lithobates septentrionalis. The sequence continues at coordinate 704,748 of JBBDGP010003096.1, read as the reverse complement.
AGGGAAGTGTCCTGATATTAAAAGTCTGCAGCTACAGTATTTGTAGCTGCTGACTTTTAACTTTTTCATGGGGATGCGGATCTACTCCTCCTTACTATGCTTTTATCTCTGTGTGGAGGCAATTTTCCTGGGGTAAGACTTTGCTGCTACAAGTGACGGTTGGTGGGGTTTTTTTGGGGGGGAGTGGCAAACACCCCCCCCCCCCGGGCTGCCGGTGGAACGGCACTACCCCCCTCCCCCCCGTGGCACTAACGCAGCCCCCCCACCACCACCTGCTGTCCTTACCTTGGATGCGGGCTCGGGGAAAGCTGCTCCGGTGACCGGTGTCCTCTTCTGGAGCAGCTTCCGCAGTGTCTTCTCTCTCCTCCTCCAGGCACTAGGCGTCCAATAGAATCACCTGACGTTTTGACCAATCGAGAAACAGGTTTCATACCTGCTTCCCGATTAGCCGGGAGGAGTATCAGTGTTGCAACAGCGAATTTTCATTTAAATTTACCTGGGTGAGCTCCAGACGCAATGCTCTGCGCCACGAGTCCACCCTATTTTAAAGCCCATTAGAGCCTATGGGCTCTAAAAAAAAAACCTGGCCTCTCTAATTCATATGCCCAATGACCCGAAAGGGGCCGGACACCATTTTATTACAATGCTGTTTATTACAATTTATACTGTAAGATTTAATTTAATATTTATAATATTTCGTTTATTATTTAATTTACAATTTATATAATACTGGCTTATTACAATCTAGTTTATTTAATACAAGTTGCAGTGTAATATTTAATTTGATATTTATAATATTTAATATTTAGTTTAATACTTAATTTACAATTTATAAAATACAGATTTTTTTTTACAATCCAATTTCTTTAATCCAGTTTAAGAGATTCTAATCAGGTAACTAAAAAAAAGTTGACCATTATCTGTGCAGTGTCAAGGTCAACATGCCTACCTAGATAAACATAAAAAAAATAGAATTTTAGCAAGAAAACTGTATTCCTGCAGCCTAAATTGTATGTACAGCCGTAACCTTTAAAGGGGCTCTTTGGCTGTTTATTTATTCACCGAACCCATGAACCACTTTAATAGTTAACAGCTAAAGACCTGTATGTAAAGTCAAAATAGCATGGATAACTTCCTGTCCGGTGAAATGTTTTAATCAGCGCGGGAAGTGAAGGTAATTTCTCTAATAGAGCCACGGATGGCAGCAATAGTCTCTCTGCAAAACTAAAAAAAAAGTTTTGACTTTACATTTACTTTTATGTTTTTACCTTTTAACTGTCAAGAGGTTCAAGTGAAATAATCAATTGTTAAAGCAGATACCGCTTTATAGGTTAAAGATTCTTGAGTAATAAAAAATAAAATAAAAATCGAATTGCGTTTTACTGGAATGAAATGATACTTCTCTTTAAAATGGAGATTGGAGATTCTAAGGCACCACCTGAAACAGACGTTAAAATGTTTTAAACATGAGGCTGTTTATTATGTCTGAGCTTCGGCTGCATGTACAATTGACAGAAATTTGATTTTGATGATAGAGATCCTGGAAATTTTTTGCTGTCATTTTTCAGTCTTGCTGCAGGAAATGTATTTAGGCTCTTAGTTTTGGTCTGATGATAATATCTCGGTAGTGTATCTGAAAGTTAAAGAGTTTTCTTACAGATAGCAGGAAAAGCTGCCATTAGCTGGTCCAGAAAGTCTGCAGGAAGTCAGCCAGCTTATCAAGTATCATTAAATCAACTGCCATTTATTTTGGCGTCATGATATTGGATGGGGCCCCCGAGGGCTGTCGGGAGCAGTAACCGATAATGGAAAATTGAAGAAAATTGATCTACATTTAGCAATGTACACTAGATATTTGTAGGAAGTAGACAAAGAACGCTTTAGTTCTTTTATTGCATGTTAAAAATAGTGCATGTATGCACACTTGCAAAACTATTATGCCCCGTACACACGATCGGACTTTCCGACGCCAAAACCGTTGAATTTTGTTTGAAGTTTGTTGGCTCCAACTTGTCTTGCATACACACGGTCACACAAATGTTGGCCAACAATTACGAACGTAGTGACGTACAAGATGTACGGCAAGCCGATTAAAAAGGAAGTTCAATAGTCATGCGCCACCTTTTGGGCTCCTTCTGCTAATGTTGTGTTTGGTGAGCATTGGTTCCGAGCATGCGTGTTTGTACTTTGGACTTTTGTCCGACGGATTTGTGTGCACACGATCGGAAAGTCCGACAACACGCATTTGTTGGCGGAAAATTTCATAACATGCTAGCCAACATTTGTTGGCGGAAATTAGATAGACTCCGTTGCTGAGGACGTCATGTGACGAAGCGCGCACAACGGCATCACGCTCTGTCAGTCTGCTCCACGGCATAGGAGAGAGGAGGACGCTGTTTAGCAGCTGGTAGCCTCACACCTTCATTGCGCTCCATATGCCTGTTTGGAGGGACCTTTTTTATACATTCAATTGTAATTTGGACTCTGCCTGGCAATCATTGCTGCCCTAATTCATCTGGACAGAAATACATAACCAGTGCCTGGACTTGGTAGATTTACTTATTTTATCTTTCAATTTTTTTTTTTTTTTTTGATTGGGACTTTTTATTATTTTTATTTTTTATTTTTTATTTTATTTCAGTATATTTTTTGTTATTTTTAATTTTGGAAATTTTCCTTCGTAAAATCAGCGTTGCTGGTTTAGATATGTTTTTTAAATAAAGTGGCCATACGTTATTACGCTATGGGAGCTCTCTTTTTTTCCTAAATATATGAGTGGAAGCAACATCTTCAAGGATTCAAAAGCACAGGAGACATCCAGCATAACACCTGGCAGCAAGGCGATCCATTTCCCAACACAGGTGGATTACCCCGCTGGGGGGCTTGGGGAGCTGATTACAACATAAGGATCTATCAGATGGAAGTAACCCAGCATATCACACCACAAGCGTTATACCCCTGTTGGGGTTTTGGGAGCTGGTGAGTAAGCAACCAAAGGGGGAGCACGAGAGTCACCTGACAAATTATTGCAGCACCAAGTCACCTGTGGGAATCTACACAAATCATTTAACATCAATATATGGGACTGTTACAATATTTGTTGAAAATCTAATTGCTGTTGCTTCCCGGGCTATTGATTAGTTTTTGGTCTATGTAATTGTATCCCATGATGATTATATGTAACGTATTAGATTAGGATACATCACTGTATTGTTATATGGTTCCTAGTAAATGCACTATATGGAATCCAGTTTCTGGTCCCCTTTCCAGATACAGTAGGATCCAGTAAGCAGTGCGACACCTGTTGTCTATCATAATCTTTTGAGCATATGAGCATTGGAAACGAACCTACTTAGAGGTTGTGGCACTACCCATATTGTAAATAAGGGGGGCTTTTATATACTGCATACCTCTTAGATTCACAACTAAAAGTAGGGGGTGCCAAATTATAGGCTATCCCAGTATTCAAATACATTGATTAATATATGATTTTTATAGGTAGCGCCAATATACCCAATCCTTTATTCTCATTTGTTGGCGGAAAGTCCGACAACAAATGTCCGATGGAACATACACACGGTCAGACTTTCCGCCAACAAGCTCATATCCAACATTTGTTGTCGGAAAATCCGATCGTGTGTACGCGGCATAAATCTCGTGGTGTTTCCAGATGGTCTCCCAGCCCCTGAACTCTCCTCAATACTATCTTATGTGTACATGTACACTCAGTCATTTATAGTAGTTTAGAGGCAGTTGAGGTTACAGGCATTTCGGGACTGTAGTTTACTGGCATTTTAAACCCCAAACATGTGTGTAGTGTTTACCCCCAAAGGAGCGGCTGATTTAATTTGGGTCTTTGCCATCACCCTCTTACCTGTATTTCCACCATATACGGGACTTAGAGTCTGTATTAGGCCTTACGCCCACCAATGTATGCACCAGTCACTTTGTTATGTTTCCGATGCTTTATTGCAATACTTTTGAAGAAGTAGCAGTAAAGAGGTAGAAAGGGAGTTGCAGGAGGGTTCAGATACCTTATGCAGATCACTGAGGAATTTGAAATCCTGAAGACAAACACACCTTCAGTCACCAGATCTTTGCCCACCCGGATAGGTCTCTCTCACTGACCTAGCAGCCGGAATGGCGCACGGACGAAAAGTCTCTGCCACAGACTTGAGAAGAACAAAATGGTTGCAAAATCCTCTGCCACAGGATTTAGTAGTAGTTGAACGATCCTCTTGCACAGGATTTAGTATTAGATGAACAGCAAACACAGTACCAGAATCTTTAAGCCGACCAGGCAGTACTGTGCTGTAAGTTGGTTAGGTATAGGTGCGTCCTCCAAGTAAGGGCAGTACTGTGCTGTAAGTTGGTTAGAGATAGGTGCGTCCTCCAAGTAAGTTACCAGGCCCTCCCGAGAGACCAGCCTATATATCCTGGCTCTCTCCAGCAAGGGTCCTCCCCTGGATCTCCTCAGCTTGGCTCGGCTTCTTCCTAACAGGCAAGACAGCCTAAGGACCATCTCTGCGATGGTAGGCCCCAGACAGGCTTCTGGGCCTACCTGTAGTCACATAGCCTCAGACCAGCATGGCCCAGAGGGAGGAGAAAAGTCACCACATACCTTAGGCCAGGAGGGCCAGGAGGTAAGAGCCAAGAGGTAAGAGAAAAACAAAAATGGCGTCTGCCCCTTAAGTACCCTCTCCCAGAATGTACAGCGGTGGACCACCCCCACTGGGTTACTTCTGAGAAAGAAGAGCACTCAATACACTTCAGCCTGTTGCTCTTCCAACACTGGCCTGTGGTGACAACGACACCTTCAGACTACAGTGTGGAACTACACGCAACAGCCAATGCTGGAACAGAAGCTAATTTAGCCACAGATTAAATCTGAACAGTGTACAGAACAGATAACCCCCTACATTTACATGCAAGAGCCTGATCGACAGGAGCAGGGTGCTACATGTGTAACTGCGATAAACTGCATTTATGCGCATTGGCCTTTTTAAAGGGGAAAAAATTTCTGATAATTTTTGAACATAATGTTGAAAAAAACACATTTCAGCACATGCGGTTGCCTGCATCAATGGATGAGTCTAGTAGTGATGAACTGTGGTCCTCTCACAAAATTTTCTACGTCTTAGGAGCCTCAGCAACATCAGGTGCATTTCCTCACACATGCTCAGGATGGGATCCATAGAAAAAACACAAAAAATAAGACAAGCACATTGCTCTCTCTGCTGCTGCTCTCTCTTCTCTCACAGAATGGGTGAAATAGTAATGTACTTGTTTTTCATGCATTGTGGGCATCTGGGAGGGTCTCCTGGGGTTATCTTTAAAAAACGCTTCTAAACTTAAACGCTCATAACTGCTGCTAAACTCGCATTAAACTTGGTATGACGTTTCAAGCTGTCAAGTTTCCAGTGTTCGGAAAAGGTTTTCAACTGCTCTGTGTACATGAGCCCTTACAGAGATAAAAAACTCAGGAGCAGAACTAACATCATAGCCAGTGCTGGGACAGGAGGGGGGCCCAAACAGGGAAAGGGATTAGTGAGGAATGACTGTGTCTTTCTCAGCAGATAAAAGCTGGCAGCATGGGAGAGGAGGAGAGACCAGCATTCAGATGCTGGAGGAAGAGTTCTGCAATTGTCGTACATCACTAATCCCCCTCCCTGTGTGGGGCCCCCGGACCCCCTACAAGAGGACTGGTGGTTCCCCCTATCAGTGGCCCTGTTTGGGGTGATCTGATATGTGAAGAAGCAAGAATTGGGTTGATCTGAGGTATGAAGCTGCAGAAATTGGGGCTGATTTAGTTATGAGGGTGCAGGAATTGGGGTGATCTGAGGTGTGAGGGTGCAGGAATTGGGGTGATCTAAGGTGTGAAGGCGCAGGAATTAAGGTGATCTGAGGTCATCATTTACTTTACCTCTATTGATCTTTGAAAGCTCAATATTCATTTCTTACTATTATTCAAGTCATTTACAGCATTTACTTTAATGTTGTTGGCACTCTCACTTTCTATGAGTGTCTTAGTATAGATCTGTTTGTCCTGAGATACTTGCTTTGGATCTACTTACTGTTTATCACCTCCAAATAATGCTAAAGAACAGACTAGGCAAGATGACATAAGGATATGAAATATGGATAATGGAAAATGTAACAAAGATTTGCAAGTATACATGCATGGCAATTTTTTTTTTTTGGAATGTTAGTGTTTGCACTAAAAAAACTAAAGAGCCCTGTCTTTCTGAGCTCAGCTCCATCTTTACCCTGATCTCTAACCAAATTTAGAGGCTGATCCTCAACTGTCAAGTCAATGTTTCTCTTTCCCAGTCTCTCCCAGCAGATCTCCTCTCCCTCCAACTCCTCCTCTTCTGATCCTTTTTTCTTTACTTTCCTTCCTCCTACCTTTTCTCCTTATAATCTTTTATTGTTTGACATAATTTGAATGTATGACTATACACAAAATCTCAGGCGCGCTCAAAGCTGCCTTTCTGTAAACAATATGTCAATTGTGTTTCTAATATTCCGTTTATCCTACCAATAAAAATATTTTCAACCCTAAAAAACTAAAGAGACTTTAGTGTTATTACCCTAAAAAAAAAAAAGAGCTCCTGTTCCCTTTTAGCAGGCTAACCACTTCAGCTCCAGAAGATTTGGCTGCTCAAATGACCAGAGTAAATGACCCCATTTTGGAGAGTATTGCTGAAGCATGTTGAGCCCATTAATATTAATAAGAATATTTTATTATTTTGTCACAAGTGATTGAAAAATGACAAAAAAAAAATTTAAAATATTAAAATAAAATAATTAAATTAAATATTAAATAAAATATTTAAATAAAAAATGATATATTGCTCACACATGCTATGGTTATATGTGAAATTACACCCCAAAATACATACTGCTGCTTCTCCTGAGTACGGGGATACCACATGTGTGAGACTTTTTGGGAGCCTAGCCGCGTACAGGACCCCAAAAACCAATCACCGCCTTCAGGATTTCTAAGGGCGTAAATTTTTGATTTCACTCCTCACTACCTATCACTGTTTCGAAGGCCATAAAATGCCAAGATAGCATAAACCCCCCCAAATTACCCCATTTTGGAAAGTAGATACCCCTAGCTATTTGCTGAGAGGCATGTTGAGTCCATGGAATATGCTGCCCTAGGCCTGACTAAGCTCGCGCATGACCCACCCCTTCCTGTCAAGGCTACACCTCTTCCTTTTTAAGATCCGCCCTGTCATCTTCATGGGAAGAGGACAGAGGGACACCACAGGAGGAGGAGAGAGAGATGCCGCATTTTTTCATTTGGGGGGTAAGGGGATATGTGCTGGGTGCTTTGGGAGGGGAGGATCAGACCCCCCCCCCCCACTAGCACATATCCTCTCCCCTCTCAAAGCACCCAGTACATATCCCCTTACCCCCCCTCCCCTCATCCATGTGTGCATCTGTTATCTGCCCCCCTTCCCGGTTACTGTGTCCCCCTCCACTGTAAACTATACACAGACCTCAGGCCGGCAGCGTGGCTTTTGCACTGAAGTCGTGTCCCTCCTCTGTGGCTCCTCCTCCTCCTGACTGTGTACACTAGAACATTAGAGCCGAGAAGGAGGAGGAGCCGAGGAGTGTGTGTAGCTGACAGTGGGGAGAGAGGTGGTGGCTGCTACAGAAAGCTGATCGGCGCTTGTGGGACCCCGGGTGGCAGATGTCCTGGGTGCCCACGCTAGCGCACCCTGTATGGCCAGTTACCGAAGCTCAGTGCCGGAACTTGTTGTGGGCTCTGGGACAGTGGCATCACTAGGTTTGGTGTCACCTGGTGCGGTGAAAATTGTGCCCCCCCCCTTAATTTTTGGACTGAAGGCCCAGCGTTGGAGCTCATTATGGCGGTCAATAAGGCCTAGAGGATATCAGGTTAGGCTCAGTCCCTGGGAACAGTAATGGATAATGGCCAACAGGCTCTCTTACCAGACCCGGTGAAACTGCAACAGTGATCCCTCCGGCTGGACGTTCGCTCACGCTGGGTTGCCCAGGCTGACTCTAGTCAGTAGTGTAGCATATCTGTACCCCGGCAGTGGCTTCATCTTTCTCCCCCTCTGGTGGTGCAGGTACAGCGTGGCTCTCTCTTTGGTGGTGCGGGAACAGCGCGGCTCTCTCTGGTGGCGTGACTCCCTGTCTGGTGGTGCAGGTACAGCGTGGCTCTCTGTTGGTGTAGGAACAGCATGGCTCTCTCTATGGTGGTGCGGATACAGCGTGGCTCTCTCTCTGGTGGTGTGAGTAAAGCGTGGCTCTCTGGTGGTGCAGGTACAGTGTGGCTCCCTCTCTGGTGGTGCGGGAACAATGCGGCTCTCTTTCTGGTGGTGTGGGTACAGCGTGGCTCTCTGGTGGTGTGGGTACAGCATGGCTCTCTGGCGGTGTGGGTACAGCCTGGCTCTCTCTGGTGGTGCGGGTACAGCGTGGTTCTCTCTGGTGGTGCAGGTACAGCGTGGCTCTGGTGGTGCGGATACAGTGTGGTTCTGGTGGTGCAGGTACAGCGTGGCTCTGGTGGTGTGGGTACAGCGTGGCTCTCTGGTGGTGTGGGTACAGCGTGGCTCTCTGGTGGTGCGGGTACAGCGTGGCTCTGGTGGTGCGGGTACAGCGTGGCTCTGGTGGTACAGCGTGGCTCCCTCTCTGGCTTCCCCTAGCACAGTACTCTTTTTCTCCTCCTGTAACCCCCTCCCAGCAGAGTGCATGCATGCTGGGGGCTGTAGCATGATGTCTGTGGACACACAGGGGCGCCACTCTTCAGGGACTACTTTTCCCATGATGCCCCCAGAGTCTTCTGATTGGCCCTCTGCTGTGGCCAATTATGGGGAGGGAAACAGCGGTCAGGAAGCTGGGCGGTGGCGCAGCGAAACCAATTATAGCCGCTCTTTCTTCTCCCTTAGGCTGACAGAAAGAGGAGGGGGGGGCGAGCAGGGGAGATACACAGACAACCCGCATCTCTCCTCTCCCTGTTACAGCGCTGCTGCTCCATTTGCCAGAGAACTCGGCAGCAGCAGAGAACTCCTCCGCTCACCCCCCCTCCCCTTTCTGTCAGCCGAAGAGAGAGAGAGCGGCTCTAATTGGTTTTGGCGCGCCGCCGCCCAGCTTCCTGCCTGCTGTTTCCCTCCCCATGATTGGGCACAGCAGAGGGCCATTCAGTGAGAGAATCAGGGCTTTACAGGGGCGGCTTGACGGCTCCTACCTAAATTGCTTTCCGGCTCCCTCCGCACCCGTGACGCCACTCCTAAGCTGTACTCCCCTGATGGTGGCCCTGCTGTGCGGGAAGAGGGCGCAGGTGCCGTTCACGTGGGGGGGGCGGCCTTTTGCCACCCCACCGCAAAGTGCCTCCCTAGGCCTGGGCCTTGTTGGCCTAGGCCAAAACACAGCACTGTATACAGATACTTTTTTCTACCAGCATCTGGCCTTACGGCCACTTCTACCTTGCCAACAACTGGCCGTTGAGGTCCACTCCTCTCATGTTAAGGTTATATTCGTGGACACAGATAGGGGTTTCTCCACAACACCAGTCCCCATAGGAATTTGGACAATCGTATCTGCGTGAAGGGAGGACAGAACAAAAACATTCCGTGTATCCCTCCACTTCACTACTAACAAATTATTACATTCCAAACAGGCTCTCTCCCCCCGTCTGAGTCGGGATTCTACAAGCCATTGGGGGAAGCCCCGGTGATTAGATAGCACGGTGCCACATGCGCCAATTCCACAATCAAAAAGGTGACTAAAAAGTGGCGCACTTGTGTAACAATTGTCCACATACAAGTGGTACCCTTTTCCGAATAAGGGTGACACAAAGTCCCACACAATCTTACCAGCGCTCCCTATGTAGTCTGGGCAGTTTTCGGGCTCCACGTGACTATCTCTTTCCTCGTAAACCATAAACCTATATGTATAGCCTGTTGCCCTGTCACAGCGGCCAGCATGGCGGTCACGTGACCCCCCGGCTGACGTCAGAGGGACACCTCGGACCCTCCCGCTGTAGCCCTGGATCGGAGGAGGAGAGCAGGTGGCAGTCACATGACTGGCCTGAAGATCTTTGAAAGAAAGGTATTTAGAGGTTTTATTTAAAAAAAAAAACACTTATGCGGTGTGTTATGCCTGGATACAAGAGAGGGGGCTGACAGTGACTTACATTTTTAAGGTTACAAACACTTTAAAGATATAAAAAAAAATCTTTCCATGGACCTAATGCCCCGTACACACGGTCGGACTTTGTTCGGACGTTCCGACAACAAAATTGTAGGATTTTTTCCGACGGATATTGGCTCAAACTTGTCTTGCATACACACGGTCACACAAAGTTGTCGGAAAATCCGATCGTTCTAAACGTGGTGACGTAAAACACGTACGTCTGGACTATAAATAGGGCAGTGGCCAATAGCTTTCATCTCTTTATTTATTCTGAGCATGCGTGGCACTTTGTCCGTCGGATTTGTGTACACACGATTGGAATTTCCGACAACGGATTTTGTTGTCGGAAAATTTTATATCCTGCTCTCAAACTTTGTGTGTCGGAAAATCCGATGGAAAATGTGTGATGGAGCCTACACACGGTCGGAATTTCCGACAACAAGGTCCTATCACACATTTTCCGTCGGAAAATCCGACCGTGTGTACAGGGCATAAGTCTAACTAACTACAATCCGTCAAGTTGCTACACACAAGCTAAAAATATGCTTTCCACGGGGATACAGGGAAAATATGGCTCAATGAAGGGTCAGTAAGCTTAAAGTCCAACTCCAGGAAACTTAAAGCGTAACTCCACTTTTGTTGTGAAAAAAAACATTCCCCTCTGGGCGATCCATGCATATTACAGGGATCTTCACAAACTTTGTTGCAGATTCCTAACTTTTGTTATTCTGAAGAAATCACTGTTTGTTCCTTTTTTTCTCTATTTATTTTACTTTATTTTATTATTATTATTTTATTTATTTTATTTTATTTTACTATATTTTTTTTTTACAATTGCTTTTCTTCCTATTAAAAGGAATGTAAACATCCCTTGTAATAGAAATAAGGATGACAGGTCCTCCTTATTGAGAGATATGAAGTTAAAAAGACTGCAGATCTCTCATTTACCTTTGAGGGGAAAAGAAAATAATTTATATTTGCATTGTGTCTTTAAAAGAAATAAAAAATAATTTGTTTTGGCCCAAGAACCAGAAGTGACATCCGAGGTCGCTCCAGTCCTCCAAAAGCGTAGAGACAAGTGAGGACCATCTTGCCCTCACTCAACTTTCTGCCCAGCAAACGGCTGAATCGGATCGCTTCCGAGCTTTACCGTTGGCTCCGGAAATGAAGCATCGGGGGCACCTCTCCCGCCGCCTCTAAAAGTGTTCCCTTTTAGAGGTAGATCCACTTTTATCCAACGTAGAATCACCCATAGTAAAATACAAGACTGGGGCTATGGCAGCTAGCTGCTGCCCTAACGCCGGTATTTAACGTTAAAGCAATGATGTATTTTTACCAGTGCCCGTTCGGCAAGTGGTGTGAGCATGGTCAATTTTCAAGTACCATAATTGCATCAGCATGGCTGTTTGTAGCCTCCAGCTGGGTCACATGTGGCATACTGCATGGGCACAATTCTGAGTTACATGTGACAATTGTCTCATAAGTGCCTAAACAAGGACCTGCATTACAGGATCACCAAGTATTATCTGAATAAAAGCTGCATATCTAAAGAAATTGAAAGGAACTTCTGAAATTAAAGTAACCTTTTAAAATGTATATGAGAATTTAGTGAGTGGGTTAGAGATTGTACAAGTATATAAATAATGATACCCGTGATTTGAATAAATTAAGATCTTAAAGGGGTTTTTGCTAGAAGATTAGAAGTCTCAGTTGAATTGAATACAAAAAAATCCAACTTCAAGTGTGTTTTTAGTTATGCTGCATTTAATTCCTAAGAACATTTTAAATAATAACTCTTTTTTTTTTTGGTTTAAACAAAACACTTTTCAATAGCTTCTAATTGCTTAGCCGTATGTCAAATTGCAACCTGTGAAGGGGGTTTTTGGTTTCTAAAGATTCTAAAGCTGGAAGATCTGCTAATATAAAAAATAAACGGGTGTACTAAACTAGACCAAATAATGAATAATTATTAGTAAATAAAAAGAAATCATTTTGGTAAGAGGGCTTCAGGTAAAATTGTGTGCGAAATCCTTCCATGAGTCCAGCTCAGGGAAAAATAATATAATTACCCTGATTATGGGTACACTATGGTGCCTTGAAAAAGTATTCATACCGCTAAATACCCCAGCTCCTCCAGAGTTACCATGGGCCTCTTGGCTGCTTCTCTGATTAATGCTCTCCTTGACCGGCCTGTCAGTTTAGATGATTGCCCAAGTCTTGGTAGGTTTGCAGTTGCCATACTCTTTCCATTTTCCGATGATGGATTGAACAGTGCTCCGTGAGATGTTCAAAGCTTGGGAATTTTTTTTATAACTTAACCCTGCTTTAAACTTCTTCACAGCTTTATCCCTGACCTGTCTGGTGTGTTACTTGGCCTTTGTGATGCTGTTTGTTCACTAAGGTTCTCTAACAAACCTCTGAGAGCTTCACAGAACAGCTGTATTTATACTGAGATTAAATTACACACAGGTGTACTCTATTTACTAATTAGGTGACTTCTGGAGGCAATTGGTTCCACTAGATTTTAGTTAGGGGTATCAGAGTAAAGGGGGCCGAATACAAATGCACGCCACACTTTTCAGATATTTATTTGTAAAAAATGTTGAAAACCATTTATTATTTTCCATCCACTTTAAAATTATGTGCCACTTTGTGTTGGTCTATCACATAAAATCACAATAAATTACATTTACGTTTTTGGTTGTAACATGACAAAATGTGGAATTTTTCAAGGGGTATGAATACTTTTTCAAGGCACTGTACATTTCGTCCCCAGTGCTCCAGAATGCTTATGTGTCTCCAAAACCAGACATGCAGAGTAATTTTTTTGCCTCTGGGCATTCTCCTTTAAAGTGGAACTAAACTGTATCTGAGCACCACAAACTGAAAATGCCATTTAATTCATTTTAATATTCACAGCCAACTCACCCATCCATCCATGTCTCCATGCTTTATTTAATTTAGAACTCACTTTGACTCCCCCTAGCATTTCTAGCTGCGGCCATCTTGAGTAAGGGCAGATGACTCATGTAGCATTTACTTCCTTGGATCCATCTGCCTTTAATTCAGGCATGCAGGCAGGAGAGTGTGCTTTACCAAGAAAGCCTTTCCTCCCCTCCTTCAAATTAAAAAAAAAAAAATGCCACGAAGACTCCTGGCATGTATGACATCGCTTTGGCGCTGGCGCGGCTTCACTATCACTGTCTTTTCATGCTTCTTTACCTCTCTCTATCCCTCGTTTACATTTCTCTATCCCACTCACTTTGCTGTCTCCCCTCCACACTAGGGGAAGCTGGAGAGACAGAAAGGACTAGAATAACCATGATGCATCTGCATGGAACATGGGGAAATGTAGTTTGCAAGGAGAGCTGCTCTGCGGAGGTGAATGCAGCTGTGAACTACAAGTGCCACAAGAACCCCTTTGAGAGGAAGGTAGAGCAGAGAGTTTCCTGGGCTTTAAGACCCAGAGATATATTGCATCTCAGGGGCTGGAGCTGTACAGACCTGTTGCTGGTACCTGTCTGTGTCTACATCAGAGACAGTGGTTCCTGGGGGTTTTCAGATCAACTTAAACTTCATGACCACGCACCTAATATTGAGTAGATGCCCCTTTTTGCCACCAAAACACCCCTGGCCTGTTGAGGCATAGAGCCCACTAGACCTCTGAAGGTATGCTGTGGTATCTGGTACCAAGCCTTTAAAGCCTATAGCCTCCCTGGCGGTTTTCCCGAGTGTGGCTCGGGGTTAAAATTCAGCACCATTAGCGGTAACCCCGAGCCACACTCGGGATTGCATCGCAGGATCCTGGAGCGGTACACTTACCTTGTCCCCGGGATCCTGCGATGTCCCCCGCAGTGTCCGTGGGCTCCATCCTCCTCCCGAAGCCTCTCTGTGCCGGGCTCCGTTCCCTTCAAGCGTCGCGACACACAGGGGCGGAGCCTGGCGGCAAATTCAAATAATGTAAAAATCATAACACATACAGTACTGTAATCTTACAGATTACAGTACTGTATGAAATTATTTCACATCCCTTTTGTCCCCAGTGCTTTGGCCCATGCCCTGCATGCAGTTTTTTATTACATATACTGTTCTTTCTGCCTGGAAACTGGAGATTGTCCATAGCAACCAAAAAGTGTCCCTTTACGTCAAAAGTGGTTTTAGACCAGCTAGAAAACAGCGATAGTAAATTAGAACACTTGCAGATTTGAGCGATAGTGAATCGTGGGGAAATTTATTTTATTATTATTATTATTTTTTTTTTTAATTATTTATTTTTATTTATTATATTAAAAATGATGTTTTTGTGTTTCAAACTTTATCATACCCGCAATATCTACTAGACTCTTGTTTGGACAGATTTAAGTGTGTTATTGTTAAGAATTACAGACCTACAATATAAAACGCCAAATTTCCATGCAAAATAATTGTACCGCTTTTAGCACCTAAAATCCGAAATAATCATACCGCCAGGGAGGTTAAGATGCGAGATGTGTCCTCCATTGATGGGACTGTTTTTTCCAGCACATACCATAGATGTCCGATTGGATTGAAATCTGGAAAATAGTGTGCTCCTCAAACCATTCTTGAACCATTTTTGCTGTGTGGCAGAGAGCATTATCCTACTGAAAGAGGCCACTGCCATCAGGGAATACCGTTTCCATTAAGGGGTGTTCTTGATCAGCAACAATGTTTAGGTAAGTGGTACGTGTCAAAGTAACATCCACATGAATGGCAGGACCCACAGTTTCCCAGCAGAACATTGCCCAAAGTATTATACTGGCTTTGCCTGCCTGCTTTCTTCCTGTACTGCATGCCGGTGCCATCTCCTCCCCAGGTAAGCGACCCACACACACCCGGCCATCTACATGATGTAAAAGAAAACACCATCCATCAGACCAGGCCGCCTTCTTCCATTGCTCGGTGGTTTGGTTCTGATGCTCACATGCCCATTGTATAGGCACTTTTCGCTGAGGACACGTGTCAGCATGAGCACCCTGACACGCTACGCAGCCACAACAAACTGCAATGACCATTTTTGTCTGCTTTTAACACATCAACTTCAGGAGTAACATGATTACTTGCTATCTAATACATCCCACCAATGTTCAGATGCCATTGTAGCGACATAATCAATGTTATTTATGTAAAGGATAAGTTCACTTTAAAAAAAAATAATAATAAATGCCCATTTTTTGCAGTTAGAAAAATATGCATTTATATTTTTTTTTGGTGAGGGACCTGTAAAACAGTGCACCCACGATCAGCAGATTGTTGGTGTAATGCCACAGACCTGCAGACTGTCTGTGAAGCTGTCTCCCTATACCTCCAATATGGGCAGGCAGTTACACTCTGACAGGAAGCTCAATGAACTTCCAAGAGCCATCAACAGTGCCCTGGTAGTTCAGTGGGAACTACAAGCCGACGGTACTTGTAGATTTTCCATTCACAGAACACTCTGCTCACCTGGCCACGTTATTTTAGATTGTGACCGCAAGCAGAGGGGAGAAGATCCTCCGCTCACTGTCAAAACGGGGAATCAGAGGGGTGCAGAGGGCCAGTGCATTTCTAACATGTTACATGTTACTGAATATGGCTGATCTGTGTGTGTGTGTGTTTGTGTGTGTATGTGTATATATATATATTATATATGTGTATATACTGCGGGTAAAATACGAATTTAACATGTCACCATTTTTCTAGGTAAATATATTTCTAAAGGTGCTATTGACATGAAATTTCTACCAAATATCAGTAACAACCCATGCAATCCATATATACAAAGAAACCAAAACAAATACGTTCAGAAATTAAGTCATGTGTAATAAAATGGAATGACACAGGGAAAATATTCAAGACTCTAACTAAAATGTATTCAATACTTGGTACAATTCCTTTGTTGGTAATGACAGCTTCAAGAAGCCTCCTGTATGGAGAAACTAGTCGCCTGGGTTGCTCAGGTGTGATTTTGGCCCATTCTTCCACTCAACCAGTCTCCAAATCTTCAGTGGGCCTCTTCTACGAACTCTGATCTCTAATTTTTTCCCAAAGATTTTCTATTGGATTCAAGTCAGGTGATTGGCTGGGCCATTCTAGCAGCTTTATTTTCTTTCTTTGAAACCAATTGAGAGTTTCCTTGGATTTGTGTTTGGGGTCATTGTCTTGCTGAAATGTCCACCCTCGTTTCATCTTCATCATCCTGGTAGATGGCAGCAGATTTTTATCAAGAATGTACATTTTTATCGAGAATGGTACATTTTTCCATTCACCCTTCCTTCATGAAGTTCGCCACTATTGTTTGCTGAAAAACAGCCCCACACCATGATGTTCCCACCTCCAAACTTCACTGATGGTATGGGGGGGTGTTTTTTGGGGTTGATGTGCAGTGCCATTTGACCTCCAAACATGGTGTGTATTATGGCATCCAAAGAGTTCAATTTTGGTCTCGTCTGACCAGACTATATTCTCCCAGTATTTCACAGGCTTGTCTAAATGTTGTGCAGCAAATTTTAAACAAGCTTCAACATGTGTTTTCTTTAGCAGTCTGGAGTCTTGCATGGTGAGTGTGCATACAGGCCATGGCGGTTGAGTGCATTACTTATTGTTTTCTTTGAAACAATTGTACCTGCTAATTCCAGGTCTTTCCGAAACTCTCCACAAGTGGTCCTTGGCTCTTGGACAACTCTTTTGATAATTCTTTTCACTCCTCTATTAGAAATCTTGCAAGGAGCACTTGGTCATGGCTGGTTTATGGTGAAATGATGTTCTTTCCACCTCCAGATTATAGCCCCAACAGTGCTCACTGGAACATTCCTAAGTTTAGAAATCCGTTTGTAACCATCAGTATGTTTTGCAACAATAAGATTGCAAAGGTTTTGGGAGAGCTTGGGAGGGTTTGGGAGAGCTTGTTTCTTGAGTGACACCTTGGTAGTGAGACACCTTTTTATAGGCCATCAGTTGAGACTGAACCAGCTGATATTATTTGCACTGACAAGGGGCAGGATTGCTTTTTAATTACTGATAGATTTCAAGATGGTGTCTTGGCTTTCCAAGCCTTATTTGCACCTCCCTTTCTTCATGTGTTCAATACCTTTTCCTTGTGTCATTCTATTTTATTACACATAACTTCATTTCTGAACTTATTTGTTGTGGTGTCTTTGTATGTACGGATTACATGGGTTGTTACCGACATGTGGTGAACATTTCATGTCAATAGCACCTTTACAAATATATTTAATTAGAAAAATTATGACGTGTTCAATACCTTTTTTACCTGCTGTACATATTGTATTTTTTTTTCTTTTACAAGATGGAGAATGTAGTCAGTTACTGCACGAGATCCGTCTTTTAAAGAACTGTGAACTTTCTGAGACCACCCTGTGAACCATGGGAATCCTGATAAATCATTTTCTCCACGATAATTACTACTCACTAATAGAAGCAGCTTCCATTTACAGACTAGATTGAACTTGCATTCCTTGACTTGTCTCTGGCTTTGGCTCCCCTGAACGGTTCTAAATCTCATTAAACATATAGGGTCGAGTGAAATGCATCAATTTAAATACTAAGCTGACTTTCCAAATATCATCTGGCGCAATGTAAAGCACATTAAACATAATTATTCAGTCCTTGCCTGACTCGTCCTACAGCCTACAGGGTCCCTGACCCTCCATGTGACTTTGACCAAGTCCTTTCCAAACTTTTGCTATCTCCATTTTTTTATCTGGCGGATAAAGAGGAGCTATGGGGATTCTACAAAGGTTGGGAGCACACCATGTTGGTTGAAATAATAATTTTGCATGTTGATAACTATGTTAACTAAAGCAACTGTTGCCATGGGAACCCGCAGCTAGAAGACCTTGATAGAGTGTTGCAAGATTCCATGTTAAACAACGACATGAATTGGAATTTGTGGAATAGTCTGCAGTATAAACCAATCTTATTTTGCTACATGCCTATTAAAAGCACATTCCATCAGACACAAAAATTGTACATTTAACGGCTCACGACTGGGCTGATGCAAGAATCTGAATATTCGGTGTTAGTTTAACTTTAAAGGCTTACTTAGGAAAGTTTTTATTTTTTTTTTATTTTTACACCTTGTTAGCTTAAAAGAGAAGTATAGGAATACTTTATTTTTTTTAAAATCATACTTACCTGGGTGGATGCGGCATCGGCCCAATGCTGCATCTGTCCCCCGCCGGCTCTAAGACCGACCGATCAAACACTAGACATGTGCAATCCGTTCCGTAACGAATCAAAATTCGTCCGAATTTTGCATCTTTCGGACATTCGGATGCATCCGAATGTCTGAATAAAAAAATAACAAATTTCAACTAATACGAAAGAAATTATAGCGCATATAACGAATGAATTCGACATGTTTTGGTAATTCTTTTAAGATCTAATGAAACAAAAGGTCAACTCAAAGTAAATCTTAGGCCCCTTTCACACGATCGGACCGTTCAGGTCCGCCTGTCAGTTTTGACGGCGGACCTGAATGGGCGCTCCAGGTTAGTCTATGGAGCGTCGGATGTCAGCGAAGACATGTCCGCTGACATCCGACCCGGTCTGATCCGCTAAAAAGCAGACGGATGACTCTACATCCGGGTCCGTCGCTGGCGGATCGGATCGGGGGAGATCTGACGAAAACGGACACGCTGTCCATTTTCGTCCGATCCCTCCATAGGCGGCAGCGGCGCCTGACAAGCCCCTCCCCGCTCAGTGAGCAGAGAGGGACCTGTCATCCGCCGGCTCAGCGGAGCTCAACGGAGAGATCTCCCGCTGAGCCGGCGGACCGAGGCGGGCTCCGTGGAAACGGAGCCCGCCTCGTGTGAAAGGGGCCTCACAGTCCAATCAACTGATTAATTTTGTGCTGGCGGTTGGATTACTGGCAAAGTGCATTCCTGAGAACTGAGTGAGAAGGGTGTTGTATTGTATTTGAGCAGAGGAGAAGAGATATTGTCATTGTGTGTGTTAATAGATTCAATAAACAAACTACTTTCCAAACTACGAATCATTATCACGACTCAATATACATACATAAATATCGAATTTCAACTAATACGAAAGAATTTATAGCCGATATAACAAATAAATTAGATATGATTCGAGATTCAGTATAACGAATATCGACACTCTACAGAAATAACGAATTATCCGAAAACAAATTAACGTAACATAACGAATATAACAGAACGAAATTATGTATTTTATGAATGACAACGAAACTAAACAAAATTTTCCGTTGTGCACAAGTCTATCAAACACCACTGATTTCTCAGATCTCACAGCTCCCTGAGCAAAAAGCTCTCTGCTCTGCCCCCCCCCCCCCCCCCAACACTCACTGAAGCGCTGAGCTGTGGAGGGGGCGGGAGTGGCCGGCTCAGGCTCTTTGCGGCTTGGTGAGCCGGGTGCAGGTCCAGGCATGTGGACGGATCCTGACCATATGGTTGTGGTCTTGCCCAAGCCTGGACCAGCTCTGTGACATTAGCCAACAGCTGATAAAGGGTCACAGGAGTGCAGGACGAACTGCACTCCTGTGATCCACATGAGAAGTACAGCCAATTGAGCTTTGGCTGTACTTCTCCTGTAAAGTCCAACTCAAACTTTTATTTACAAACCACCACAATCTAAGCAGGGCCATCATTAGAAATCATGGGGCCCCACTTAGCCTACTTGACATAGACCACACCATTCAGTACCCCTATAAGCGGCTCTTGACCAATTAAAAGTTGGCTATACGTGGTTACTTTTGTTTAGTCAGTGGGTCGAAGGAAAAAAAGCTAACCGTTTCCTCCAACCAATCAAACAAGATGGAGGGAGCAACCTCCCCTCCCTGCTGGAACATCGTATTCAGCTGATAAGCTGAAGCTGCTGATTGAGTCTAATTTTCCAACAAGTCCCTTTAACAGTGGTTGATCAAATGATCAACTTCTGTTGAGCTGGGACAGCCCCATACTGATTGAATTTCACCTTGTCCTTGCTGAACCAGCCAAATTTTGATCAGTGTATGGCCAGCTTAAAGTGGTTGTAATCCCTCACATATACCCAGTGACGTGACTGGCTTCAGTTGATACACAGAGATTAAACACATTCTCCTGCATAAGTTGTACCTATTTATCTGCAGTCCTCTCTTCACATCCATTCAAAGTCCAGGATTTATAAAGTTTGTCTGAGCTGTCAGAAAAGAAGAGCAGAGAGCTGAAGTTACACTCTGCAAGCTCAGTGAGGAGAGCTCTGAGAGCTGATTGGAGGGAAATGACACCCCCCCCCCTTTCACACAGCACACAGGAACAGAGCTGAGGCTGGCATTCACGGTCTGGAGATCACCCCCCTGTAAACTTTTATTCTCTCAGTGTCAGCAAAGTTTGCCAGAAGTGACTCATGCAGATAGCAGAAGAATGGGGCAGCAGACAGAAATTACACTTGCTCTGGATTGAGACAAGTACACACTATAGAGGGATATGCTTTGTTCATATTTTATGTCTGAAGTTTACAGTCACTTTAATGATCAAGGGTCTCAGTTTATGTGATATATGATGGCTGATTTCCGGTCACCTGTCTGATGTTACAAGTTGTCTCCTAAAGCCGTGTACACACAAGCAGACTTTCTGACGGACTTCCGACTGACTTTTAACGGACTTCCGACTGACTTTTTAACAAACGCACTTGCCTACACACGATCACACCAAAGTCCGACGGATTCGTACGTGATGACGTACACCGGACTAAAAAAAAGAAGTTGATAGCCAGTAGCCAATAGCTGCCCTAGCGTCGGTTTTTGACCGTCGGATTAGCATACAGACAAGCGGATTTCTGGGTCCGGCGTAGTTACGATGTAAAGATTTGAAGCATGTTCCAAATCTAAAGTCCGTCAGATTTTCGACTGGAAAAGTCAGCTGAAGGTCCAATGAAGCCCACACACGATCGGATTGTCCGCCGGACTCGGTCCATCAGACCAGTCCGGTCGAAAAGTCCGACCGTATGTACGCTAGATAAGGGTTCAGAGCAATGTCAAATAGCAGAGCCCCATAGATGAGGAATCTTCATATGTCTACTTGTCTCGCAAAATTTATATAGCAGAAACAAATGTAAAAGAAAACAGAGAGAAGGCAGAAGAGCCCTCAATAGTGTAGTATTGTGTGGTTTAATGAAGATACAAATAAATTGTAGGGGATGTAAAAGGTGCAACATAGTGGCTCACAACTGAGTAGGTTTCAAAGGACCATCTAATTGGTAAACCCAACCTAGATTTGGAGCTTGCGGAGAATAGGAAATTTGGAGCTTGTGGAGAATACGTCTGCCTCCTCCTCATGGGGGTTTTTTTTTTTCAGTCTGCGGCTGCATGCATTGCTCTGGAAAGCCAAATACTACGTCCCAGTGGGAAGTGTCATGGTGGTTTGTGCGTACAAAATCCTCATGTATTGCTAATTGCTGCAGAGGTGGCCATTGGTGTTTTGAATCTCAGATGAATTGGATTGAGGGTAAAATAACAAGTGCCTCTGCGACCTTAGCAATATGTGAAGCTTTTGTGCAACCACATCACTGGAGATAAGGAAAATGTAGGGGAAAAAATGGGGGCATGGTTTTTCATTCTCAGAACTGGTAAAGTGCCAATGTGAGAGAGTTTATCGTAGGTAAAAATAAAAAAGGAGGAGATACAGCATATATCTTTCAAAAGTAAGCTTGCACAGGTATTATTTCCGAGAGAGTATTCAAATTTTTGCAATAATTCAGTCCAGGCTTGTTGTATTTTTTTTTTAATCTGATTCAGAGCACAGAGTTGACAGACTAATGCACATTTTGGCATTCATTCCCTGCACTTAGCTGTCCCATTAGCTTAAATTCTAGAGTTGGCAGCTTACTTTTCCGAACTACTCTAAATCTCAGTTTGTTAAAATAGCAGGACATTGTGTTCCCAGGTCCCTCTGTCTCTGAGCCCAGTGCAACCTTTCCGTCACACAATGGAAAATGAGAGAGGAGTTTCATAGTATGGAATCATATGACAGGAGGCTGCAGTTATCTGGATATACCTTGATAGCCAGATAAAACCAAGCATATAGGACAATATTAGATTCAAATGAAGTGGTAGGAATTTATCAATTCAGCACAGATAGAATGCTATCTGCACTGTTAGCAGTTCAGTCTTTGGTTTTACATACAGTGCATGCAGAAAGTATTCACAGTTCTTCACTTTTTCCACATTTTGTTATGTTACAGCCTTATTTCAAAATGGAATAAATTCATTATTTTCCTCAAAATTCTACAAATAATACCCCAGAATGACAACGTGAAAGAAGTTTGTTTGAAATCTCTGCAAATTTATTAAAAATCAAAATTGAAAAAAAATCCCATGTACATACGTATTCACAGCCTTTCCTCAATACTTTGTTGAAGCACCTTTGGCACCATTTACAGCCTCAAGTCTTTTTGAGTATGATGCTACAAGCTTGGCACACCTATTTTTGGGCAGTTTCTCCCATTCTTCTTTGCAGGACCTCTCAAGCTCCATCAGGTTGGATGGGGAGAGTCGGTGCACAGCCATTTTCAGATCTCTCCAGAGATGTTCAATCGGGTTCAAGTCTGGGCTCTGGCTGGGCCACTCAAGGACATTTACAGAGATGTCCCTTAACCACTCACTTGTTATCTTGGCTGTGCGCTTATGGTCATTGTCCTGCTGGAAGATGAACCTTCGCCCCAGTCTGAGGTCCAGAGCGCTCCGGAGCAGGTTTTCATGAAGAATGTCTCTGTACATTGCTGCATTCATCTTTCCCTCGATCCTGACTAGTCTCCCAATTAGTAGAATCCCAATTGATCCCAAATAAAGCTCTATTAAGAAAGCTCTTAAAAGTAGAGATTTAACAGAGATGGCGTTAATGGCGCTACTTGTGTCCCGAAAGGTGATCTATCAGGTCACTCTTTATATGGCTAAGGGAACTCCACGATTAGTTGGATCAGTGTGGTGTGATTATACACCTACACCCTGCATAAGGGGTAAGTAAATGTAATGGTCCACCTGTATGAGGACAAACCTCTAACTAGTAACACAAGATGATGAGTCTACAATGGTGGTCTTAGTTACACCAATAAATTAAAAAAACAAAACATATAGTAATATTTAACCAGGATAATAGTGAATCCAACCTCGTATAAATCCAAGATACTAAAACATAAGTCCAAAATTAATCATAAGTGAAACCTCTATATGTATCAATTGTCCAGACACCAACAGGTGATATAAAACATATAAGTGCTCCAAAAATATTAAATAGGGGTGTAGCAAAAAAGTTTTTTCAAAAGAGTGCAAAAAAATGCACCAAGCACAAAAATCGCATCAGTTGCAAAAAAAGCATGTATACAGCTGTTCCAATGTGAATAATTATTCGTGCTTTAACAGGTTAATGCAGGTGACCTGTCAAGAGCTGTGAGCACAAAAGTCACCTGCATTAACCTGTTAAAGCACGAATAATTAATACTTTTGAAAAAACTTTTTTGCTACACCCTATTTAATATTTTTGGAGCACTTATATGTTTTATATCACCTGTTGGTGTCTGGACAATTGATACCTATAGAGGTTTCACTTATTATTAATTTTTGTTTTAGTATTTTGGATTTATACGAGGTTGGATTCACTATTATACTGGTTAAATTATATATATATATATATATATCTATATAGATATATATATCTATATCTATATATATATAGATATATATATCTATATCTATATATATATAGATATATATATATAGATATAGATATATATATCTATATATATATCATTTTTTTTTTAACATTTATTGGTGTAACTAAGACCACCATTGTGGACTCATCCTTTTGTTTTACTGTGCTACAGAGGTTAGAGGTTTGTCCTCATACAGGTGGACAGGTGGATAATCACATCACACTGATCCAACTATTCGTGGAGTTCCCTTAGCCATATAAAGAGTAACCTGATAGATCACCTTTCGGGACACAGGTATCGCCATTAACCCCATCTCTGTTAAATCTGTAACTAGTCTCCCAGTTCCTGCTGCTGAAAAACATCCCCACAGCATGATGCTGCCACCACCATGCTTCACTGTAGGGATGGTATTGGCCAGGTGATGAGCGGTGCCTGGTTTCCTCCAGACAGGACGCTTGCTATTCAGGCCAAAGAGTTCAGTCTTTGTTTCATAAGACCAGAGAATTTTGTTTCTCATGGTCTGAGAGTCCTTCAGGTGCCTTTTGGCAAACTCCAGGCGGGCTGTCATTTGCCTTTTACTTAGTGGCTTCCTTATGGCGACTCTACCATACAGGCCTGATTAGTGGAGTGCTGCAGAGGAGGTTGTTCTTCTGGAAGGTTCTCCTCTCTACAGAGAAATGCTGGAGCTCCGTCAGAGTGATCATCGGTTTCTTGGTCACCTCAATGCCTAAGGCCCTTCTCCTCCGATCGCTCAGTTTGGCCGGGCGGCCTGCTCTAGGAAGACTCCTGCTGGTTCCAAACTTCTTCCATGTACGGATGATGGAGGCCACTGTGCTCATTGGGACCTTCAATGCTGCAGAAATTTTTCTGTACCCTTCCCCAGATCTGTGCCTCGATACAATCCTGTCTCGGAAGTCTAAAGACAACTCCTTGGACTTCATGGCTTGGTTTGTGCTCTGACATGCACTGTTAACTGTGGGACCTTCTATAGACAGGTGTGTGCCTTTCCAAATCATGTCCAATCAACTGAATTTACCACAGGAGGACTCCAATCAAGTTGTAGAAACATTTCAAGGATGATCAGTGGGAACAGGATGCACCTGAGCTCAATTTTGAGTGTCATGGTAAAGACTGTGAATACTTATGTACATGGGATTTTTTTATTTTTAATACATTTGCAAAGATTTCAAACAAACTTCTTTGTTTGGGGTATTGTTTGTAGAATTTTGTGAAAAGTGAAGCGCTGTGAATACTTTCCGGATGTATTGTTTTTACCTGATTGACAGCTTGATGCCGTGGTCCATTTTGCACATTTCCCTATTTTGACACTTGTTTTTTTCCATACAATATTGCAAGAATATCGTTCCGATAAACCTCTATTTATTTAGGACATTATCAAACTTTTCTTTCCAGACCTACCCTCTAAATGTGCGTAGAAAAGGGTGGGAGTTTGGAATTTGTGTGGTTTTGTGTATTTTTTAGTTAAAGTGGGGTTCCACCCAAAAAACAAAACTACCTGTAAAAATTCTAAAAAAAAAAAACAAAAAAACATTTGGATATTTTTTTTTTTTCACTTACCTCTAAATGCCTGTTGCTAGGGGGTCCCTCGTAGTCTGCCTCTTCCTTTGCCTGGGCTGGTGACATCACTTCCTCCTCGGCACAGGAAGGGCTCCGCTCTGCTCCCTCCCTCCTGTCAATCATCTGGGACCCATTACAGGTCCCAGGTGATTGAGCGGCCAATCACGGCGCGCGGCGCCGCTCACGCATGCGCAGTGGGTGCCAGGCTGTGAAGCCACAGCCCGGCGCCCACAGTTGAAATGCCGGCGCCGCCGAACGGAGAGGGAGACGAGCGGGGCTTCGATCCCCCACATCGCTGGACCCAGGGACAGGTAAGTGTCCAATTAAAAGTCAGCAGCTGCAGTATTTGTAGCTGCTGACTTTTATTTTTTTTTTTTTTTGACGGCCCCCCTGAGTGGAACTCCTCTTTAAGGTTTAGTATATCAGGGCATCCCAGTGGGCCGTTAATTGAGTCTAGAAACTCGAGAAAATTTTTTTTTATAAAGTAAAGTATTTTGAAATAAATATGACTGCTATGTGTGTACACCACAGTCAGCAATCAAATTTTTGTTAAATCCTTGAGTATAAGCAAATATATGTAGTTCTTATTTTGAAACAGTACTTCCACTTTAAAATCACAGTTCCATCTAGATCAGGGGTCTACAAATTTTCTAAACAAAAGAGCAGTTTACTCTCCTTCAAACTGAGCCCAGACTGTGGCCATTGGGACTAAACTAAGCCTGATCCTTGGTAAGGTGGGGGGGGGGTGTATAGTACCCGATCATTGTGGCTAGTGGGAGAAATAGTGCCCCATCATTGGTGTCTGTGGAAGGAATAGTGCCTCATCATTGGTATTAGTGGGAGGAATAGTGCCCCATCATTGGTATTAGTGGGAGAAATAGTGCCCCATCATTGGTGTCTGTGGAAGGAATAGTGCCCCATCATTGGTATTAGTGGGAGGAATAGTGCCCCATCATTGGTATTAGTGGGAGGAATAGTGCCCCATCATTAGTATTAGTAGGCAGAATAGTGCCCCATCACTGGTATTAGCATGCGTAATAGTGCCCAATTGTGGTGTCAAATGCAGGAAGTATATCCCATTATTGGTGTCATTTGGAGGAATAGTGCCCTAAGGGCTGGATAAATCTAGTCCCCAGTTAGCAATTTGGAGACCACTGATCTAGATTCAAGGGGGGCTTTAAAGGTACAACTTTGTGGGTCCCTCTCTTTGCCAATTGCTCTCTGCTTCCTAGCCTTGGTAGTCTAGTTTTCCCGTTTAGTGCTAAAGATGGACTATACAGAGGTGAGCCAGTCTGAATTATATCCCAAAATAAAATGGGCTGCTCCAAGAGTGGGCAGAGAAATTTTGAGGGGCGGAGTTGGGAATCCTTGGCCTGCAGTATTACTAGTTGGGGATCCAGAATGCAAAGTACACCCTTTTTTTTTACACAGCTTGGTGGTCTGATGAATAAAGAAATATGTTGTGCATTGTGGTGTGCAGTAGTCGGGGGTCCAAAAGCACCTACTATATGTTGCTTTGTAACAGAATAGTGCCACAGATTAGTGCACAGGGTTTTATCATGCTTTTAGCACAATGCATAAATGTGAAGCCAGAATTGATCACGTTTATGACATTTATGTTTCTACTACTGGTAAAAAAAAGATGGATTATAGTGTCTCTAATAATTCTTGGCAAGGGGGATAAAAATAGCAGAATTCTAAAAACACTTCATAACTTAGCAAGGATAATAAATCAGGTGTAATATTAAGGGAATATTCACATATAGGTTCTTTAATCACCAGCCAGGCACCCCCCAGGGAAACTATTTTTTTTTCTGAGAAGCAGGTCGCTTGAATTCTATTTATAAGGAATGGCCACCTCACTCTATAATCAATAGGACAAGGGGGCTTGTGTCCCCGAGTATACCATATTACACAATCTGTGCATTGCAACCTTTTTCCTGCTGGAATAATATTGATTCTATTCCGTCATTCCAGGGGTCTCCATGATAGATCCTATGGTTAGTTCATATAGTTACGACATCCGCAGGGAAATTCATTTCATTCTATGGTTTCCTTTTCCTTCATCAATTGTATTTTCTTCAGTGTTAGCAAAATTTTATACAAAAAAAAAACTCCTATACAAAAAAAAAAACAAAACAAAAAAAGGAATAGAGATTGAAATTCTCACATTTTGTTTTAAGATCGCCGAAAACTTTTAGCCTTTAATGATCTACCCTGTTTCCCCGAAAATAAGACCTAGCGTGATTGTCGGTGATGGCTGCAATATAAGCCCTACCCCCAAAATAAGCCCTAGTTAAAGTCCTTGTAGGTCTTATTTTCAGGGTAGCGCTTATTTTCGGGGAAACAGGGTAGGGTTTATATTGCAGCCATCACCGACAATCACACTAGGTCTTATTTTCGGGGAAACAGGGTATGTATAGACAGGTCAGACCCATTTAAACTACAGTATACTCTGGCATTATATTTAGACTATATTAGACTAGCCAATAATCTAAACTTCCCCTACCATTCCCCCTTTTCTCTACTCTCCACTTGCCGACCCCCCCTGTACCTCCCTTAAGAATTTTGCAGTGCGTGATCACACGAGCGTTAATAGCCAATTCATTTCCAATGCATGGTAACAGACTTAAAACCAGACCTGCAGCATTTTTAAAGTAGAACTATACTTTTTTGCCATCTGTGTCCCATTGGGGAGATTCCCCTTCACTTCCTGTCCCATAGCCATAACAGGGAAGTGAGAGGAAATCATTGCAAATAAGGGAATCCTTTGGGACTCCCTGGTCACCAGAACTATACCTCCCAACTTTCTGAGATGGGAACGAGGGACACCTATTAGCAAAAGTATGTAAGCATAGGACACACCCCCTGCCACGCCCCCTTAGAGGAGAATTCTACAAAAGAAAAAAAATGATTGGTTGAACTCACAAGTGCTTCTTTTACCACTATTATTCCTTTATAGCCTATGGCACCTGGTATTCCCAGGCGGTCTCCCATCCGTGTACTAACCAGGCCCGACCCTGCTTAGCCTCCGAGGTCAGACGAGATCGGGCACTTTCAGGGTGATGTGGCCATAGCCAAATTATTCCTTTATACTGGCCTTTGGAATTTACAAATGCAACCATTTAGAAATTGGATGAAGGGTTTAGCACTGGGAAACACTTTTTGATAGTGCATTTTATATACAATTATATAGATCAGACCACAATGAGGGACAAATGAGAAGGAAAGAGGGACATTGTTCTAAATCAGGGACAGTTGGGAGCTATGCCAGAAATAGTGTCCCCATTGGAAGATTTCCCCTCTATTACTTTTTCGGTGATAACCCAAAAATTGGGATTTTCTTTTACTTTCAATGATAATGTTAAACAGGACAGATAGAGGGTGAATCTCCCCATCACGGCACAGGCAGCAGTAAAAACTGACAGATGTTCTAATCCTTCTCCTCTGTCTAAAACTAAAAAAAATTGCTTTTAGTTATACTTTAAATGCAGCACACGTCTGTTAGCAGCTATTGAGCTTTTTGGTGCCATTCTAAATTAAATAAATTAAACTGCACCACACAGCTCAAGGCATGTTTTACTGCACAATACCACAATGCATATGTACATGGGGGCCCTTAAAGAAACATTGTCATGAGACATTACATGAGAAGTACAGACAAAACTTTTTTAGCCATTATTCCCTTGCGGGTCACAGGAGTGCACTTACTTTTGCTCTCTATGACCCAGAGCCAGCTGACAGTGGACTATTGCCTGCTATCAGCTGATCCGGCAAAGCTGCTCCAGGCTCTGGGAGAATCCTGACAATATTGTCCACCCTGCTACCTAAATGACAGCTGGCTCCGCCTCTCAGTGCACGGCAGAGAAGCAGAGTGGAGAGTGGTAACTGACAGTTACTGCTCTCTGCTCTGAGCAGACCGAGAGTTGAGCAATCAGCTGGCATGTGATCGCTCAGTTCTTGGTCGATTCGGAGGCAACATAGGACAGCAGCATCACCCTGATGCTGCGGCATAGAGGCGAGTATAGATCCCTACAGTCAGACACGGAGGTTGAAGCATTATGCTTTGGGGCCGTTTCTCTGCTAAAAGTACAGACGGACTTTGTCGCATTAAGGGGCCAATGGATGGGGCCATGTATTGTAAAATCTTCAATGAGAACCTTCTTCCCTCAGCCAGAACACTGAATATGGGTCATGGATGGGTTTTCCAGCTTGACAATGACCCAAAAAATACCGCCAAGGTAACAAAGGAGTGGCTCAAGAAGAAGCACATTAAGATCATGGAGTGGCCTAGCCAGTCTCCAGACCTTAATCCCATAGAAAATGTATGGAGGGAGCTGAAACTTTGAGTTGCCAAGACAGTCAAGAAACCTTAAGGATTTAGAGATCTGTGAAGAAGAGTGGACCAAAATCCCTCCTGAAATGTGTGCAAACCTGGTCACCAACTACAAGAAACGTCTCACCTTTGTACTTGCCAACAAGGGTTTCTCCACCAAGTACTAAGACATGTTTTGCTTGGGGATCAAATACTTATTTTACTCACTGAACTACAACTCAATTTATAACATTTGTTTTGTGTTTTTTCTGGATTTTTGGTTAATATTCTGTCTCTATCATTTAAAATACACCTATGATAAAAATGATGGACCCTTCATTTCTTTGTAAGTGGGCAAACGTACAAAATCTGCAGGGGATCAAATAATTATTTTCCCCACTGTAGCATTTTTTTGTCCAAATTATGGTCCAGCCATTCAATGCCTTAGTCACAAAAAAACAAAACACATCCCCTTCTGACTACATCTGATGTATTAACCACTTGCCGACCAGCCGCCGCAGTTGTACTGTGGCAGAATGGCACAGCAGGGCGAAACAACGTTAAGTTACGTCGCTTCGCCCTGTGGCCACTAGGGGCGCGCGCTCCCGCTGATTACCCCCGGAGCCAAGGTGAGTGCCCGGCGGTCATGATCACTTCCGGGCTCCCATGATCACGGCTGACACACGGAGAACCGGGATCTGTGTGTGTAAACACACAGTTTCCAGTTCTCTGAGGGGAGAAGAGACAGATCGTCTGTTCATACAGAGTATGAACAGCGATCTGTCATCTCCTCTACATGGTCCCTTTCCCCCTTCAGTTAGAATCACCTCCCAGGGAACACAATTAACCCCTTAATCGCCCCCTAGTGTTAACCCCTTCCCTACCAGTGATGTTTTTACAGTAATCAATGCATTTTTATAGCACTGATCGCTTTAAATGCCAATGGTCCCAAAAATGTGTCAAAGTTGTCCGATGTGGCCGCCATAATGTCGCAGTCCCGATAAACATTGCAGACCGCAGCCATTACTAGTAAAAAAAAAATAATAATAATAATAAAAATGCCATAAATCGATCCCCTATTTTGTAGACGCTATAACTTTTGCACAAACCAATCAATATACGCTTATTGCGATTTTTTTTTTTTTACCAAAAATATGTAGAAGAATACATATCGGCCTAAACTGAGGAAAAAAAATGTTTTTTTATGTATTTTTGGGGGATATTTATTATAGTAAAAAATAATGCATTTTTTCAAAATTGTCGCTCTTTTTTTTGTTTATAGAGCAAAAAATAAAAACCACAGAGGTGATCAAATACCACCAAAAGAAAGCTCTATTTGTGGGGAAAAAAGGACGTCAATTTTGTTTGGGTGCAACGTCGCACGACCACGCAATTGTCAGTTAAAGCGACGCAGTGCCGGATCGCAAAAACTGCTCTGGTCAGGAAGGGGGTAAAATCTTCCGGGGCTGAAGCGGTTAAAAAAGCGGTAGCGTTTATATAGAACTGAAGCAAGGGAATCCTTGTATGGTATAGAAGAAGAGGGGCCTGAAATGCTTAAAATATACATTTTAAAGGAAGAAACTCACCTGACGTTTGACCTTTTAAGTAGCTGAATGAATTCCTAAGAAATAGAGTGACATTAATCTTTCACTTCCTCCCTGGAGGAAAAGTGCTGATCCTGAAGGGAATGGCGTATTGTGAGAGAGTTTTAGAAAATCCAACAGGAAACATCTTTTTCAATTGCCTGAACCTTGTGGAATAATGGGTTTGAAGATAAATGTAAGCAAAGGAAGAATTTTGTTGTAATAATGGGCTTAAAGTGGAGTTCCACCCACTTTTACAACTCTTTAGCATCCCTCACTAAACTGTGCACTGTAAACAAATTGGATATTTTTTTATTTTTTTTCTCAGCACCTACTGTATATTTGCTGTATTCATTTTTCACTTCCTCCTCCGTGGCCGTGGCCCATCGCATCATTTCCTGTTTGCAATGCCTTCTGGGAAGGGGCGGCAACTTCCTCTGACACTGCCGTTGCTATGGAAACCTGACCTGAAACCTATTACACTGCTTGTGCTGCACTGAGCATGTGCGAGATCTGCAAGGATGAGATCCAGGAAGAAATACAGTCTGGTTTCAGATGCCCACACTTAAGATGGCCACGGCCTGCTGTAAGTTTATAAAATAACAAACTACTGCTATAAACTAACAAAACAGACCTTAGTTTACAGACTAACTTTACTAGAATACATTAAGCTTGTGTATTATAGGGGTATTTTTATTTAAAAAGTATCATTTCGGCCGGAACACCACTTTAAAGTAGGTGCTGTTGAGGAGCCAGGGGTTAGCATTAGTGCATGCTGGGCAACTGTTTAGAATTCAAGAAATACTGAGATAAGTAGGCTACAAGCTGTTTGCAGTAGGGCTAAAGGGCTATATACCAAGGACATGCATTGGCATTGTGCATGGGTAATTTTGAAGTTTTGTTGTTATAGCAGCCTATCCCAGAGTTGGAAGCATGGTATGGTCTGTGGGGAATTGAGCACAACCTGCCATGTGTGCTTAGATCAAGTGTAGGCAATATTCACTTCGCTTTCCATTAACCACTTAAGGACCGCCCACCGCATATATACTGCGACAGAGCGGCTCTATTGCAACGTACTTGTATGTTGTTTCATGCGATAGATAGTGCCAGCCACCCGCGATCGCTTCACAGAGAGGCAGAATGGGAATTTGCAAGGCAGATCCCCGTTCTGACAGGGGAGAACATGGAGATAGATATAGACAAGTGATAAAATCCACTGTGCACAATAAATAAATAAATAAAAATATATAAAAATATATAAATAAAAATATATAGTGGATGTGAGCGATAAATAAATAAACAGCCTAAAAGCCTCAAAAATTCCAAACGTGACTGTCCATAGGTGTAAATATTGTGATAATGTGACAAAAACCAAGAAAATTATATTAGCATAAGTTAAATACAATAATTATCAATCACAGACCAGCAAAGTGTTGGCACCTTGCACTTTGCTGGTCTGTGATTGATAATTATTGTATTTAACTTATGCTAATATAATTTTCTTGGTTTTTGTCACATTATCACAATATTTACACCTATGGACAGTCACGTTTGGAATTTTTGAGGCTTTTAGGCTGTTTATTTATTTATCGCTCACATCCACTATATATTTTTATTTATATATTTTTATATATTTTTATTTATTTATTTATTGTGCACAGTGGATTTTATCACTTGTCTATATCTATCACTGGCCCTCTAGGCCAGGCCTTTTTATTTATTTTATTAATCTTATTGCATTTCACAAGGAGAAGTTCATAGAATAGGATTAGCGCGGCACCATATTATCTATACAACATTTCTTTAGGCCAAGTGACACCTAATAGGTGCACGCAGCTGCTCCACGTTTAGCCTTTCCATATCTGATAGCGCAGGAATATCCTCTTATACAACATGGAGATAGTCTGTTCCTAGTAATCAGGAACAGCGATCTCTGTGTTGTTCCTGTCAGTCAGGGGCGGCCCGTGCATTAAGGCCGCGCGGGCGCGGCCCCCTCTATCCTCGCCTCCCCCTATATTAGTAATGGATAGATTCACATACCTCCCAATTTTTTAAGATGGGAATGAGGGACACCTATCAGCAAAAGTATGCAGGCATAGGACACACCCCTTGCCACGCCCCCTTAAAGGAGAATTGTACAAAAAAACAAGATTGGTTAAACCCACAAGTTCTTTTTTAACACTACTATTCCTTTATATTGGCTTTTGGAATTTACAAATGCAGCAATTTAGAAAATAGATGAAAGGTTTAGCGCTGGGAAACACTTTTTGATGGATAAAAAGTGCATTTTATATACATCTATATGGATCAGACCAAAATGAGGGACAAATGAGGAGGAATGAGGGACAGAGGGACATTGCTCCAAATCAGGGATAGTCCCTCGAAATCAGGGACAGTTGGGAACTATGGATTCATGCATTGCATGAATCTAGCCATGGCTGCCGCTGCCACCCCCTATTCAGGCGCCCGGCCCCTTTTTGGATGCCGGGCGCCTGAATTACAGCAGCGGGGGTGTTTTTTTTTAGCATCTGATTAAAAGCCATAGGCTTTAATAGGCTTCAAAAAAGGTGGACTCGTGGCGCAGAGCATGGCGCTTGGAGTCCACCCAGATGTCTTAGAAAAGCAAATTAATATTTGCTTTTCTAACACTGAATTGCCTCTTTGCCAATCACGAAGTGCGGGTCTGTTACCCATTTCCCGATTGGCTGAAAGGTTAGGCGATCCTATTGGACACCTGGGAGGAGACGCACGGCGGAAGCCGCTGTGATCTCAGAAGGGAAGAGGACACGGAAGACGCTGCAAGATGCCTGCCACAGCCTGTCCCCCTGCCCGATGATCCTCAATGTGCCGTCGATTGGGTAAGTGTCAGTGGACCCAAAACACCGCGGGTCGGGTGGTTGAGGTGCCACGGGGGGGGGGGGGGGGGGGGTTGGGCAAGGGGGGGGGGGTTGTTTGCTGCCCCCCCCAAAAAAAAACAACCAGCCACCACTGCTGTCAGTTCATCCCCCACACAGTTAGAGACACACTCAAGGAACAAAGTTAACCCTTTTATCGCCCCTGATGTTAACCCCTTCCCTGCCAGTGTCATTTATACAGTGATCAGTGCATTTTTTTTTTAGCTTTTAGCACTGATCACTGTATTGGTGTCACTGGTCCCCAAAAAAGTGCCACTTAGGGTCAGATTTGTCCACTGCAATGTCGCAGTCCCGCAAAAAATCGCTCATCGCCGCCTTTACCAGTAAAAACAATAAAAAAAAAGTAAAGTTCATAAATCTATCCTGCAGTTTGTGGACGCTATAACTTTTGCGCAAAGCAATCAATATACGCTTATTGGGAATATATGTAGCAGAATACATATTGGCCTTAATTGATGTAGAAATTCGTTTTTTTTACATTTTATTTGATATGTATTATAACAGAAAAAATTTTGGTCTGTTTTTTTTTTTTATAGCGCAAAAAATTAACCCCGCAGAGTTGATCAAATACCACCAAAAGAAAGCTCTATTTATGGGAAAAGAAAAACACATTTTATTTGGGTACAGAGTCGCACGCCCATGCAATTGTTAGTTAAAGCAACAATGCTGTATCGCCTGGTCATTAAGGGGGTAAATCCTTCCGGGGCTGAAGTGGTTAAAGATTTTTTTTTTCCCAGTCAACAATATTGTAGCAATAACATGGCTTGCAATGCATAGCCCCCCCCCCCCCCCCCTCCCCAGACATGATTCTTTCGCTGAAACGTTTCACCCCTAGTTGGGGGTTAAAGCTGAATATTCATTTACTTATACTTATTTACTTATTATATTATATTATTATTATTCTGCTGTATCTGGTTCCTCCCTCAGTTCTCATCAGCATGCTAATGGATTTTTTAATTAAAGCCTTTTTGTTTACATTACATTATACAAATGCACGCCACACTTTTCACATATTTTATTTGTAAACTATTTTGAAAAACAATTATTATTTTCCTTCCACTTCACAATTAAGTGCCACTTTGTATTGGTCTATCACATAAAATCCCCCAAAAAATACATTTACATTTTTGCCTGTAACATGACAAAATGTGGAAAATTTCAAAGAGTATGAATACTTTTTCAAGGCACTGTATATGAGAGGGTTTACAACCACTTTAAGGCTGGAGTACAGCTTTAATCGCAAGAAAAAAAGTAATTGTGATGTACTTATGCAGCACCCTGTGACCACGTCTGCTGTAGTGACGAAACGCGTAGGGAGGAGCAGCGTGCTGATGTCACCGCGTGCTGCACCAGTCCCGGAAGGAACGGACGGTTGTTCGAGAGCCGGCCGGCTCGATTTTATTCTCTTTGCCCTATTTGCTCTACGATGCTGTAAGTGTCCATTCGTCTTTTATTTATTAACGTTTATAAGGTTTTACACTATGTAAGCATTCTTCTGTTTTTATGGGGATTTCCCCATGTGACTGCATTGAGTGTATCGCTGCTGCAAGTGAGGAGCTGCTTGTCTTCCATTGAGACCCCCGGCTGGGTTATTAGCCATCTGCGTTCTTGGGTCCCCTGTTATAAGGGACCACTCAGTTCCAGTAAGCAGCAGTGTGGCTGTAGGTGGAGGCACCTTTCCTATTCCCTGCACTATTCTCTTGTGGTTTGAATTGATTTTTCACCGTGATCAAGTTTACACATGTTGCATGGACTATTCTGTTGCTTTTTTTTTTTTTTTTTTTTTTTAAAGTATATTACCTGCATGGACTTTTTTGTTGTTTTTTGTTTTGTAGTTTTTTCCATTGGATAATTCACATCACATGGACTCACTTTTTTTGTTTTTGCAATTTTTTTATTTTTTTGGCTTTTTTAACCCATCTTGTATACACTTCATTTGTATAGATAATCAATTTTTGTCTATTCTCATGTATATGTTTACACTCACAGGGTATTAGTATTGGGGTTTGTTTGCCTCCACACTTCAGAACGATTTATACCTTTTTACTAGTGTTTAACGCTTTGGCTCATTTGTTGCTGTTTTTTCCACATTTAATTTTAGCACAGCTCCATTTTGTACTACTTATGCAGCAGCCTTGAGTTGGTGGTAGGAGTCCAGACCCTGATCCCAATTCTAAACAGTCCCTATAGTCCTTGAGATGCTATGACTATGTTTCTGTTATCAATTTATGGTTCCTTTTAGGTGTCTACATTTTCATATCTTCTGTTACTAATTTATGGCCCCGTTTATGTATCTACATTACTATCAATAGTTAATAACCCAATCTAATCTACCTAAATCCTCTGGTGCTCTACTTTCGGAAGGTGGTAAATATAACTTTTACCACTGAGGAAACCAATCATTCCCCAAGAGCTCCTGATAACTCACTAAATGCCATTTAACCTCTGATGTGATTATATTCAGTTACCGACTAATCCTGTTATTGTGGGAAGATGACACTTCTCTAGAGGACCATTCATAATAATTTTCACCTTAATTTCTCTAAGCGTGCGATCGGTGTCAGAAAATGCCTTTTTTTACTTTGCTAAGTCGATATGAAGATGTAAGTTGGTTATTGATGTGCTGCTATTATCCACAGTGCCTGTCTTCATATGACAAATGAGGATATTTTATGCAGACTGACATCGCTTTTGAATAATGTATACGCCATACACGGTGCATGTACTATGTACAGAACACACGTGCTCACAAATGTGCAATTTAGAATTGTAGAGGCAGTCGGTATAGTTACACAAGGCAGGGAAAGATCTTCATTTTTATTGTCTGTATGTCTAAAGCCACGTACACACGATCAGAAAATCGTACAGAAAATACCGCTTTCGAAGCGATCGTACGATAATCGGATGGTTAGTACAGAGCTTTCGAGAGCCAATCAGGAGCATTCGATATTATTCTATCGGACATGCATGAAATTTTTTTCCGTACAATGCCCAATCGTACGATTTTCGTTTAATCAGTACTGCTATCGTTCGAAAATGCAATACAAATGCATTACAACACATGACATCACTTCCGAATTTTTTTTCCGTTGTGTAGGAATTTTCGTGACTTTAGTAAACTCATCATATTCGATCTGAGATTAGCATGCAAAAAAAAAAAAACGATCATTCATCCGATAATCTCATGGTGTCAGTGATGTTTTATGCTGACATACGTAAACAGACCTCCATATTTCTTAGGGCTGGGGAGTTTGGTTTACTTACTGTATGTGCACGCTGCATGTAAAGCACACCCTCTGCTCTGTGCCATTGTAGACAGATATTACAATTCAGATATCTATTTCATGTGACATGCAGGGACAGAGATTTAAAAGGTAGGTGTTTACACTCACTATTGGTTATCGTGATCCGAGGATGGATCGACCATATGGGCTATATGGATGGGGAATATATTTAAGAATTTTCCCCTAGATATGTACTGGTCCAATGTGGATATACACCACATAGTAACAGAAGATACATACCCTTGATATCCGAAAGAAATGTATACAATTTTTAGATTTGTTCATTTCATGATTTGTAGGGTCGTCTAGAGTA
Organism: Lithobates septentrionalis; assembly: GCA_037952835.1. Taxonomy (NCBI): domain Eukaryota; kingdom Metazoa; phylum Chordata; class Amphibia; order Anura; family Ranidae; genus Lithobates; species Lithobates septentrionalis. The sequence goes on along the minus strand of JBBDGP010003096.1, from coordinate 666,907 downwards.
ACTCCTTAAATATTGGAGACACTTCCCCGTTAATGTGAACTGAATGGCGTGGAAGCACATTGGTGAAGTAAGGAAATGGTGCTGATGGAGTTGGGGTATATATACTGACACAGCATAAAGACCATTGGCAATAGATTAAGAGGTTTATTATTATTATTATCATACAGGATTTATATAGCGCCAACAGTTTACGTAGCGCTTTACAACTTGAGGGTAGACAGTACAAATACAATACACTTTAATACAGTAGGAATCAGAGGGCCCTGCTCCTTAGAGCTTACAATCTAAGAGGGATTATCATGTGTTTTTTCAATGTAAGTTGATTGTGACATACAGCATGGGGTTGAGTGGGAGTATTCTCACTATAAAGATGGCGCAATGGCCAGACAGTATTTACTAAATATTGGAGACACTTCCCCTTTATTGTGAACTGAATGGAGTGGAAGCACATTGGTGAAGTAAGGAAATAGTGCTGATGGAGTTTGGGTATATATACTGACACAGCATAAAGACCATTGGCAATAGATTAAGAGGTTTATCATGTTTTTACTCAATGTAAGTTGATTGTAACATACAGCATGGGGTTGAGTGGGAGTATTCTCACTATAAAGATGGCGCAATGACATCACACGTCCTTCCTCTTCGTGAGGACGTCGAGTGATGAAACGCGTAGGGTGGGGTCAGGATGCTGACGTTGCCGTGCTTTGTTTGCTCATGCTTGCGGCTTGGGTTTGCAGTCGGAGATGATCGACAAATTTCATAGAGCCTTTACACCTTAATGTCGGGGAGACACATGTGAGTGTTCCGTCTATATTTTTTAACTAAAGCCTTTTTAACTGATACTATGCCATGGAAGCCTTCCTCCTTTTGTTTTAATTAATGGGTGGCCGTGACCTACGTGTGAGTCTAATGCCGCATACACACAAGTGGACTTTCCGGCAGACTTGGTCTAACGGTCTATCCGGCGGACTTTCGGCTGACTTCCGATGGACTTTCCTAACGAACGGACTTGCCTACACACGATCACACCAAAGTCCAGCGGATTTGTATGTGATGACGTACACCGGACTAAAATAAGGAAGTTGATAGCCAGTAGCCAATAGCTGCCCTAGCGTCGGTTTTAGCCCGTCGGACTAGCATACAGACGAGCGGATTTTTCGACCAGACTCGAGTCCGTCGGAAAGGTTTGAAACCTGTTTTATTTCTAGGTCCGTCTGACTTTTGGGGAAAAAAAGTCCGCTGGAGCTCACATACGATCAAATTGTCCAACGGAGTCCGGTCCGCCGGACCAAGTCTGCCGGAAAGTTCGCTCGTGTGTACACGGCATTACTGCTATAGGGCGGACCATAGGTGGCTAAATTAACTACTTCAGTAAAAGAAGTTTGTTGTAACGCCAGTCTGCCAGGTCTGAAGTCACTAAGGAGGCGTATCAAAAACAGGGCTTAGAAGGGGGATGAAGAGAAGTCAGTGTGGACACATAAGGGTCTAACCTTCAGTGGAAGGAGAAGAGGCCATATTGCCGTTGCTAGGTTGCAACCAGAGTAATGTCGGGGGGACTTCTGCCAAGTATTTTTAATTGGGTGGTTGGGCTGGGGGGTGTCAAAACCATGGATCAGCTGCCTGCTTTTGCCCCCCCCCCCCCCCCCCCCCCGATGCCCATATGGACCAGGTCTCATTGTGATTCTATTCTCTATGACAATATGGCAATGGGGTTGATTTACTAAAGAAGTACAATTTTTTTTTTCTTAGCCAAGTAAAGCCACATTCATATCAACATTCCAGTCATGAGCAAAAAAATTGCAATTTTGTAAATTCCATTCCATTGCAATTTTGTTTTCAAGATGAACACAGGTTCACTTGGCTAAGTACTTTCTGTACATTACCACCAATGGCCGACGCGCCGATTTGTAAATTTACGATTTCCATTCCATTTCATGACTTTGGTATCACATTCACAGCTTGTAGCAACACATGCTTTCATGAATTTCCGGGCTTCTCTGCAATTGCACTTGATAGAGTAATGGCAGCAGAAGTAATAGAATGCTTTTAACCTGTCAGCCAAGTATCCCTCCGATAAGAGGGGTGGATAAGATCTGCTAGGCGACTGGCGCAGTACACCATAGACATGACTTCTTTTAGTAAGCATTAATATACGCTCCGCAAATCAAAGCCATTTAGAAACCTATTCGCTTCCTATTCTACGCTTGCTGGTGGAGTTTTGTCATAATAGAGCATTTTACCCAGCAAGTGAAAGGTGCTGAGGCAGCATGTTGTAGGGACAGAATAGAGCTTGTTGTTCTTGTATACGAGGACCAGACTTTCTGCAGCACATTCGGAAGAATTAGCCCGTGATTGCAGCATTGATGCATGAATCCATTGCAACACATGGCTTCTTTGTCAATGTCTGCAGCTGGGCGGCCTGGGATTTTCTGGTTATCTTTTTTTTTCCCTGCTTCCTTCAGCTTGTACTAAGCATTTATGAAAATATTTTTATGCTGATCTGTTGGATAGAAAGATTCTTCAGAGTCATTGCAAGGAAATTTAAAAAGATATAGCTCTAAACACTTATGGCGCCCATACACACTTTGATAAATGGACGTTTTCTTTTGCGATTGATCTTTCCCGATAGGAATAGTCAATCTATAGTCAACAACCGAATCGATCAATATGACACACCTTGGGAAGGAGATTTTCAATCTATAGTTGGAGGATACGATTGTAAGTCATTAATTGCCTCTCTGTTTACACCAGGAGTCTGTAACCTTCTAAAATGGGCCAGTTTACTGTTCTTCAGACTTTAGGGAGTCCAGACTGTGACCAGTGGGAGTAGAAAATGCCCCAGCATTAGTGGGAGTAGACAATGCCTCGGGTTTTGCAGTTAGTTTGAAAAAAAAATGACATAGCATCTGTGGTCAGTAGGAGGAGGCAGAGTGCCGTATCATTGGTAAGAGGAATAGTGCCCAATCGTTGGTGTCAGTGGGAGGAATAGTGCCCCATCGTTGGTGTCAGTGGGAGGAATAGTGCCCCATCATTGGTGGGAGGAATAGTGCCCCATCATTGGTGTCAGAGGAAGGAATAGTGCCCCATCATTGGTATTATTGAGAGGAATAATGCCCCATCATTGGTGCCAGTGGGAGGAATAGTGCCCCATCATTGGTATTAGTGGAAGGAATAGTTCCCTATCCTTGGTGTCAATGGTAGGAATAGTGCCCCGTTATTGGTATTAGTGGAAGGAATAGTTCCCCATCATTGGTGTTAGTGGGGGGAATAGTGCTCCATTATTGGTATTAGTGGGAGTAATAGTTCATCATGGTTGGGGTCAGTGGTAGAAATAGTGCCCCTTCATTGTTGTTAGTGGGAGGAATAGTTCCCCATCATTGGTATTAGTGGGAGGAATAGTTCCCCATCGTTGGTGTCAGTGGTAGGAATAGTGCCCCTTCATTCGTGTTAGTGGGATGAATAGTCCCCCTACGTTTGTGTCAATGGTAGGAATAGTACCCCTTCATTGGTGTTAGTGGGAGGAATAGTGCTCCATCATTGGTGCCAGTGGAAAAATAATGCCCCATCATTTGTATCAGTGGAAGGAAAAGTGCTCCATTGGTGCCATTGGTGAAATAGCGGTAAAGCAAAATTCTTGTCTATCACTACAAAGTACGAAGCCAGGACTGTGTGTGCAAAGAGTAAGTATGGCTTCCTCCATGTAAATAAATATAGTTACAAACTATAGATGGAGATAAAATTGGTTTTAAAACCTTCATACATTTACAACAACTAATTTACAACATTGTTTTCAAGAAATTAAAAAAAGCTTCCTTCACTTTAAAGCAGATCTGTCAAGCCCAACTCCTGACTTCTGTTTTTCTTCTACAAGCATGGTCCCCAGTGTGTACATTATGCTTTTGTTTTAGTATACTTAAACTTTTTGCTATGTTTTCTGGAATGTCTTCCAGACTTCCTGGTATGAGAATGTGCCTAGGCACTCCTCTACTTACAGTCTCATAGCTGCAGTGTGAGATCCAAGGGATTGCAGCCTCTGACTGCTAGTCTCAGAAGATCTGGACTGAGATTTGGTTATGTCCCTACTGTGTTGCTCACTGTTCTCCTTGCTGGAGGTTCTGACATTGGGAAGTAAAGCCCCACCTCTAGTAAGATGGCCATCTCCATACGGAGACACAATGTTTTTTTTTTTAAAGCTATTTGTATTTAGGAAAGAGAAGAAGGGGCCATTAGAAATGTGGATCTTCATAGAAGGTTTGTTTTAAGCAGGGCTTTTTTTCTCAGAAAATAGGTGCAGGAACTCCCTCCTCCTGAGTCACCCTTCGTCTCTGCCCCCTACCCACCTCTGAGCACTGTCTCTTGGCTCCAACCCCTACCCACTTCCCAAAATCGTCCCTTTTGGAGAATACAAAACCAAGTATCATTTTGTGCTACTAAGTAATTTGTATGGAATTTGATAGACCCCACCCCAGCAACAGTAGACCCCACCAGCAACAATAGATCCCCCACACAACAACAGACCTTCCCCCCGCAACAAAATACCACCCCAACAACAATAGACCCCACCTGCAACAACAGATCCTGCAGCAGCCAGCAACAGTAGACCTCTCCCTCAATAGTAGATCTTTCCCAGCAACAGTAGACCCCCTGCCAGCAACAATAGACCTGCCCAATAACAATAGACCCCCCACACAAAAATAGACTCCCAACAATGACAACTGATCCCCAGCAGCCAGCATCAATAGACCCTCCAGCAGACCCCAGCAATCCTTGCCAAAAAATACATTCAGTTGTGAAGGTGCCGGAACGGCGTTCCCCCGCGTTCCCGCTGATAAAAAGCCCTGGTTTTAAGGCAGCATTCCTGGTAGTTGTAAAAACATGCCATTTAAAGTATGACTACAAACTATAAGGCAAACATATTTTTTTCTTACCTTTCGAATGGAGAGGGATTAGGATACCTGTCAGGTTTTTATTGCTGCACACAGTGAAAACAAATGGCAGGGCTTTGAAGAAGAGGCCATACCTTTTGAACCCTTTGTGGACCTGCGTGGCTTCTTCCCGTGATAAGAAGTTTGTGCAGTGTCTCTGGCGTACCCGTTTCTGGATTATATTGATGAGCCTGTTCATACATTGGTTAGTGAGTATATTTACTTTTATTTTATCAGTAAACGGTATATGAGGATAATGAGCTAGGCTGGTGCGCCCTTTCTTTTTCTTTTCACAGTGTGCAGTGTATTGGGATTACGCCAGTCCTAAGAGGGTAGCAGGGCATGGTTGGCATTCAAGACTTTGGAGCAGAACCGAAACAGAAACAGAGATGTTCAATCGACTTTGATCACCACACTTGAGCACGGGAGGGTGTTTTTCAGTATTAATTTTTTATTGCTGTATGTGCTCCCCATAGGGCAATGCACCCTCTCTATTTGTCTTGTGTACCATTATCACCAAAATCCCAAATTTTGGTTTGTCCCCAGGACAGTAATAGAAGGGAAATCTTCCAATCGGGGCATTAGTTATGGCGACAAACAGGAATTTCCTCACTTTAGAGGAAGTTCCTCTTACTTTCTGTTTTGGCTATGGGACAGACGGTGAAGGAAAATCTCCCCAACTGAACCCCTGACAGGGGTTAAAACATAGCTCCCAACTGTCCCTGATTTGGAATAAAGTCCCTCCTTCCTCATCATTTGTCCCTCATTTTAGTCTGATCTTTATAGTTGTGTATAAAATGCACTATTTATCTATTTGACCCCTTGCCGACCAGCGCACGACAATGTACGTCGGCACAATGGCACGGCTGGGCAAATGGGCGTACAGGTACGTCCCCTTTAAATTGCCACATAGTGGGCATGTGCCCCGCTGCGTACTCCGTGAGCGGCCCTGCCGACTCGATGTCCGCCGGGGGCCCGCGATCATGTCACAGGGCAGCAGAACAGGGAGATGCCTATGTAAACAAGGCATTTCCCTGTTCTGCCTAGCACCATGACAGGGATCTACTGCTCCCTGTCATCAGGAGCAGTGATCTCTGTCATGTTGTAGTGAGACAATCCCCCCCCCACAGTTAGAATCACTCCCTAGGACACACTTAACCCCCTGATCGCCCCCTAGTGTTTAACCCCTTCCCTGCCAGTGTCATTTACACAGTAATCAGTGCATTTTTATAGCACTGATCGCTGTATAAATGACAATGGTCCCAAAATAGTGTCAAAATTGTCCGATGTGTCCGCCATAATCTCACAGTTACAATAAAAATCGCAGCTTGTCGCCATTACTAATAAAAAAAAAAAATGAATAAAAAAAATCCCATAAATCTTCTATCCCCTATTTTGTAGACGCTATAACTTTTGTGCAAACCAATCAATATACGCTTATTGCGATTTTTTTTTTTTTACCAAAAATATGAAGAAGAATACATATCGGCCTAAACTGAGAAAGAAATTTGTTTTTTTATATATTTTTTGGGGATATTCATTATAGCAAAAAGTAAAAAATATTGCTTTTTTCCCCAAAATTGTCGCTCTTTTTTTGTTAATAGCGCAAAAAATAAAAAGCACAGAGGTGATCAAATACCACCAAAAGAAATCTCTATTTGTGGGAAAAAAAGGAGGTCAATTTTGTTTGGGTGCAACGTCGCACGACCGCGCAATTGTCAGTTAAAGCGACGTAGTGCCGTATCGCAAAAAGTGCTTTGGTCAGGAAGGGGGTAAAATCTTCCGTGGCTGAAGTGGTTAAAAGTGTTTCTCAGTACTAAACCTTTCATCCAATTGCTAAATTGCTGCATTTCTAAATTTCAAAAACCAGTACAGTATAAAGGAATAGTTTTTTTTTGTACAATTCGCCTTTAAGGGGGCGTGGGTGTGGGTGTGGCCTACATACTTTTGCTAATAGGCTGTCTCAGAAAGAGGTATCCCTAAGGGTCGGTTCACACTGGGGCGACTTGGGATCCGACTTGTACGCCCTCAAGTCGCCCCAAGTCGCCCCAGAAAGAGATTCAATGGGAGTGAACGGGAGCGTCTTAATAGACACTACTGAAGTCGCTCCGACTTCAGAGCGTACTCCCTGTACTACTTGGATCCGACTTGGTAGGCGACCTGTACCATAGAAATCAATGGAAGTCGCCTCTAAGTCGGATCTCTCTGTAAAGTCAAGCGATTTTGCAGGGAAAACCCCTCCCTCCCAGAGAGCTGATTGTCCTGTGATTGGCCACAGCCGAAGTCGCCTGTCATGGAGGCGACTTCAAGTCGCGTTGTAATTTGCTAAAGTCGCGCTGAAGTCGCGCTGAAGTCGCGTCGAAGCAGCGTCGAAGTCGCCGTGCAAAGTCGCGCTGAAGTCGTGTTGCCCCTGTGTGAATCGAGCCTTACTACATCTGAGATGGAAAAAAAAGTTTTTACTTCTACTTTCATCCATGTATGATGTATTTTAAATACAGCTACATAAATAATACCTTTGTCTTAATTGGCTTTCTGTACAACACTCAGACTGGAAGAGGGAAAGGCTACACTCTGAGCCAATCAACGCTCTCTTGCTTTGCAAGGTGCTTTCAGTCAATAAAGCATGCAACAAGAGCAGAATGATAACCTCATCAGTGTTCTGCGTCTCTTTAACTGCCCAATCACAAGGTAGTATGCAGGTTGGTGACCAATTTGTATTGCCTAACTGCAGTAAATAAAACTACGGTCACTGACCCAGCTGTGCTATCTGGCAGGTCGGAGTGGATAACAAGACGGGCTGAAAGTGGTTGTAAACCTCAGACATGAAATATGAACAAAGCATATGCCTCTATAATGTGCACTTGTCTTAATTAACCACTTCAATACTGGGCACTTAGACACCCTCCTGCCCAGACCAATTTTCAGCTTTCAGCGCTGTCGCACTTTGAATGACAATTGCGCGGTCATGCAACACTGTACACAAACTAAATTTTTATCATTTTGTTCCCACAAATAGAGCTTTATTTTGGTGGTATTTGGTCACCTCTGCGGTTTTTATTTTTTGCTAAACAAATAAAAAAAGACCGAAAATTTTGAAAAAAATAAAAGTTTTGCTTTTGTTTGTTAAAAAAAAATTGTAAATAAGTAAGTTTTCTCTTTCACTGATGGGCACTGATAAGGCGGCACTGACAGGCACTGATACGGCGGCACCGATGAGGTGGCACCAATGAGCGGGCACTGACGGGCTCTGACGATGGGCACTGATATGCGGCACTGATGGGCACTGGTAGGCGGCACTGATGGGTGGCATTGATATGCAGCACTGATGGGCATTGATAGGTGGCACTGATGGGCACTCATGGGTGGCACTGGGTGGCACTGGTTGGCACTGATGGGCACTGAAAGGCGGCACTGCTGGGCACTGATGGGCACTGATAGGGTGGCACTGATAGGCGGCACTGCTGGGCACTGATGGGCACTGATACGTGGCACTGATACGCAGCACCGATATGCGGCACTGATAGGCATCCCTGGTGGCACTGGCAGTGGTAGGCATTGCAGTGGGCACTGATTGGCAGCTGCCTGGGCACAGATTGGCAGCTGCCTGGGCACATATTGGTATTTCCCTGGGGGTCTAGGGGGCATACCTGGTGGTCCAGTGTGGTGGTCATCCTGGTGGTCCTGGGCGGCTTCCCTGGTGGTCCTGGGTGGGATCCAAGGGGGGGCTGATAAACAATCAGCACAGACCCCCCCCTGTCAGGAGAGCAGCCGATCGGCTCTCCTCTACTTGCGTCTGTCAGACGCGAGTGAGGAAAAGCCGATCACCGGCTCTTCCTATTTACATCGTGATCAGCCGTGATTGGACATGTAAATTGGAGGATTTTGTCTCATCTCTGTTTACCACCTGAGACCAGTCACTTCACTGGGTATATGGAAGGGTTTACAACCACTTTAAGACTTTACAAATACCTTGATAAACTAAACCAATACTATAAAATATTGAATTGGGCTGTCTTGACCCAGAGATCATCTTTAAACTTGCTTTTAGCATCTTGGTAAACTCAGGTGTCTCAGTCAGATTTCTTTGCAACTGTTATTGTGGGCGTTGAATGCGCTCCCTAGCCTATGGCCATTGCCTCTGATGGGTTTAGATTTTGTGTAGGTGCTGGGAGTGGGAAGAGCTGTAGAACTGTCTTGTTAGACAGAACAATCTTCTGAGTACTCCGCAGAGCATATGATGAGTGAATACATGTGTGAGTAATAAGATCACTTTTCTATTCCTCTCCAGTTTGACGCTGACAGGGACGAGGAAGAAATCTTCTATGATATAAGTGTTGCTGTTGACAGTAAGCTATTTCCTGCTATGGAGCCGGTGGCAGGTGAGTGAATCTCAGTCTATTCATCTTCTGGCCCAGATGTTATATTGCTGGCATTGTCATTGTAACTCATTTAGATCACCTGCTGTTAGACTGGTGCAGATTTGTATGGTGTGATGGAGCTAGAATGGGTCCAAATCATAAACCCACATAACCTGGTCTACTCCAGAACATAAAACCAAAGTGCCTTAAAAGGAATCTGAAAGAACTTTACTTAATTTGTCCAAAGTGTCTATCCAACGCTGTAGGCTACCATTCTTTAAATCCTTGGACAACACAGGAGATAATGGCACTATATGCAATAAACCATTAAAGAGGCAGAAGGTTCATTTTACTAAAACTGAAGAGTGCAACATCTGGTGCAGCTGTGCATAGAAACCAGTCGGCTTCTAGGTTTCTTTGTCAGACCTTCAAGATAAGTTCATCGTTTGCAACAGGTTATTCAGGGTAACAAGAAACCAGAAACTCCGCGCTTAGGGCTAGAAAAGAGAGAAGAAGGTATGCAGCCTCCCCTAATAGACCCACAAGGGGGCTAATCTGTATGCATAAATATAGAGTGGGGTGAATGGCGCTCCCTTTTAAGGGGGTATGTGAACTAAATGTGCAACACCAATACTACTATGATGAAAAACACATAATATAAACATATGATATAAATAACCCCCTATAAAACTAGCTGGTTCAAACTAATCATTCAGTGAAAAAAAATACAATGAAGTGGAGATGGGCGGAGCCTAGCGGAGCAGACATGCATTGTTAGAGCTCTGCACCGCTGAGGAGAGAAGAGAAGGACAAAGCGGAGCCTGCAGGCTCAAAAGGTATCCATTTGAACCTTTTTGCCCCAGGGAACAAACTGTGAAAGTTTGGGCAGGAAATATGGTACTGGGAGGAAACCGTGGCAGAAATAAAAATCACCTCACAAAGAGCTCACAGGCACTCACTGCAACTAAAGCAGCTCCAGTCACCTCACAAGATACAGCATCAGGGCGCTCTCACAGACAGAAAATGTCACAGCAAGACTCTCCATTTGAGTCAGATACAGAACAAATCCTCTCACAAACCTCAGACCAAATAACAAAAAGCCTAACCAAATAAATAAGAGAGCTGGGAAACCGCACCGCAGCCCTAGAAATAAAAATGGATGAAATTGAAATTACAACCCAAGTAAATATAACAGAATTGGAACAATTAAAAGAAGAGAATTTAATACTTCAAACTAAGCTCGAAGATTACGAAAATAGAGCCAGACGTTCAAACTTGCGCATAAGGGGAATACCTGAAACTGTGACAGACCTGCAATCTACTATTACTGCTCTATTACAAGAACTAAAGCCAGATATCCCTATTGAACGTTTAGAACTGGACAGAGTACACAGAGCCCTCACAGCCAAAAAGAAAGATGGACCCCCACGTGATATAATCACAAAATTTCATTATTACAGAACGAAAGAACAAATACTAATTGCTGCAAGAGAAAAAAAGGAACTTCATTTTCAAGGACACAATTATCAAATTTTTGCTGACCTATCCCAACTTACTAGTACTAAAAGACGATCCATGAAACCCCAACTAATGGAACTGCAACGCCACAACATTATGTATCAATGGGGCTTCCCCTTTTCAGTCAGATTTAACTACCAAGGTACAATTTACAGAAGCAGATCAGCAGATGAACTACAACAAACCCTTTTAAAATTAAATCTGACAGAACCCACAAGCAGCAACTCTCCCACACGCAGAAGAATGGCATCATCTTCACCTTCAGGCAGCACCCAGAAAATTTCAGAACAAAATGGGAATCATCATTCTCACAAAAGAGGCCGTTATGCCACATTATCCATGGACCAAGAAGATTCAATGGACTGACATCCTAATTCCTGATATCTCTTCATTTATTATACTAAGAGATGGTTCTCTATAAAAAAAACCTGTATTTATAACTGAATGTAACTGCATTCTGATAGTCACACACTGTGTGGGATCATGTTACATTCCAGTTATATTTCTTATTACTTCTGATTCATATAGCCTTAGAATATATAAGTGCAACAAGGAAATTCTTGTTCAGTTATATATTATCAGGTAATAACAATAGATGTATTACTTTTTAGGACAAATATGTTCAATAATCCAGAAGTAATGGAAGCTTTTTCTTTCTTTTCTTAAAACAAATATATTATTACCTAACTAGTTCCTAGGATTATGTTTTTGTTTATTCTAATCTGAAGCAATACAACCTCAATTTTATGAGTTAATATATCTAAACAGTTACATATGAATAAAATATGTAATTGTTTACTCTAAAAGGGTTAAAATCCCAAAATAATTCAAACTATCTTCATCAATACCAAAGTTATTAACAGTACCTTTCTAACTGAATTATTTAGCCTAGGGCAAGACTAACCATATACAACCACCCTGGAATAAATAATTTCAACAAAAACTATATTCTGCACTCCAATTAATGAAACATCATTTTGATGTCTTTTGACATAGCACTTCTCTCCTGTAAGCGGAAGATCCGTGTACCCCCATTAGCCCTCCTCATTCTCCCAACCATATTATGTGGGAGTGTGACGAAGGCACTTATTCCCCTGAGAGAGATATTTACTCTCTTTCACGGGTAAATTGTGATTACTTGCAAAAAATAATTTATACAATGTATCATCTAATCTCATATGTTTTTTGTTTACTCTTTACTCCAGAATTCACTGGTTTCTTTTCTATCTATTCATCTCTTCAGTCCACACAGGTTGATCTGCGCAGTCAGCTCTGCATAACAAAAAGTAAGTCAAAACCATTTGATCTGTTGCTATGGCACCACTGAATATACTTTCCCTGAATGTTCAGGGAATAAATGTTCCTCAAAAAAGGACCAAAGCCTTCCGTACTTTTCATAACAAGAAGGCTCACATAGTATGCCTCCAAGAAACACACTTCACCAAAGATTCTACTCCAAAATATATTTCTCCTTTTTATCAACAAATTTACACGGCTTCTGCCTGTACCAAGCAAAGGGGAACTCTAATTGCATTTCACCGATCCACACCATTCACCTTATCATCAGAAATTAAAGACCCAGAAGGTAGATACCTGATACTCATGGGTTCTATAATGGATACAGCAATCACGGTGATTTCCTATTACGCTCCTAACAAACAACCTACACCATTCCTCTCACATATATTACAAGTGATTAATACACACAAAATAGGAACAGTGATAATGTGTGGGGATTCGAACCAGGTCCTCCTCCCATTTCTAGATAAATCACCTTTTACACCATCCAAAATAACCTCTAGATTACCTTTTTCTCAAATTCTTTCCAAATACAATCTGGTAGATTCGTGGAGAGAAAGTAACCCAATGAAAAAGAAATTCACTTATTTCTCGCACCCTCATCAAACCTTCACCAGAATAGATCATATTTTTCTAACAATAGGAATGATACCAGAAATTATTGCATCAGATATAATTCCGATTCCGTGGTCTGACCATAATGCAGTATACACTACTATAGCCTCAGCCATACCAAAAGCGCATGACCCAACGTGGTACTTACCGGACATAATGCTCAAACACCCACTACATCAGATGGCCATTGAACAAGCTTTAAAGGAATACATATCAATTAATAATACAACAGACATCTCCCCAATAACACTGTGGGAAGCTCATAAGCCTGTCTTGCGTGGTACAATACAAAGACAAATGGCACTATTTAAACGGGAACGCAAAAATCTAGCAAAAAAACTAGAACTCAATTTTAATGCAGCCTACATATCATTTCAAGATAATCCATCTCAGAGTACAAAATCTCATCTGGAAAAATCTAGATTGGAATACGATCTATTTCTCACTGAGTCAGTTGATAAATCCCTCAAGCGCTCCAAACACAATTTCTACATGAATACAAACAAACCAGGTACATATTTGGCTCGGGCATTAAATTCAACTAACAAATCTTTCAAACCAATACGTTTGAAATTATCAAAAAATGTTTACACTTGTAATCCAGTTAAAATAGTCCATAAATTTCACTCACATCTCGCAACTTTATACAAGACAAACAATGAATTTAATCCTACAGAGGCTGAATCCTTCTTCTCAAAAATAACCTTACCTGAGTTATCTCAGAATCAAAAAAGCAGTTTGGATGAGCCTATAACTATAGATGAAGTTGCTAACGCCATAAAAGACCTAAAACTTAACAAAAGACCAGGCCCAGACGGCTACTCGGCTTTATACTATAAAACATTCTCAGAAATACTCTCTCCCATTCTCACTGAAACTTTTAACAAACTTCTAGATGGACATTTTTTTCGGCAAGAAACACTAATGGCAATTGTTTGTATGATCCCAAAACCCCTTTCTGATGATACTTCCTGTGTGAATTATCGGCCTATCTCTCTGTTAAACCTCGATATTAAATTATTAGCAAAAATAATAGCAAAACGCCTCAATAGCATTATAGGAAAATGAATACATAGAGATCAAGTAGGCTTCATGCCAAATAGACAGGCAGGCGATAATATACGTAGATGTAGAAAGATTCACTCGTCACCACGTGGTAATGTAGTCTGCTTACCAGAAGGTGTTAAGGATTAGGCATAGATGATAAATTCTCAATAGCATCCAGCAAATCCAGCCCACTGGAACCCCTCATCAGACCACAACATCCGTGGGATTTCCTTCACATATAAACATCTCCCAATGGTCACTTCAGAATTAGGCATTCAGGCATGTAGTCATCATATATCCGAGAAAAGAAAATGAAGGACCCATAGTGAAGCCCGTAATGATAGATAAAAAAACTTTTATTGTAGTAACTTACAGTTGAAGCTTAAAACAGCATGCATCAATGATAGGAACAAACGGCTGCAGCAATCAGCGTACGGATGTCAACCTGCCTGACATGTTTCATCGTAACAGATGTCTTCAGAGGCATGGCTACAGCTACAACCGCACGCTATATATATGGTATGGTTAGTGGGTGGATCAGAGGGGATATAATCAAACTCATCACTAACAGCTGGGTAGGATGTGTGTCTTGTGCAGAGTGCCCTGGTGCTAACAGGATAAACCTGGTTAGCAACTGATGACAGCACACGGCCAATCAGAAAAAACAGAGGATAGGAACAAAAAGAGGATGGCAACAGATGACTCAGTGCCACCTCATTGGTTAACCTATCTCTCAGTGAACAGAAAAAATTGAAAAATGCCAGATAAGCATGAACAGGTGACGAGGAAAAGCGCCGGCTGTGCGGTCCGGCTCAGGGACATGAAAAAGGCTAAAAATGTATTTTTGATTGATCAGACAAAAACCTGATATCATATAACTCAATATACACAATAAAAAAATGGAAGAGAATTAACACCCGCACAGATAAGCTATGAGATTAACGCCTGTCATGCAGTATAGATCAAAGGCATAGAATAAAACGCTAGACTTTGTATAACAAATCAGTGCCTGCATGGGATAAAAACACTAACCTATGTATAACAAACCAGCGACTCACATGCAACTAAGCAATAGACATTGTGAATGCGATTAATCGCACACACTTCAATAAAAATACATGCATGCAATATACATCAATATATGTGTTAAAATCAATACAGATGATTGTAAACATCATTTAAAAATATTGTTTCCAAAAAATATTGTTTTAAAAAATATTGTTTTAAAAAACTGACCTAGACCCAAGATTTGCAAATAAATAAAGGAGAAAAAACAAAAAAATAAATAGAATGAATAAAAGAGTGTATTGATGCTAACTGTTATTAATGAAGCTATTAACATCCCACTCTACGTTTAACCCATATGGCGTATAGCATTTGAGGGTGTGTATCCATCGCGTTTCCAACCTCGAGATTTCTCTCTTGGTGTAACTACCTCTCCAATGGGGTGTGAAACGATCAATGGCGGTAATCAGAGTCCCTACTGGATTTCTGTTATGACATTCTAAATAGTGACGTGAGACCGTGTGCTTAGGAAAACCTTTCTTTATGTTTTTTATATGTTCCTTTATTCGCACATTCATGGCTCTCATAGTGCGGCCTACATACTGTAGACCGCATGGACAAGTCAATAAGTACACAACATTTTTTGAGGTGCAGGTGACGAAAGTATCTATATCATAGACCTTTGTGGTGGAGTTAGATTTAAATTGACAAATTTTCCTATTTTTATCGCCATTTATGCGACACACTTTACATTTGCGACATGGGAAAAAACCTTTTGAGTTCTGAAAAAAGGGGACCCTATTGGGGGCATCAAGAACATTAGGGGCAACCTGCAGCCTTAGGGGGGGTACTCCCCTATAGATAACTTGTGGGCGTTCAGGTAAGGATGGGCCCAACACTTTATCGTTTTTTAACACGGCCCAATGTTTTCTAAGAATTTTCTTTATATCATAATGTTGTCGAGAGTAGGTGGTCACTAAAGAAAACTCATGAATATTATTATTCTTAGTGGTTCTATCTGTGCCCTTTATCATATTGGCCCTATCCAAGCCAGCAACCTCATTTATGGTTTTTGTCCAAGTCTGCACCAGAGTACCCCTTCTCCACAAATTTGGTTTTTAAGTCAGAGGCCTGCATCAAAAAGTCGTGTTTAAAGGTACAATTACGCCTTAGGCGAATAAACTGGCTTTTAGGAACCGCTTTTAACCAGGAGGGATGGTGACAACTCCCCTGACTAATATAGCCATTACGATCTGTCTCCTTGAAAAAAGTGGTGGTTGTAAATTTATTGTCACAGATCCGTATATTCAAATCCAAAAAATGGATAGCAACCTTGCTCATTTCAAATTGCAAAGAGATACCAAGGGTGTTCTGATTCATTCTGATTCTATATACCTGCCCCAGTACACCTTCCTTGGTAGAGATGACCAACTGGCCCCCCCACAGAGGGAGTTCATCTTACTCCTGCTAAGGTTTGCCATGATGCATAACTACTTCTGGTTTGGGGGTTCTTGCTACCTCCAAACCAGAGGTGTAGCCATGGGCGCAAAATTTGCGCCCAGTATGGCTAATCTGTTCATGGCCAAGTGGGAGGAGGATGTCGTCTATGCTGACAGACGGCCAGAATTGGTGTACTGGGGCAGGTATATAGACGACATCCTCCTCCTATGGGATGGAGATGAAACATCATTGACCAATTACATGCAGGAGCTGAATCAGAACACCCTTGGTATCTCTCTGCAATTTGAAATGAGCAAGGTTGCTATCCATTTTTTGGATTTGAATATACGGATCTGTGACAATAAATTTACAACCACCACTTTTTTCAAGGAGACAGATCGTAATGGCTATATTAGTCAGGGGAGTTGTCACCATCCCTCCTGGTTAAAAGCGGTTCCTAAAAGCCAGTTTATTCGCCTAAGGCGTAATTGTACCTTTTAAACACGACTTTTTGATGCAGGCCTCTGACTTAAAAACCAAATTTGTGGAGAAGGGGTACTCTGGTGCAGACTTGGACAAAACCATAAATGAGGTTGCTGGCTTGGATAGGGCCAATATGATAAAGGGCACAGATAGAACCACTAAGAATAATAATATTCATGAGTTTTCTTTAGTGACCACCTACTCTCGACAACATTATGATATAAAGAAAATTCTTAGAAAACATTGGGCCGTGTTAAAAAACGATAAAGTGTTGGGCCCATCCTTACCTGAACGCCCACAAGTTATCTATAGGGGAGTGCCCCCCCTAAGGCTGCAGGTTGCCCCTAATGTTCTTGATGCCCCCAATAGGGTCCCCTTTTTTCAGAACTCAAAAGGTTTTTTCCCATGTCGCAAATGTAAAGTGTGTCGCATAAATGGCGATAAAAATAGGAAAATTTGTCAATTTAAATCTAACTCCACCACAAAGGTCTATGATATAGATACTTTCATCACCTGCACCTCAAAAAATGTTGTGTACTTATTGACTTGTCCATGCGGTCTACAGTATGTAGGCCGCACTATGAGAGCCATGAATGTGCGAATAAAGGAACATATAAAAAACATAAAGAAAGGTTTTCCTAAGCACACGGTCTCACGTCACTATTTAGAATGTCATAACAGAAATCCAGTAGGGACTCTGATTACCGCCATTGATCGTTTCACACCCCATTGGAGAGGTAGTTACACCAAGAGAGAAATCTCGAGGTTGGAAACGCGATGGATACACACCCTCAAATGCTATACGCCATATGGGTTAAAGGTAGAGTGGGATGTTAATAGCTTCATCAATAACAGTTAGCATCAATACACTCTTTTATTCATTCTATTTATTTTTTTGTTTTTTCTCCTTTATTTATTTGCAAATCTTGGGTCTAGGTCAGTTTTTTAAAACAATATTTTTTAAAACAATATTTTTTGGAAACAATATTTTTAAATGATGTTTACAATCATCTGTATTGATTTTAACACATATATTGATGTATATTGCATGCATGTATTTTTATTGAAGTGTGTGCGATTAATCGCATTCACAATGTCTATTGCTTAGTTGCATGTGAGTCGCTGGTTTGTTATACATAGGTTAGTGTTTTTATCCCATGCAGGCACTGATTTGTTATACAAAGTCTAGCGTTTTATTCTATGCCTTTGATCTATACCGCATGACAGGCGTTAATCTCATAGCTTATCTGTGCGGGTGTTAATTCTCTTCCATTTTTTTATTGTGTATATTGAGTTATATGATATCAGGTTTTTGTCTGATCAATCAAAAATACATTTTTAGCCTTTTTCATGTCCCTGAGCCGGACCGCACAGCCGGCGCTTTTCCTCGTCACCTGTTCATGCTTATCTGGCATTTTTCAATTTTTTCTGTTCACTGAGAGATAGGTTAACCAATGAGGTGGCACTGAGTCATCTGTTGCCATCCTCTTTTTGTTCCTATCCTCTGTTTTTTCTGATTGGCCGTGTGCTGTCATCAGTTGCTAACCAGGTTTATCCTGTTAGCACCAGGGCACTCTGCACAAGACACACATCCTACCCAGCTGTTAGTGATGAGTTTGATTATATCCCCTCTGATCCACCCACTAACCATACCATATATATAGCGTGCGGTTGTAGCTGTAGCCATGCCTCTGAAGACATCTGTTACGATGAAACATGTCAGGCAGGTTGACATCCGTACGCTGATTGCTGCAGCCGTTTGTTCCTATCATTGATGCATGCTGTTTTAAGCTTCAACTGTAAGTTACTACAATAAAAGTTTTTTTATCTATCATTACGGGCTTCACTATGGGTCCTTCATTTTCTTTTCTCGGATATATGATGACTACATGCCTGAATGCCTAATTCTGAAGTGACCATTGGGAGATGTTTATATGTGAAGGAAATCCCACGGATGTTGTGGTCTGATGAGGGGTTCCAGTGGGCTGGATTTGCTGGATGCTATTGAGAATTTATCATCTATGCCTAATCCTTAACACCTTCTGGTAAGCAGACTACATTACCACGTGGTGACGAGTGAATCTTTCTACATCTGCACAATATATTTGGTGATTGGATTCCTCCCACTCTTCAATTTCATTTTTGAACTTTTCAGCGCCGCAATAATTTTTATGCATGTGACTTTTTGTTTGTTATCTACGAACTTTGCTGGCCGCTTGCTTTTTTTAGTTCAGCGCGAATTTTTACTTGTTTTATGATAATATACGTAGGGCAGTGTTATTGGCACATATTGCTAAAAAACGGAAAATCCCTTTATGTTTTCTAGCTCTCGATATTAAGAGGGCATTTGACACAGTATCCTGGCAATATATGCAATATTCATTACAAAAATGGGGTTTTGGACCCCACTTTTTAACATGGATCAAAGCATTATATAATAAACCCAAAGCCTATATAAAATATGCTGGATACAAATCTGAAGCCTTTAATATCGAAAGAGGTACCCGACAGGGTTGCCCATTATCTCCCTTATTATTTGCCCTTATACTCGAACCCATGGCCCAATACATCAGAACAAACCAAACTATAACTGGCATTGAAGTAGGAGGTATTACACACAAATTATGTATATTTGCAGACGATATATTACTTTTTCTATCATCACCACAGGTCTCTGGTCCTAACTTAATACCAGCTCTTGATGGATTTGCAGCCCTATCCGGCCTTATGATTAATTCTAAGAAATGCCTAGTGCTTAATATTTCACTCACAAACATGGAATTGATCCCGGCTAGGCCTGCACTCCCATTCACATGGGCAGAAAAATCAATCCCATATCTTGGAATTCATTTAACAGCATCTCATTCTGACTTATTCTCAACCAATTATCCTCCTGTATTAAGACAGATCACAAATCTAATAAAACAATGGTCGCAACTTCCTTTATCCTGGATAGGGAAGATTAATGCAATCAAAATGACTATTCTACCCAAATTGCTTTATCTATTCAGAGTCCTCCCTATTCCAATTCCTTCCTATTTTTTGAGAATAGTACAAAAAAGAGCAACTTCGTTTATATGGGGCTCTTCTAAACCACGTATACCTATACCCACACTACATCTTCCCAAAAATAAAGGAGGCCTGGGATACCCTAATTTTACTAACTACTACAGAGCAGCACATTTGGCCAGTCTGTCCAAATACCATGCAAAACAGGAAATCCCATTATGGGTATTTATAGAGGCTTCAGAAAATGACCCTCTATTAATATCAAATTTATTATGGCTTGATCCTAAAGACCGCTTTAAAATTCATAATCCCATAACTAAACACTTCTTATCTCTCTGGGATAAACTAAAAACCAAATATCAGTTACAATCTCCACACAATCCTCTCCTTTCTTTTATCAGAAATCCGGCCTTTTATCCGGCATGGATCTACCCAAATTCTTTTAAAGCTTGGACAACATCAGGCATTCAGACACTAAATGACTTCATAGCATCTAAATCATTCCTTTCATTCCCATCGCTTAGAGAAAAATATGATCTACCAAACTCTGAGATATTTAGATATCTCCAAATCAAAAATTTCTATACACCATTATCCCAATTATCCATTTTTGAATCAATCTGTACAAAAGATCCATTTGCTAAAGGTACATTTTCATCACTTTATAATCAATTATATGGAGTAGCAAATCTTAATAGACCCTCTTACGTTCAGAGGTGGGAGGAGGACCTGGGACGAACTTTAGAAGACACGGACTGGTCTAACATATGGTCCTGTTGCCATGGTAACAGATTAAATGACTTACAGAGACACCCATTCTAAGGCTTCAAAGAGAACTAAAAGGAATAATAAACTGACGAGCGGGACAACCTTGTGGACCATACCTCTACCTTTCAACCCTTTTTCTTCTTTCTCTTTCCTTTTCTCCACCTTACGATTAAAGCTCATTATCAGAATTTATATGACCTATATACACTCTACTTGTAAACAATATGTATAGTAGGTATAAATCATTTAAATACCTACAAAAGTAACTAAGGAAATGATATATATCTTTAATTTAGGTTTACGTGAACCCAATGTTTAATATTTGAAATTTCATGATATTTACCTATATAAACCCTACTGTAAAACAATGAGCTTACTTTATGTATCTTTATAATATTGTATACTCATTAAACTTCTTTTGACAAGGAAAAAAAATACAATTTGCAGTAAGAAATATTTAAACCATCAATAAATATTACATGACACCAGCATGTATACTAATGTGATCTGCAGTGCTAATCTGTTGTGCAGTCCATGCAAAAAAAAAAAAAAAAGGTTATTCAGGGTGTAACATGTTATGCCATGTACACACGAGCGGAATGTCCGACAGAAAAAGTCAGACGGGAGCTTTTCATCGTCTATTCCGATCGTGTGTATGCCCCATCGGACTTTTTACGTCAAAAATTCTGACGGACCTAGAAAAAGAACATGTTCTAAATTTTTCCGACAGAACCAATTCCTATCGGGAAAACCGCTCGTCTGTATGCTGTTCCGACGTACCAAAAAACAAAGCATGCTCTGAGGAAAGTACGAGACGGAAGCTATTGGCTACTGGCTATTGAACTTCCGTTTCCTAGTCCCGTCATACGTGTTGTACGTCACCGCGTTCTGGACGGTCAGAATTTGGTGTGACCGTGTGTATGCAAGACATCTTGAGTGGAATTTCGTCGAACTCCATTGGAAAAACCTTCAGAGTTTATTCTGACGGGAAAACCGGTCGTGTGTACAGGGCATTACTATTGCAGCAGCCTCGCCCCCCTCTCGATCCCTCATTGTGACAGCGGGCAAGGGATCCTCTCCCCACACCTTCTGTCAAAAATGTTTAAAAACCGCGACCGCGTCATTTATTCAGAGTTCTGTGAATGGGAGAACTACAAGTGCCATCAGCCTTTGTGGCCGATGGCTTGTAGTTCTCAATGAACTACCAGTGCGCTGTTGAGCACTCTAGGTAGTTCATCCATGCTCCCTGGTGTTGTGTAACTGCCTGCTTGTACCTTTCAAGCAGACAGATACGCTGACAGTCTTCAGGAGCCTGAGATTGCTCCCGTGGGTGCAACCATAGCTATCCATTCACCCTTCTCACACTGTAACAAGGCATTGTACAGTCACAACGTGTATAGCATGTGACCCTCTTGTGACAGTGCTTGCGTCTAGTAGCCAGTTGCTAGGCCCATGTAATGTCACATGACTGAGGAAGTGATGTCACCATTCCCCTTTGCCACCGTAACCAGTCATTGCAGTTTGGATGAGGAATCAGGGGTGAGGCGTCCACAGCATGACAGGGTCTCTTTAAAGTGTATATCAGGCAAACTTTTTATTTTTTTAGCTTTGGATAGAGTGGCAAAGAGGCCTTTGTTGCATTTTACATGCGCTTTGGGAGTGGTGCATTAAAAATATCCGACTTGCTGTATCTTTGATGCACTTTCATCAAAATTAATGTTACATAGAGTTCAATGGTAAGCACCTAAAACACAACCTAAAACACAACACACTTAAAGCGCACCACACAGATGTGAACCTTTCAAAGCCCTGCTGGATTTTGACTGCAACCTAGGGTTCTATTAAGAGTTCCCTTACTTTCTGTCCATATTGCATTTGTTGTACCATATAGGAATCGAGGGGGAAGTTGCAGCAGTGACACAGACAACAATAAAAAGTTGAGAGGGGTTTAAGGTCTAATAAAAAAAAGTTTTTACTTTTGCCTAAAATGCTGTAGTAGTTTCACAGTCTTATCCAGAGTGCCGGAAACCAACATCAAAATCAAGTTTAATCTCCAGCTTTAGGAGGCAGCTCTCTGTCATACATGGTGTCCCTGATGATCCCCGGGGTAGTTCAAATAGGGTATAAAGAATAAAAATGCCACAAGCTTTAATAAGTCCAGTAAAAGTTTAATACGCTTGATGATAGATCAGGAGATCGAACCAACACATTTCAGGGGCTCCAAACTCCCCCTTCGGGGTTCGACTTCTGGCAATGGTAGGAGATAATATTGGACAACAATAGAAAAAACAATGGTTGGTGTCAAGTCTGTAGTGTGAGGCCGGGTTGCTGAGAGGGCGCCCCTTGCGGCTGAGTGCAGCGCGTCCCTGGATTTGGGTACAGGGAATGCGATGCACAGAGGTGCACGGGTTGCCAGGGATACTGCAAGCTGGCTGGTTGGCTGTAAGTAGCTAGAGTGCGTTGTGGCAGCTGTGCGGAGAGAAGTCTTGAACGGTAACAGCAGGGTAAACCAGGAACAGGGTCCGCAGCCAGGCCAGGGGTCAGATACCAAAAGACAGTCCGAGAGAGGTACAGGAACAAGCCGGGTCATACACAGAGGGCAGAAGATCGGAGAGTAGTCAGCCAAGCCGGGGTCAGAGCGAGGAGATAAACAGGAACACAGGTCAAGCCGAGCAGAGGTCAAGCAGGGGTCTTCAGAGTATACAAGGCACAGGAACACAGGAGCTGTTTGATAATCCAGCAAACTGCAAGTGTCAGTGGCAGGTTTAAATAGGCCGGGGGGGTGTGCCCACAAGATCAGAGCGTGCTCACTAGACTCGCCTGCCACCATGACGGTTACTGGTGGAATTGCCCACAACGCGGCTATTTCCCTGACAGTTGGAGTGGCGACAATGTGGCTCATCAGTCTGACAGCCTTCTTATCTATTATCAAGTTTAATATACTTTTTAATGGACTTGTTATAAACTTCTGTTGCTCTCCTCCTTTAAACTCGGTTTGGGTTTCTTTGGGGAACAGTAGGGCAGGGCTCTGTCATACTATCAACTCTCTGAACCCAAAGTGGGTCAACAGTATCTACTTAGTTTGCTAACCTGCCAATCTGTGCAGGGAAAGTAACAGTAAAGACCTGGCTGCATAGCTTAAGCAAGCAAGTAGGTATTCTTGAACCCTAAATTAATAACCAGAACTTATTACTGGCAGTAACGTGAAGTTCTGGTAGCTGTGTATCCCCCATGGCAGCCCTGTTGCCCAAGGTCTATGATGGCTACACAGCAATCCAGAGACCTATGTAAAATGTGTATTGAGAGATGTTGATCCAGCAATGGCATGTAAAGTATGGTCTGCTTAGATGTACATGTGCATATTAGCATCACTGAAAATCATCATTTTTGGCTTTAACAGTCGCTCAAAACCCCCAGTCTATCAGAACCACATTGTGACAGAGCACGAAAGTAAAATACTTTTATAATATGATATAATAAGACCTGGCCGCATAGCTTAAGCAAGCAAGTTAGTAGTCTTGAACCCTAAATTAATCACCAGAACTTATTACTGGCTGTCAGTAACATGAAGTTCTGGTAGCTGTGTATCCCCCATGGCAGCCCTGTTGCCCAAGGTTCTGGTAGCTGTGTATCCCCCATGGCAGCCCTGTTGCCCAAGGTTCTGGTAGCTGTGTATCCCCCATGGCAGCCCTGTTGCCCAATGTCTATGATGGCTACACAGCAATCCAGAGACCTATTGTTACGTACCTGAAGGGAAACTGAATTGACGAGGTCGGCCTCTCTTGTATCTCCAGTCCATGTCCCGCTGAGAGTGAAACAGAAGGAGCCAAGGAACAGGAGGCACACGAGTGCCTGCAGATGGGGACCAGGAACCCTGTTGCAGGAAGTCGCAGCTGGTCGCAGGACAGTAGTTGCAGAGCAGGAAGTCGCAGCTGGTCGCAGGACTGAAGTTGCAGACACTCGGGTAGTTGTGCTGGGCCAAGCTGGGCACCAGGGCCAGATCACAGGGATAGCCGGGTTTGTCAACAGGCAAGCAGCAGGGTACCGGAACATCAGACAGAGACGGGTCAAATGGGAAGCCGGGATCAGGAACCAGAGATCAGGTATAGCAGATTTCAGAGCCGGTTAAACAGGCGCCAAGGTCAGCAACGGGAATCAGGCAGAATAACACAGTTTAGAGTAACAGGGACACAGCTGAAGACCAGTCAGCACCGATCAGTTGCTGGGGCCTCCTTAAAAAAGGGCGACTGGCGCTAGGGCGCGCTCCTGCGCCTGTACGCCTGGCGCCGCGCATGCGCACAAGCGCGCACGGGCACCTGTGGTCTCCCGTGCGCGCGCGCATGCGCACCAGCGCGTCAGGCGATTTCTGCTGGTTTCCTTACATCTATGTAGAATGTGTATTGAGAGATGCTGATCAAGCAATTGCATGTAAAGTATGGTCTGCTTAGATGTACATGTGCATATTAGCATCACTGAAAATGATCATTTTTGGCTTTAACAGTCGCTCAAAACCCCCAGTCTATCAGGACCACATTGTGACAGAGCACGAAAGTAAAAATCCTTTTATAATATGAGTGCTCCATATCTATTCAATCCAAGTCCTTGGTAAAAGATCACACCTAATTGTTGCTCGGTGACATTTTACAATCATGTTCCGTTAAATAAAGCCATTCTCTAGTTTGTGACATCCAACTCTGAAAGGCAAAGGGCCTTGTGCTGTGAGCCTTCTATTTCATTTGTTCCTTCCCTGTATCAGAGGGACAAAGCAAGACACGGTACAGAGGAATCCATGTTTTTGTACTTGGCTTATGATGGCATTTAGCACTGTTGCCAAGGACAGCATCTGTGATAACCAGAATAAAAGAGGATCCTCTGTTAACTCCTTCAAGGATCACTATACCGGAATGGTATCATCTTCATCAACTAGTTCATGGAAAGAATATTCATAATGCTTATAAGTAAATATCTGAACATTTCAGGATATTTTTCAATGCAGAGCTAAATTCCTGTCCAGAAATCCTGTAGAACAAAAGCTAGGCATGGTCATTTTGTTGCCTCTTTTTGATCCCATAGCCTCATACATAAATGCACTGCTTGCTGGATGGGTCAGGAATATTGTTTTGGTGTTGCAGGGACAGACTCTCTCTAATAGGGTCACAGGATGAAAACAATTTTAACACTTGTGCACTTTATCCAAAACCTAAGAATAAATTACTGGAGTGCGGCATTAAAGCCCAGTTAAATCTGATGTGAAACTAAGGCCTCATGCACATGGACGTTTTAAAAAACGTGCTGTAAAGCTAGGTCCGACGCCTGGAAAAAGCGGCGTTAAAAACGCGATTTTTACCGCGTTTTACATTAGCGGTTTTGCACGTTTTTGAGTGTTTTTCCGCGTTTTTACAGCTCTAGCGCTGCGCCATGGAACGCACTGGTCCTTGGTTTTTTTTACAGCTTAAAAACGCCTATGCCATTTGCAGCTCAAAAACGCCTAGGTGGGCATGAAGCCAAAGACTAACATAGACAGGCGTTTTTAAGCTGCAAAAAACGCTCAAAAAAGCGGCTATAAAAACGTCTGTGTGCATGAGGCCTAATAAGCTAATCTGAACATACATACATAATTTACTGCTGTTTGTCATTGGTTTCTGCTCCAGTGGCAGCATCAAATCTTCAGACCAGAATAGCAGGTTGCAGAAAGGACTGCTGCCATCTGTGTGCATGAACATACTGTACAGTAGGTCTATTGTGCAGAGATATATATATATATATATACACAGGGCTTTTTTTCTCAAACAATAGGTGCTGGAACTCAACCACGACCCCCCAAAACCCCTCCCCCTACACACACCCTCCAAATCACATCAAATAGTGGGTATGGTTATATTTCACAAACAGTAGAAGGGTCTTAAAGGGGGATATCAGGATTGCATTACATACAGAGTGCAGAGTTCATGGGGGTTACACACAGAGTGCAGAGCTGTCACTTGTAAACACAGAAACCAGACTTCTGTGTTTACAAGTGATTGTGGTGAGCAGGCACCAAAGGGTCTGAGCCAGAGGTGGTGGAACTGAGTTCCACCAAGTTCCCCCTGAAAAAAAGCCCTGTATATATATATATATACATTATAAAGTGTTGGGACACCTGCCTCTACACGCACATGAACTTTAATGGCATCCCAGTCTTAGTCCATAGGGTTCAATATTGAGTTGGCCCACCCTTTGTAGCTATAACAGCTTAAACTCTTCTGGGAAGGCTGTCCACAAGGTTTAGGAGTGTGTCTATGGGAATGTTTGACCATTCTTCCAGAAGCGCATTTGTGGGCCTGGCTCGTAGTCTCCGTTCTAATTCATCCCAAAGGTGTTTTATTGGGTTGAGGTCAGGACTCTGTGCAGGCCAGTCAAGTTCCTCCACCCCAAACTCGCTCATCCATGTCTTTATGGACCTTGCTTTGTGCATGGGTGCGCAGTCATGTTGGAACAGGAAGGGGCCATCCCCAAATTGTTCCCAGAAAGTTGGGAGTTCCCTTCACTGGAACTAAGGGGCCAAGCCCAACCCCTGAAAAACAGCCGCAGTGCACAAAGCAAGGGTTTGGGGTGGAGGAACTTGACTGCCTTGCACAGAGTCCTGGCCTCAACCCGATAGAACACCTTTGGGGCGAATAAGAGCAGAGACTGCGAGCCAGGCCTTCTTGTCCAACATTGTCCAACAGTGCCTTTTTTTCCCCACAAATAGAGCTTTCTTTTGGTGGTAAAAGAGCGACAATTTTGAAAAAACGCATTATTTTTTACTTTTTGCTATAATAAATATCCCCAAAAAAATATTTAAAAAAACATCTTTTTTTCCTCAGTTTAGGCCGATACGTATTCTTCTACATATTTTTGGTAAAAAAAATCGAAATAAGCATATATTGTTTGGTTTGCGCAAAAGTTATAGCGTCTACAAAATAGGGGATAGTTTTATTGCATTTTTATTAATATTTTTTTTTCTACTAGTAATGGCGGTGATCTGCGATTTTTATCGTGACTGCAACATTATGGCGGACACGTCGGACAATTTTGACACATTTTTGGGACCATTGTCATTTATACAGCGCGATTAAAAATGCATTGATTACTGTAAAAATGTCACTGGCAGTGAAGGGGTTAATGTGTGTCCTAGTTTGTGTTTTAACTGAAGGGGGGAGGGGACTGTGCAGGGAAACTAACAGATCGCTGTTCATACTCTGTATGAACAGACGATCTGTCAGTTCTCTGCTCAGAGAACCGGAAACTGTGTGTTTACACTCACAGTTCCGGGTTCTCCGTGTGCCCCGAGTGATCGCGGGAGCACGGTGGTGATCGAGACCGCCGGGAACTCACATCGGCTCGGGAAGCGAGCTGAGGAGGCACACGAGCACCTCCGGTGGCGCGCATGAGCCCCCGGCGGCACGCATGCGCCCCCTAGTGTCCGTCTATGTTACCAACGTAACATAACGTCGATTCGCGCAGCCGAGCTATGTTGCCGCAGTACAACTGCGGCGGCTGGTCGGCAAGCGGTTAATATTAAATATTATTTTAATTTAATTTAATCACGTACTACTTCCTCTATACATTTTGCGTACATGCCTGCGTTTGTGTGCACGCATTCATGTATACATGTATCTATATGTGTGCGTGTTTGTGCGCATAAGGATGCACGCATGTTTTATCACATTTATACATGCGTATGAAGCGCTTACCCCGAAGGAGCAGCTAAATAATTGTTATATCCGTAATTCACGTTTACCACCCAACCCATCGCAGCCCAAAAATTCAAAAACACAGTCCATAATGCTTTTTCTCTTGCTTTATTAAGTAACATTATCTGGGATAGGAGAAGGACTTCTCTTGAGATGCTATTTTGTTGCATTATCATCTTTTCACTGTCTCTTATAGAAGAACTAGAATCATTTGCGGATAATAGGAAATCACTTTGTGTGATTTCTTCAAACAGGGAAGATGGAAGTAGATTTGATAGAGAATAATTGATAAAGAGTCACTCTGAATAACTTCTTCATCTGCAGAACTTTTCAAGAACAGTCTGTATCTCTATATGTGTGCTGGCAGCTTTACCGCTACCTTTTTACCACTACTTCCCATCTATATGGTACTTCCAAGTTGAGCTAAAGAAAAGTCACTCTTAATAACTCCTCCCGCTTGACTGATTGGAATCCCAGGGCATTGCTGAACCCAAAGTCACAGGCCATCAACGCCTGTCTCACTGACTTGCGTACCAACATCTCTCAGCCTCTGGCAGTACCCTTCCCTTGGGCTTTCACTCACGTGATCAATAGTCCATGTGCCACTCATAAACGATCGATCGCCCAGTTTCCTTCCACTTTGTTGCTACTTCTTCCGCAATCATTCTTTGTTCCCTTTATCCTTTCTGGCCCGCTCCCTTCCCCGCAGGGGCGGCCAACGACACCAGCGAACTACATGCTGTACGGTGTCGTCTCTTCTTCTATGGAGACTGGTTCCCCACCCTCCTCGCAAGGGGGGAGCTCCGTTGGCTCCCCGGAGGAGGAATCTCTCCCCTCTGGGAACCAGGCTGGCTTCTCCAAGCTCGGACAGGAATCCTGCTTGACTATGTGACCCAGCTTTTATATGAGAGTCCCAAATGACATATGACATATAATATGACATTGCCCAAAAAATTAATGATTGGCCCGGGACTCGCATACAAACTACCTGCCACTCAAATCCCAAATGAACAAACAGGCCTGCTGTAATGGTACAAGCCTGCCTAAATTTACCAGACAATGTAAACTAGCAAAAAAGTCACCTACATAAAAGTAGGTGCCCGCTACACATATATATGTGTATCTTTTAGATACATCTCTATATGACACACCTTGCCCTTTTACATGGTGCCCACCTGCATTTCGCTAGATGAGACTTAGATCCCCGCACGTGTGTGCATTCTTACGTTCTACATGCCTATTTGTTCTCCTTGCATGCATGCCTAATCATTAAAATAGCCCCAATCCTGCATTGATAAAGTATCCACAAGTATAGCGTTCCATTCATTATTATTGTTTTTATTATTATTATTGTTTTCACTGCATTTTCTACATGTGTTTAAATTGTATTTTTAATCATTTATTTTGTATTTATACATTTTTAATATTCGTTATTGTATATTGCCCAGCTTAAATGCCCGTTTTTATGCTCTTTATGGCCGGCGCTGGGACTTGTTGTTCCACAGCACCAGCATATAAATTGCACCATACAGACACTTCCAACCCAGGCCAATAGAAGGAGCAGCAGCTCCGAGCGCATAGCCTGCCTATCCAACCCTTCTCACTCTGTGGAGTCCTCCCCGGGAAGTGGACCCGTGACCTCAGCCCCAACTTCTTCCTGATGGCCACAGGATCTGCTCCAGGCTGAGCAGCAACAACGACTGCAGCTTCCTATCTCTGCATAGAAAAAACGGATCCGGACCTGAGGCTTCCCTACGGACCACTGACACACAGATGAGCCTTTGTATTTCCTGTTTCCTGTAAGTGTGATTTTCTCTGTGCCATTAAAGCTGTCACTAATACTACACTCAGGTGGCACTTCCTTTTCTACCTTCTTCTTGCCAAAACACAGAGCCAGCACTCTGAAGACAGCAGCCGCCATTGATCTGCCACGATTAACCCTTGCACTGATGAGGCAGAACTGAAGGGTATTGATAGGTGGCACTGAAGGGCACTGCTAGGTGACACTGATGGGCAGCACTGATATGTGTCACTGATGATGAGGCACTGATGGGCACTGATTGGCAGCACTGATGGGCACTAATTGGTGTTTACTGGTGGACACTGGTTAGTGGCACAGCTGGGCCAATGGTATGCACTGGAAGGTGGCACTGATGGGCACAGGTACTTGGGTGATGTCTCACCCTCTTCAGGACCGCTGACAAAAGCCGGTGATCAGCTTTTGTTTTTCTGCTCACGCTGTCAGGGCGAGCAGAAAAAAAGCCAATTACCAATCATCACGTGATCAGCTGTAATTGGCTGACAACTGATCATGTGAAAAGGGGCCGGGATTGGCCCCTTACTCTTATCTGCGATTAGCCAAGTCTCATTGACTCGGTAAACACAGAGCGTGCCCTGCTGGGGGCTCGCAGGCAACTCATATGACGTCCTCCCGGCAATTAAGGTCTGCGCGATAGCCATCATTCGGCTATACCACGGACGGGAAGCGATTAAATCAATTTTGGAGGGACATCCAGTTCTTGGTAATGTCACTGTTGTGCCATATTTTCCCCACTTGATGATGACTGTCTCCTCTGTGTTCCATGGTATATCTAATGCCTTGGACATTCTTTTGGACCCTTCTCCTGACTGATACCTTTTAACCTCCCTGGCGGTATGATTCTTTCTGATTTTAGGTGCTGAAAGCGGTACAATTATTTTGCAATGAAATTTGGCGTTTTATATTGTAGGTATTTAATTATTAACAATAACACACTTAAATCTGTCCAAACAAGAGTCTAGTAGATATCCCGGGTATGATAAAGTTTGAAACACAAAAACATAAATTATAATATAATAAAAAAAAAATAATAATTAAAAAAAATAAAAATAAATAGTATTAAAAAAAATTTCCACACGATTCACTATCGCTCAATTCTGCAAGTGTTCTAATTTACTATCGCAGTTTTCTAGCTGGTCTAAAGCCATTTTTGACGTAAAGGGACACTTTTTGGTTGCTATGGACAATCTCCAGTTTCCAGGCAGAAAGAACAGTATATGCAATATAAAACTGCATGCAGGGCATGGACCAGAGCACTGGGGACAAATGGGATGTGAAATGATTTCATACAGTACTGTAATCTGTAAGATTACAGTACTGTATGTGTTATGATTTTTACATTTTTTTGAATTTGCCGCCAGGCTCCGCCCCCGTGCGTCGCGACGCTCGCAGGGAACGGAGCCTGGCACGGAGAGGCTTCGGAGGAGGACGGAGCCCTCGGACAGTGCGGGGGACATCGCAGGATCCCGGGGACAAGGTAAGTAAGGAGGCACCAGGATCCTGCGATGTAATCCCGAGTGTGGCTCGGGGTTACCGCTAATGGTCCTGAAATGTAACCCCGAGCCACACTCGGGAAAACCGCCAGGGAGGCTACCAATGAAATCCCTCTGATGCTTTGGAAGCTCTCTGCGGACCATGGCTTTTGCTGTAGGACGCGACTAAGAAAATGTCAGGAAAGACCTACTAGAACAGCTGAACTTTATTTGGGGCTAATCAGAGGCACTTTAAATCATGGCAGATGTGTACTTACTCCTATTTAACATGAGTTTGAATGTGATTGCTTAATTCTGTACACAGCTACATCCCCAGTTATAAGAGGGTGTGCACACTTCTGCAACCACATTATTTTCATTTTTTATTTTTAGTCCCCCCCCCCCCACCCCCTATAATATTTCAGTTTGTTTTTCAATTGAGTTGTACAGTTTATAGGTCACTTTAAAGGTGGAAAAAGTTCTGAAATGATTTATCTTTCTCTCATTTTTTTTACATCACAGAAAGCTGACATTTTAACAGGGGTGTGTAGACTTTATATCCACTGTATATGCCATACCTGGCCAATGCTCCTGGAAGCTGAAAATCAGTGATGTAGCTACCGCTACTTCAGTGACCTCCACTTGTTTCCAGGCCCCATGCTGAGTGGCTGGCCTAATGTAATGTATAGTATCTCACAAAAGTAAGTACACCCCTCACATATTTGTAAATATTTTATTATATCTTTTCATGTGACAACACTGAAGAAATGGCACTTTGCTACAATGTAAAGTAGTGAGTGTACAGCTTGTATAACAGTGTAAATTGTCTGTCCCCTCAAAATAACTCAACACACAGCCAATAATGTCTAAACCGCTGGTAACAAAAGTGAGTACACCCCTAAGTGAAAATGTCTAAATTGGGCCCAATTAGCCATTTTCCCTCCCCGGTGTCATGTGACTCTTAATGTGTTACAAGGTCTCGGATGTGAATGCGGAGCAGGTGTGTTAAATTTGGAGTTATCGCTCTTACTCTCTCATGATGATGGTCACTGGAAGTTCAATATGGCACCTCATGGCAACAAAGAACTTTCTGAGGATCTAAAAAAAGACTTGTTGCTCTACAGCAGTGGTTCTCAACTCCAGTCCTCAGGACCCTCCAACAGGCCAGGTTTGCAAGATAGCTGAAATACATCACAGGTGATATCACTTGCTGCTCAGTGATTTCAGTATTCTAGTCTGCAACTCCCCAAGGTAATACTTAAAATCTGGCCTGTTGGTGGGTCCCGAGGACTGGAGTTGAGAACCACTGCTCTACAGAAAGATGGCCTAGGCTATAAGAAGATTGCCAAGACCCTGAAACTGAGCTGCAGCATGGTGGCCAAGACCATACAGTGGTTTAACAGGACAGGTTCCACTCAAAACAGGCCTCGCCATGGTCAGTTGAGTGCACGTGCTCAGCGTCATATTCGGAAGTTGTCTTTGGGAAATAGACGTATAGAGTGCTGCCAGCATTGCTGCAGAGGTTGAAGGGGTGGGGGGTTCAGCCTGTCAGTGCTCAGACCATACGCTGCATACTGCATCAAATTGGTCTGCATGGCTGTCGTCCCAGAAGGAAGCCTCTTCTAAAGATGATGTACAAGAAAGCCTGTAAACAGTTTGCTGAAGACAAGCAGACTAAGGACATGGATTACTGGAACCATATATGGAACCAATAATGGTGGCCACACAAAATATTGATACTTTGGGCCCAATTTGGACATTTTCCCTTAGGGGTGTACTCACTTTTGTTGCCAGTGGTTTAGACATTAATGGCTGTGTGTTGAGTTATTTTGAGGGGACAGCAAATTTACACTGTTATACAAGCTGTACACTCACTACTTTATATTGTAGCAAAGTGTCATTTCTTCAGTGTTGTCACATGAAAAGATATAATAAAATATTTACAAAAATGTGAGGGGTGTTCTCACTTCTTTGAGATACTATAAATACAGGAGGTTAAAATGACCGCTGCCCCTATCCTCTCTATGCCGAGCATAAGGTCGGCCACTCGGCACGGGACCCAGAAGCAAGTGTAGATCACGGGAGTAATGGTGTCTACTACAGTGATTTCCAGCTTCCTGGGGCATTGGCCAGGTATGGTATACACGTATTTACATTGGTCCAAGCTGGACCAATGTAACAATGTAAGTGTATACCATGCCTAAAATTCTTCTTTAATAAATTGAACACCTCTATATACAGAATCCTATTCCCAGAAGGAAAAAAAACCTTTTAAGCTTGGTCCAATTTGTTCCAACAGAGGAAAATAATTCCTTCCTGATCCCTAAGGCAGTCAAATATTCACTGGATCAACAATCTCTGGTGAGATTAAGTTATAGAAAATAGAGATGGAAGCAGCGCTCTCCACAGGGGTAACCCAGTCCAAGCATGAGTGCTCGAAAAGGGGGGGGGGATACTGGAGTTGTACTTTGAAAGGAAAACTAAAAAAGGTTTTAGCTTCATTTTATTTCATTTCTGTACATTTATACAATTTTAAATTTATATTTTATATATTTATAAGCATTTTATACACCTGTAACACAGAACACTATGTCTTTTCTAAAGAGGGCACAATAGAAGCTGTTTGCCTTCTGACTATCTCTGAAGGTCTGTACAGTGCCCTACTGAACAGGCAAGGTAGGGAGGAGGGGGAGTCAGCCCTATGACTTATTTATTTGTGTTTGCACATTTCAGCTTCAGCTATTGAATATTGTAATCAAGAAGTTTTTTTAAGCAAAGAAGCTAAAGTTAGTTGGCTGCTAAGCTAAGATCACCACCACTCCCCCCACTGAATGAAAATTTAAACAATAAACATGTATATGTAATATTTCATATTTACCTAATACAATAGAAAACATATGCCATATATACAAAGACTTGGTTGCCCACACTTAATTGGATTCACATATATGAAATCCAATGAAGGCGTTCAAGAGCCTAAAACTTTTATTGATAAAGTGTATTGGCTGCCTTGTGTCCTACTGTGAATTTATTTTAACATTAAAAAGCCTTGCGTTCTTTTACTGTGTTGACGTCTTTGTGTTCTACTGTTATCATTAACATTTTTAACTTTGGAACTTTTGCTTGCTGCTCTCATTGGATTGCGCACACGTGAATTCTCAGCTCTCAGTTGTCTCCCTTGGGGGGTATCCCCGTTTTGTGGAAAATATACATACAATGCCTTGTTTCTACTTTTATTCAGTCCCAGATTCAGACCTGCACATGTGCTCAAAGATATACGGTCAGCATAATTCGCCAGTCTGTTTAGACACCCCCGGTGAACATCAGCATCCACCAGGGAATGATGAAAACTTGCAGGATGACCACTTACATGTACCAATGGCTTCCATGATGTTTTTATTTACATTAATTTTTAACAAACCTGGTGTTACAATTTTAAAATATATCCTAGATATATAAACTCACGCTAATGGTGTAATAAATCAGTGAAATAAGATTGCAGCTGCTATACACAAAGTGCTAATCACTTGAAAACATGAAAAAATTATTGTAAATATAGCGCTCGCAAACAATAAATAAATGTGAAATGATAAGTAAATAATAAAACAACACAAAGGTGCTCCAATCCGAAGTAAAAAGGAGAAAAGTGCTTCAAAAAATTCAGGTGCACAACACCCCCTTATGTGTCCCCACTCACCAGATCCACATGACCCCCGGCTTTTCAGTCTGGTGGGTCTCGGTAAGGATGTCTTTAAGATGGTGAATAGAAGATCAGGTCATCAGATCCAGGATTACTTGGTGAAGGGTTTCAGCCAAACAATACACGTACCCAGAAGTAAAAAAACAAACTGATAGGGAAGTACCATCAAAAAAGGGTTTATTTAAACAAAAGATGGGTACCCTACAAAAAATAGGATTAAATCAAGCATGGAGCAGATCGTATAAAACAGCAGTTTCAGGCGTGCGTTCCAAACGACCGGAACTGATGTCAGAAATCCCGGAAATAGCGTCAATGTTTCGCCCTTCCACAGGGCATCATCACGGACCTAATTTCCGGTTTAGCTGAGTCAGGTTAAATGGAGGGCAGAGGAGTAAACGCCCCTTGAAACACCCAATCAACAGCACAATGGCCATATTGTTGGTGGGATAAAAGTGTCGCTCCTAAGGATAGTACACAGCCACAGGAGAGACAAAACGCCATTTTCCTGGTTTGATAAATCAAACAATTTCCAAGGACACCATTGACGTCAATTCTGGTAACTATTGGAACTGGTAAGGTAACATACAGACAAAAAATATTAATACGATAATGAAAAAAATATTTATACAAAGTATTACAATGAACACAATAAAAAATAATAAATAATAAATAAAAAATTAAAAAATGTTGTTGACACTAAAAATTTCACAGGAAGCAATTGAGATCCAATTCGATATTCAACCCCAGAGGGCTCATCGTTTTAAGAAGATGGATCCACTGGGTCTCATTACGAGAGATGGCTCGCTTAAGATTACCACCTCTCCAATGTCCCTCCACTCTATCAATACCGCAGAAAGTAAGGCCACTAGGGTCGCTACCTAGCCATCTCTCGTAATGAGACCCAGTGAATCCATTGTCTTAAAACGATGAGCCCCCTGGGGTTGAATATAGAATTGGATCTCAATTATTGTTTTTTATTGTGTTCATTGTAATACTTTGTATTAATATTTTTTTCATTATCGTATTAATATTTTTTGTCTGTATTTTACCAGTTCCAATAGTTACCAGAATTGACGTCAATGGGGTCCTTGGAAATTGTTTGATTTATCAAACCAGGAAAATGGCATTTTGTCTCTCCTGTGGATGTTTACTATCCTTAGGAGCGACACTTTTATCCCACCAACAATATGGCCATTGTGCTAATGTTGATTGGGTGTTTCAAGGGGCGTTTACTCCTCCTCCCTCTATTTAAGCTGACTCCGCTAAACCGGAAATTAGGTCAGTGATGATGCCCTGTGGGAGGGCGAAACGTTGACGCTATTTCCGGGATTTCTGACGTCAGTTCCGGTCATTTGGAATGCACGTTTGGAACGCACGCCTGAAACAGCAGTTTTATACGGTCTGCTCAATGCTTGATGCTTGTTTTAATCCTATGTTTTGTAAGTACCCATCTTTTGTTTAAATAAACCCTTTTTTGATGGTACTTCACTATCAGTTTGTTTTTTTTCCTTCTGGGTACGTGTATTGTTTGGCTGAAACCCTTCACCAAGTAATCCTTGATCTGATGACCTGATCTTCTATTCACCATCTTAAAGACATCCTTACCAAGCCTTAAGAGACCCACCAGACTGAAAAGCCGGGGGTCATGTGGATCTGGTGAGTGGGGACACATAAGGGGGTGTTGTGCACCTGAATTTTTTGAAGCACTTTTTCTCCTTTTTACTTCGGATTGGAGCACCTTTGAGAGCCCATTCACACAGGGGCAACACGACTTCCAGCACGACTTTGGGAGGCAACTTGGACACGACTTGAGTATGAATCACAGCACGACTTGGGGCAACTTACAACACAACTTGAAGTCGCCTCCAGGACAGGGAACTTTACAAGTGGCCAATCAGAGCTTATCAGCTGTGTGTGAGAAGGAGGGGGCTGGCTGTTTAGTGGAGGAAATTACTTTCTGTTTCCTTTCTGCTTCCTGTAAAGTTGCCTCAGTATGAACAGTGATCAGACTTGGAGGCAACTTCCATTGAAATCAATGGGTACAAGTTGCCTTCAAGTCGGATTGAAGTAGTACAGGAACCTTTTCTGAAGTCGGAGCGACTGCAGTAGTGTGCATTAAGACAGATCCATTCACTTACATTGATTTATTCATGTAGCGCGACTTGAGGCGACTTGGGGCGACTTGAAGTCGGATCCAAAGTTGCCCCTGTGTGAATGGGCTCTAAGTCACCTGTTTTGGAATTTGTGTTGTTTTAATTTTCATTTCACATTTATTTATTGTTTGCGAGCGCTATATTTATAATAATTTTTTCATGGTGTTACAATTTGGAAAAACAAAAAACTCTTGTTTAGTTAATGTAAGCAGTAATATTGGGAAGTAAAGCTGCCTAGTTCTTGTTTTTACATAAACATGAATACTTAATAAACCCAAAAGGCAAACACCCTAGAATGTAATGATTTTATGGTAAGTAAGAATGCCCTTTCAAGATATAAGACCAGCAGTAAGGCTTATTAACATTTATCAGGTGCCTGCAAGGTAGACCTGTCTAGCCCACGGCAGAGTGCTGCAAATTTTATTCCAGCACTAATGAGAGTAATAAAAGGTTATCTCTTTTCTTATAATTATACACTGCAATAAAACACAAACACTGGAGGATGTGCCATGCTGAATATATTTACATGCAAATTATACACTGCATAATCAACCAGATCACACTAGGTAGAAGTAATCTACCTGGAGACAGAATAGGCAGAGGGGAGAGAGAAGAGAAAAATAATATGGCATGGAGAGATAGGGAAAAAGGAAAAAAAGGACTGATAGAGAGAAAAAGAGAGAGAGAGAGGGAGCGAAAAAGTAAGAGGGAGGGAGAAAGAAAGGAGTAAGAGAGGGGGAGGTAAAAAAGAAAGGGGTATAAGGGGAGAAAAAAAGAGAAAAGAGAGGGGAGAGGGAGGGAAAAAGAAAAAAGGGGGGGGGCAAGGAGAGGGAGAGCGATATAAATAGAAAAGGAGGGGAGAAGGAAAGAAAGGAGGGATGGAGAGAGAATGGAAAAAAAATAAGGCATAGAGAGATAGGAAGAAAGGGAAAAAGGAAGTGAAGGGAAAAGAGGAGAGAGGCAGAGCGAAAAAGTAAGAGGGAGTGAGATTAAGAGAGAGAAAAGGAGGGGGGGTGAGAGGGAAAAAAAGAGGGGGGGGGATATAAAGAGAAAGGGAGGGGTGGAGAGAGTGAAGGGAAGAGGGGGGAGAGAGAGAAAGAGGGGGGTAGGGAGGGAAAAAGAAAGAAGAGGAGGTGAGAGAGCAAAAAAAAGAGGGTGACAGAAAGGAGAGAGAGAGAGAGTGAAGGAAAAAGACAGGGGAGCGGGAAGGAGAAAGAAAGGAGTGTGAGAGAAAGATGGAGGAAAAAGTGAGAGAGAGGGGAGAAGAAGGGAAAGAGTGAGAATGATAGAGAGAAGGAGAGACAATGAGGAGAGAGAAAAGAGAGCAAGAGGGAGAGGGGAAGATAATAAGAGGGAGAGGGGAAGAGCGCAAGAGGGAGAGGGGAAGATAATAAGAGGGAGAGGGAAAGAGCGCAAAAGGGAGAGGGGAAGATAATAAGAGGGAGAGGGGAAGAGCGCGAGAGGGAGAGGGGAAGGGAGAGAGAGTGGAATACTGAGTGAGAGACGATAGAATGGAGAAGTGTGTTTTTATTAGCAGAAATTAAGCCAGCAATATATAATATAACTCCTTGGTATTGTGCTTTGTTTGGCTATATACACAGGATCAATGCTGACATGTTTCAGCTATTGCAGCCTTACTCACAGCATAGTTAACATTAAAATGGCATTACCCACCCCCCAACTAATGGAGGGGGCAGGACTGAACGTAATTGCAATTAAAACCAATTAACATCAAATGTTATATAAGCAATGCCATTTTAATTTTAATCATGCTATGAGCAAGGCTGCAATAGCTGAAACATGTCAGCATTGATTCTGTGTATATGATGTAGCCAAATAAAGTACAATACCAAGGCGTTATCGAGTTGCTGGCTTAATTTCTGATTTGAATGTTCGAACAGGAGAGTGGAGATCCTCCAGCCTAAGCACTGAATCTCAGCATGTATGTTTCTATTAGAATTACTATTTTTTTTCAGATGTTTCTAGATTTCTCATTCTCCTAACATTTATCATGAGACGGTAAAACCACAGAATAATCCACAGAAATATATATAAAAAAACCCAAGTAATTACGTTTTTTTATTTTTTTTTAATTCCCAATCAATAGTGAAGTAATACATTTTATCACATTAACTATGATTACCTAACCAGTGCTGAAGCTGTCAAGCTTTACATTCACATTGCTCCCTGAAGGGATCCTGCAGTTAATCCCCTGTATATTTACTGTTATTTGAAGACTGATCTTTGCTTTTGGAATCATTACAGTACTTCTATCCAATGTGAGCTCTAAGTATTTCTCTCTCTCTCTTTCTCACCTTCAGTTCCGCATAGAAAAACACTCTGTTAGGGATTTAGTTCAAATAATGTATTAAAATCTCTACTTTTCACTGCATCCTGTGCCTTCTCACCTAACGATTCCTAGCTGACGCACCAAATTAAGTCTCACACAATGTTATATACCTGGGAGGTCATAAGCAGTGCATCCGTTATCGATCTCTTATTGACTGATCCTAGTAGAAATAAAGACTTTGCCTTATATAACTGTAGATCTTTAAAAAGAACAGACCACAATCAATGCACAAGGTCACTAGTGGTCAGGATCATAGTCTATTGAAAGCTAAGCCAATCGCTCAATTCACCAAACACAAAGTACGTGAAGGTCTTCCTGTAGGAAATTGTAATGCAGTAGTATCACATAACACAATAAATGTTCTAGTAATATTCTTTAAAAAAATATGTATATACTGTATAATACAAATATAACTTACTGCAGTGCACTGCCATTGAAAATAAATAGCACCACAACACATGAACATGTGCATGGTACGTTGCATTAATTAGTAGGTGTGAATGGGCCCTTAATGGTGCTTGGTTTGTTAAAGCCTAATTGAAGTTTGTTGTAAAATTAATGAGCTAAATGAAGGATGCAACAAAACTCACATTTTTAACCCTTTCACTTACAGAAGTCATTTATGCCTAGTTGCCCGGGCCAAAATTGGCAACATCAGTATGCATCAGTTAATTTGACAATGACTCTGACTAATTTGCATATAATATACTATATTATAATACTAAATATTCTTTAGATATTTTTAAAGATATATACAGCTTTTATTTGATATACTGTTTAAACCCTGCTCTCTTTTGACTTATCATAAAAACAATGCTCTCTCTCGATCTATATATTTTATATATATATATATATATATACATACACACATACATATATATATTTTTCGTGTTTCGTTGCCTCACAACCTGGAATTAACATGGAATGTTTGAGGATTTGCCTCACTTAATTTACAGAACATGCCCACAACTTTGAAGATGTTTTCTTTTTTTTATTTTGAAGCAAACAACAAATAGGACAAAGTAACAGAAAAATGTGCATAACTATTCACCCCCCTAAAGTCGATACTTTGTAAAGCCACTTTTTGCGGCTATCACAGCTCCAAGTCGCTTTGGATAAGTCTCTATGAGCTTGCCACATCTTACCACTGGGGTTTTAGCTCATTCCTCCTTGCAAAACTGCTTCAGCTCCTTCAAGTTGGATGGTTTGCGCTTGTAAACTGCAATCTTTAAGTCTGACCACAGATTTTCTATTGGATTGAGGTCTGGGCTTTGACTGGGCCATTCCAACACATTTACATGTTTCCCCTTAAACCACTCAAGTGTTGCTTTAGCAGTGTGTTTGGGGTCATTGTCCTGCTGGAAGGTGAACCTCCGTCCTAGCCTCAAATCACACACAGAGTGGTATAGGTTTTGCGCAAGAATATCCCTGTATTTAGCACCATCCATCTTTCCCTCAACTCTGATCAGTTTCCCAGTCCCGACTGCTGAAAAACATCCCCCCAGCATGATGCTGCCACCACCATGTTTCACTGTGGGGATGGTGTTCTTTGGGTGATGT
Organism: Lithobates septentrionalis; assembly: GCA_037952835.1. Classification (NCBI taxonomy): domain Eukaryota; kingdom Metazoa; phylum Chordata; class Amphibia; order Anura; family Ranidae; genus Lithobates; species Lithobates septentrionalis. Next base: position 625,671 of record JBBDGP010003096.1, on the reverse strand, counting down.
GATGTGTTGGGTTTGTGCCATACAAAGCATTTTCTTTGATGGCCAAAAAGTTCAATTTTAGTCTCATCAGACCAGAGCACCTTCCTCCATACATTTTGGGAGTCTCCCACATGCCTTTTCACAAACTCAAAACGTGCCATTTTGTTTTTTTGCTGAAAGTAATGGCTTTCTTCTGGCCACTCTGCCATAAAGCCCAACTCTATGGAGCATACGGCTTATTGTTGTTCCTATGTACAGATACTCCAGTCTCTGCTGTGGAACTCTGCAGCTCCTCCAGGGTTACCTTAGGTCACTGTGCTGTCTCTGTTTAATGCCCTCCTTGCTCGGTAAGTTTTGTTGTGCAGCTGTCTCTTGGCCGGTTTGCTGTTGTGCTATGTTGTTATTATATATATATATATATATATATATATATATATATATATATATATATATATATATATATATATATATATATATATATATATATATATATATATATATATATATATATATATATAGTGTATCGCAGCCCTCCAACCGAGATAGACGTGAAACCACAAAAAGATGCCACTCACATCATAATAGACCTGAGGTGTGCTTTGGTCAGCTGGTCAGTACACAAAAAAGGAGGCATACCCAAGATAAGTAAAGGTTGATTGTAGAAGAGGGATGTGCCCTGTAGGAAGAAAGTGCCCTGTAAAGGGGATGGGGGGGAGGGTATCGTGCACTGTAACCGACAAGGAACACAGGTGAGTGGGCTGCTTAAATACCCCCCTCACTCGGGCTCCTCCCATAAATTCAGGCCACCATACTGGCCTTCTAATTTATGGTTGGAGCCCTCCAACCAATATAGACGTGAAACCACATAAAGACGCCACAAGACTCACAACAGTCAAAACATGAATTCCTCAGATTGGGACTTTAAACCGGGCCACAAACAGTTTGATGGTAAAAAAATATTCAAAATGTATTACACATTGATAATATATAGCAACATGAACATGGGGATACACACAACAAACAAATATTGGGAGCAGAAATGGAAACCAGCTGCAAAGAAAAGCCCAGAGCTTTGTCTGTCAGACAGACAGAACATCCAAGGCGTTTTGAAAAACAACATGCAGATCTTCTTCAGGGACGGAGGGCTTGCAGGTTCCAGATCTGTAGCTTATATCCCAAATGTTGATGCTCCACCCATAAAGACAAGAACAAAACTCAAAAATGAAAAGAAAGCTACGGCCATCAGAGCAGCACACAAGCAACAGAGAAGGTGAATGACATCAGCCAGGGATCCGTATATTGTGGGAATAGTCTTATTGTATAACTTAGTGGTATAACTCCTATATAGACCATAGCTATAGAGGAGAGGTAGAATATTACTTTCCCCTTGATGCAGGTCCAGTTGATAGAGAGTGTGTATCAAAAGTTATTAAACCATCCAGAACATCAGGGGTTAAAGATGGTTGTATCCATCAGCCAGATATCTGAATGTGCCTTATGGATCTTAAAGCTGGAGTCAAAATGATGTGGCTGGTGGTGTCTGGCAAGGTAGAGCAGAGGAAGACTCACAACATAACAGACCTGTGGTGTGCCCTGGTCAGCTGGTTGGTGGCCAGAAAACTGGTTAGGATCAAGGCCTAGATTAGCTAGGAGAATGCGAACATGTCTGATGAACTGGCTAGCTGTTAGTGGTCTGGAAGGAAAAGGCAATAAAGGGGTGGAGCTAGACTGGCTCGGCAGGTATGATAACTGGTCCAGAACCGCTACTGGACACCATTTTATTGTGGGTCTGGAAGAATTTGATGTCGACCCCGGTGCCAGACTGATGAGTTCTGGACACTGCCAGATGTGGGACAAAATGGTCTTGAAGGCAGGCCAGACGGCACCTGCTTAGCACCTGGCAACCAGGGCCACTGTAGGTGAACTCACCGGCCCGTAGGAAGCCGTAGAAGGCCAGATAGATGGCTGCTTGGATGACCAGGCTGGGGAGCAACCCAAAAGGGGACTGTGACAGAACGACTGACATGTCCCGAAACGTGGAACTTGATATGGGCAAGTGTTTGCTACTGGCTACGGGCTGATGTTACTGGATGCCACGCAGCAAGGCTTTGACCGCATGGGTCGCAAACAACTAGGGTTTCCCAGGGGTATGTAGGGATAGGAAAGGCCAGATGCCAGCTAGGTACAGTCTGACAGTGTTGTGGGACAGGCTCAGATGGGTGTGGCAGTAAGACACGAAGGCCAGGATGTGCTTGATGTGACCTGTGCCCTTCCTGGGGCATGTGGCTTGGAATTTGCCGTAGGCGTTCCAGGCTGTGTGGTAGGCCTTTAGCGTGTTGGGCGACAGTGACTGGTTTATGAGCAGCATAGCGTTGAAGGTGGTCTCTTAGCCCATCATTAGCTACGACCAAGATGGGATAGGAAATGAGGTTCCGGGTCTCTATAAGAAATATAAAGGAAAATTGAGGCAGGACAGTGCATCTGCTGCGACATTGCACTTGCCAGGTATGCAAGTACAGTGCACATTGAAATTGTAGTGAAGGGATATCTGCACCAGCCTGCGTAGGAAGGACATGATGGCCAGAGACTTGGACCTGCCTTTGTTGACAATCTGAGCCGTGGCTAAGTTGTCAGTGGAGAAGACCACGGTGTACCCCGCCTGCCTAGGTGTGTCCCCAGACCTGAGCTGCCACAAGATGTCTGGCTGAACCCGGGGACCAGGAGGATTTCCTGCAGCCATGGACCTGCAAAACAATGGGTACAAAAAAAGGCAGCGAAGCCTGTGGAGGCTGCTGCATCTGTTACTATATGAGGGGAGGAGGCTGAAGCCTCTCGGATGAACATGGATACGCCGTTTCAGTTCTCAAAGAAGTTGTCCCACATTGCTAGATCTGCAGCAGCTGCCTGGTCTAGCCTGATGGTTTAATCGGGGTCCTGTGCGTGGGAAAGGAAGACCAGGAGGCACAAAATGAAGGAACGCCCCTGAGGGACAATCCTCATAGCAAAGTTCAGCATGCCTAACAGGGACTTCAGCTGTCTCTTGGTGCAACTTTGTGAGGTGGTGAAGGCGTGAATGACCGTCCTAATCCGGGACAGCTTGTCAGGTGGTAGGTAGACATGTGCACTGCTAAAAAATCAGTTGGTTTTCCTTTCATTATTTATTTTTTTTCGATTTTCGGGTCATTCATCATGATCGCAATTCGTAAATTCAAAAATTAGAAAATGTGTAAGGCAGGATGTGTTGGGTCATTCATTATAAGAACAAGGTGGTAGTAACTGTAAGCGCAAGTACGTAAGTGCACACACTGGCTATAATGTTCCACTAAATAAACAATAAGTCCATAAATAGTTCCACCAGTGTCACCTCATCAGTGCCCACCAGTGAAGCCTCATCAGTGCACATCAATGAAGGAGAAAAATTACCTGTCTGCAAAAATTTATAACAAACTAAAAAAACTGTTTTGTTTTTTCAAAATTTTAAGGCCTTTTTTCGTTTTTTTTGGCAAAAAATAAAAAAATCAGCAGTGATTAAATACCACCAAAAGAAAGCTCTATTTGTGGGAAAAAATTGATAAAAATTTCATTTGGGTACAGTGTTGTATGACCGTGCAATTGTCATTCAAAGAGTGACTGCGCTAAAAGCTGAAAATTAGTCTGGGCAGGAAGGGGGTTTAAGTGCCCAGTAAGTAAGTGGTTAAAGACGAGAAGAAAACTGGTCGGGGAGACTGCCAACAGGCCTACAGCAACATTAAAGGAGCTGCAGGAATATCTGGCATGTACTGGCTGTGTGGTACATGTGACAACAATCTCCCGTATAGGGTAGAGTGGCAAGACTGAAGCCTTTTCTTACGAAGAAAAACATCCAAGCCCGGCTAAATTTAGCAAAAACACAAACACATCTGAAGTCTCCCAAAAGCATGTGGGAAAATGTGTTATGGTCTGATGAAACCAAGGTTGAACTTTTTGGCCCCAATTCCAAAAGATACGTTTATTTTTACTTCCCTCCACCTAAAAGATTTTGGTTTGTTTTTCAATTGAGTTGTGCAGTTTATAGGTCACATTAAAGGTGAAAAAATTTCTGAAATGATTTATCTTTGTCTCATTTTTTCACATCACAGAAACCTGACATTTTAAGAGGGGTGTGTAGACTTTTTATATCCACTGTACATACTGCGTTTTCCCGAAAATAGAACCGGGTCTTATATTAATTTAAGCAACAAAAGACACAGTAGGGCTTATTTTCAGGGTAGGTCTTATCATGTAATATGTATTTGCCATTCCCTGTGCACCCTGTCTTCTCTCCCCCTCTCCCGTCCTGCCTGTCAGCTCAGGAGTCATTAGCATTATGAATTTAGGAATCCCCAGTGTGAACCGAGTTAAAGTGGGTATAAAGTCCTATAATCCACTCTATTACAGTATTTTATAATGTACAATGTGTGTGTTTCTGTAATATTATTGTGCCAAATTCCTTCGTTACAGTTCCACTGGGCGCTTATGTGACCCGCCGGAGCTCTCTTTCCCGCTCCCAGCACTGCAGAGGGAGGGGCCGAGATCCCCCGCTGACAGCCAGGAGACATCATATGACGTCTTTAACTTTCAGTGGGGATAGCTGAATGATGCCTGCAGCTGCAGGCATCATTCAGATATCATCTTTTAGACCCGGCGATTCTGTGCACTGTAAGAACAATCATAGTGACAGTTCAGCCGCTTGATCGTTCCTACAGGCAGCGGGAGGGGACGCCCCCCCTCCCACCGCCTTCCGGTGCTTCTCTGGGCTCGCCGTACGATCGGCGACCCGGAGAAAGAATCCACCGTCACCGTACAATAAAAATTTTAAGCGCCTCCATCCCCGTGTGCTCACGCACAGAAGCGAACGCACACGTTAGTTACTCCTGCATATGTAAACGCCGTTCAAATCACACATGTGAGGTATGGCCGCGTGCGTTAGAGCGAGAGCAACAATTCTAGCAATAGACCTCCTCTGTAACTCTAAATGAGTAACCTGTAAAAAAAAGTTTAAACAGTCGCCTATGGAGATCTTTAAGTACCAACGTTTGGCGCCATTCCACAAGTGTGACATACTAGATATCTATTTACTCGGCTTAATATCATCTTTCACATTATACAAAAAAATCGGGCTAACTTTACTGTTTTTTAAAAAAAAAATGTAATCAATGAAGTTGTTTTTTTTCCCAAAAAAATCACGTTTGAAAAATTTGTTGCGCAAATACCGTGTGACATAAAAAGTTGCAGTGACCGCCATTTTATTCCCTTGGGAGTCTGCTAAAAAAAACATATATAATGTTTGGGGGTTCTGAGTAATCTTCTAGCAAAAAAATGATGATTTTTACATGTAGGAGAGGAGTGCCAGAATAGGCCCGGTATGGAAGTGGTTAAACTATTTTTTCTATTGATTGAACTTTTATAGATAGGTTTAAAAAAGACACCAATCTATGTAACTACGGAGACAAGGTACGTTTTGCAGTGACAGCTGTATTCTTTATTTTATGCACCTCAGGCATTTTATTTGGAAAAAAATAAAATAAAAACTGAGTTCTGATTTAAGGACATATCAAATATTAAACTGCTGTTCTGCAAAAAATACATTTTTGTGAAACTATTTATCCAAAACCCTTCCTCTACAAGCAATGCAAGAACCAAGATAGAGAGCATCTTGTTAAACGCCTCCTTTACTTCCAAGAAAGAAAATGTTAAAGATAAATGAATGTGGAATGGTTCTATAAATGTAGGCAGTGTGTGTAGGTGTTATCTTGAGAAAGTGAACAGCACAACAGCCCATCTTTAAATGCCTATTTTCTTCTGACAGGACCGAGCGAGCTTGACCTCAGCCTTATCTTAGACAGCGGGGAGGCTAGTGATTCTACATCTGTGTTTGAACATCAGGTAGGTAATAATAATGTATACATTTTTCTTTTCTGTTCCTCATCGCGGTGTTATATTATTCATGGAGAATATGTGACTAAAGGAGATATCAAGAAATTCCAGCATATTACCGGAAGGCCGGCATGTGGAGAAATGGGGCTACCTTCCTGTATTTTACAAATAAGTGTAAAAGGGCTTCTTTCATACTTGATCATTTAAATAAAGCATGTCTATTGTACAATTAGAGGGAGTAGAACTTTCATTACCAAATTACAGGTAAGGTAAGGTGAGGTAAGAATGAAAAAAACTTGGGTTCTGTCCCTTAAAACCACCATGTATTCTCCAAGCCAGTGTTGGAGTTGGGTGACAGTATGTTATTTTGGGGTGATATCATCAGGAGGTGGAACAACAGCTCCTCCTGAGCTAACAGAGAAAAGGGGGGCGGTCTGGGTACTGCCTCTTACTACGATACAACTCCATCCCAAAATACACATACTACGAATGAAAGGTTAGCCCTGTGCCTTTGAATGAGTTGATCATAGAGGTCATAGCATGTAAGTAAACGAAGTTAATTGGAATTTATTAAATTTACAACAAACATGATCATCAATGAGCATAAAAACATCATGAAGTATACAGTTAATAACCATAAATATGTTTGATACAATATTGGATATATAATATACATGTACATCTTGGGTACTCAATATTGGATATATATATAATATACGTGTACATCTTGGGTACTCGACGCGTTTCGCGAGCTCTACTCGCTTCCTCAGGAGTTGATGTACGTACAAGGTATATTATGGTCAATTGGTCCAAAGGGCTGATCCCAATTTGGCCAAGGTGGAAATGCTCCAACCGGGAGCTGAAGAGGTATGACCTGCGGCCGACAATCCTGATCCTGAGCTAACAGGGACAATTCGCACACCAGAATCCCCCTCACACAAGGACAGTAAAATGAATCAAAAAATAAAAAACGGTAGACAATTTCTTCTTGAGGGTGCCCATACATGATTGTATTCAACATTTTGTGATCATGTTGGAAATGTCCTAAGGTTAAATGGTTCAGCAAAATGTTCTACAATTAATACCTTTTGAAGGAGTTGTAGCATGTGTGGTATATTGAAGATATTTTTTCTGTACTTGCTGGAGTAGGAGCAAAGGGGAATACTATACAGCAGAGGTGCCCAACTGCTGGCCCACGGGCCTACTGATGTGGCCTTTGGATGGCGAGTCGGCAAGGCCAGATTGTGTTCCCGCCATCCCAGAGCATCGATGTGAAGAATGGAGCCAGCGGTAGAGGAAGCATGTGGCTGAAGTAGAGAGCAGAGCCAATGCTTCCGGTAGAACACCTGGGACAGCAGCCGTCAGCCGTTCACGCCCTGGGGGACAGCAGCAGCTGCCAGCCATACCTGTCTGAGGGACAGCAACAGCAGCAGCACCCGCCAGCCATACCCTCCTGGGGGGCAGCAGCTGCCAGCCATAGCCGCCCTGTGGGATAGCAGCAGCTGCCAGCCATACCCGCCTAGGGGACAGCAGTAGCTGCCAGCTATACCCGCCTGGGGGACAGCAGCAGCCTGGGGAAGAAGTGAAGATTGAGGTCAGTTTTTTTCATTAAAATCAAACAGCAATGGGCATATTTGCTCTCTACACTGGTACACTAGCTACACCGGGCTGTTTTTAAAGTGAGAATGCTACCTGCACTGAGCCATAGACTTCTGTTATTACCTGCAGGTTTGGTGCACTTTCAGAAAGTGCATCACACCTGCAAGATTTAATGATATAATTCTATGGCAAAGTGCAGCTAACCCACAGGAAAGCCACAGGTGCACAGCGCTGCACCCGCGGTGTGGGTGAACTGCAGCGCATCAGTGTGAAAGCAGCCTTAGGCCCTTTTCACATGATCAGTCCAATCGGGTTTGTCTTTCTGTTTTTCAGGCGGACCCAATTGGACCCTCCATTCCCCTCTATGGAGTGGCAGATGTAAACGGATTTGTGTCCGTTTACACCTGCCTACCTCCAATCCAATCCGCTAAAAAAAAATAAACAGAAGGGGATTTGTCCCCTTCTGTCTCGGTGGATAGGATTGGGGGGCCCATAGAGTAGAGCGGGCTCTTTCTTTGTCTGCCCTGCATATGTGGAGTGGACACGGACCTGTCATCCGCCCACTCTCCTCATTGTGGCCCATGATCTGTTACCAAGTCGCTTAAGTGGTCCTCACTCTTCAAAAGGTTGGGCACCGCACCGCTATTATACAGAATCATATGAGTGACAGCACTGAGTCTGCTTGGGCTGCTGACATCACATCCGAGATGGTGGCATCCAGCAGCAATCTCAGAGATTTTGGATGTCTTCACAAGGGAGGCTTTTACAGGTAAAGTCCATACATAAAATATGGTAAATGCACATATAACCTTATAGAAAGATTTTTGTAAAAATGGTCTGAAGACAGGATATTTTCAGGCTCAATCACACCAGGTGTGTTCAATTGTGTTGATCTAAACGCAGGCTTAACACAAAGGCACATAGAAAACAATTGTTTTCTATATGCCCTGTTTATACCATACATATGTGTCTGCGTTAGTTGAATAAAAAAAACAGACTTGCTGCATTATTAAGCAACACACAAGTCATTCAACTTTACATGTTGACATGTAATTTTTTTTTTTTTCGATTTTTGTGATGCTGTATTATTATTTTACAGGATTTATATAGCGGCAACAGTTTGCGCATCGCTTTACAACTTGAGGGCAGACAGTACAGTTACAATACAATTCAATACACAATTCAATACGAGCCCTGCTTGTTAGCGAGCTTACAGCCCTAAATTTTTTTTATAATTTTGTGAAATTATACATTTTTATATAATTTTGTGGAGTTATACTTTTTAATATTTTGTGAAGTTATGCTTTTTTTTTATAATTTTTTTTTTCTACGTTTATTATTTTTTAAATATAATTTTGTGAAGTTATTCCTTCTCAAAGAGCCCAACAAAGAGTCTGCATTTTAATCCCATGCATAAATAGCATAAATTATTCAAGCATCGTTTGCAGAGAAATGTAATTTTAGGTCAATTAAGTTTTAACTTTGCTCAGGGCTTTTTATATCGCTTCCTAATTGGCCATATTTTAGGAATAAAAACTCGAGTGTAATTTAATTTTTGTGAGAATACTTTTCCCACTTTGTTTTTTCCTCTTAATTAAAGTCAAGTAGCCTGCAGGTTCTTCTCCAAAAATTCTGCAGGTCTATCTGCTTTTTAGAGTACCTGCGAGAGACGGGCCTAGCATGGTTGTCATAGCAACTAGCCTCATAGAAGAAAAAAAAGAAGAAGCTGTCACATGAAATTTTTCTTTTTTTGTTGATGGAGCGGGTTTGTTTGCAGCTTCTCACAATATTATGAGAGAGAAGTAGATGACGAGTTCTTTGTTTAGAAGAGGGCAGAGTGTGACCGATCTTGAACTGGGAACAATCCTGACTGTCATACCATATTTCATGAGTGAACAAAAGATACATTACTTCTGTGATTGGATTTAACGGTAAGATTATCAAAACTGATATTTGAGCAAATTAAGTTATGGCTTTTCACCTGAGCCTTGGCTCTTCCATGTCCGTCTTCTCCGAGTTCCAGTGGTGGGTTATGACCAGTGGCGGCTAGTGCTCAAACTTTTTGGGAGAGCGCAAACAAACCGAAAAATACTGAACCCCCCCATCAATTGCAGCCTCACTGTGCCCATCAATTGCAACCTCACTGTGCCCATCAATTGCAGCCTCACTGTGCCCATCAAATGCAGCCATTGTGCTCATCAAATGCAGCCATTGTGACCATCAAATGCAGCCACTGTGCCCAACATATGCAGCCACTGTGCCTATCATATGCAGCCATTGTGCCCATCATATGCAGCCACTTGTGCCCATTAGGGTTGTCCCGATACCACTTTTTTAGGACCGAGTACAAGTACCGATACTTTTTTTCAAGTACTCGCCGATACCGATTACCGATACTTTTTTTTTGATGTCACGTGACAGTGTTTTTTTTTTCATTTTTTTTAATTTTTTTTTAACAGTGCTTGCTTTTTTGGGGGGGGGGGGGAGGGGGTGAACGTTGTATGTGTGTGTTATTTTTTTTTTTTTTTTACAATTTTTATTTTTTACAATAATATTTCTTTTATTCTTTATTTTATTATTATTTTTTTTTAATCAGCCCTTTTGGGGGGCTTTGGTGAGATATCAGGGGTCTTAACAGACCTCTGATATCTCCCCCTTGAGACAGAGAAAGAGACAGAGGATAGAGAATCCCCAGTCCCTTTCTCTGCAGCGTCAGCTGCACTGACAATGAATGGAGAGAAGACCGCAGCTTCTCTCCATTCATAAACTGACACATCGTAATCACAGAAGATTACAATGTTTCAGTTATGTGAATGGACAGAGTCAGCTGACTCTATCCATACACAAAGGAAGGAGGAGGGGGAGGACGGAGGAACTGAGGGGGAGAACGGAGGGGACAGATAAGAGCAGAACGGAGGGGACAGCTGAGAGGGACAGAGGAAAGGAGGGGGCATGGAGGAGGATGCAGTGACAGTCAGCTGTGAGCGATCACCGCTGTATGTCACTAAAGCAGCTGAAAGCCGGCGGGGGGAGAATCTTGTAACTCCCCCACGCGCCGATCACAGCTGACAGTCAAGGTATCGGGGGAGGCATCGGGAGCATTTGCCCGAGTACAAGTACTTGGGCAAATGCTCGGTATCGGTGCCGATACCGATACTAGTATCGGTATCGGGACAACCCTAGTGCCCATCATATGCAGTCACTTGTGCCAATCAAATGCAGCCACTTGTGCCCAGTATATGCAGCCACTTGTGCCCAGTATATGCAGCCACTTGTGCCCAGTACATGCAGCCACTTGTGCCCAGTATATGCAGCCACTTGTGCCCATCAAATGCAGCCACTTGTGCCCATCATATGCAGCCATTTGTGCCCGTCAAATGCAGCCACTTGTGCCCAGTATATGCAGCCACTTGTACCCATCAAATGCAGCCAGGCGCGTCCCTCGGCTGTCACTTCACTAACCCCCCCCCCGGCGGTCCAAGGGAACTTACCGAGTGACGGGGCTCTCCTCCTATTCTGTAGTGGCGGGGAGCAGCAGCTGTGGCTCCTGTGTCCGCTTGGCTCCTCAGGCTTCCTCCGCCGGGTCTCCTCTTCCACCAAAGTGTTAGGCATCCAATAGGATCGCCTAATGCTTTTGCCAGTCGGGAGACAGGTCTCACTGACCTGCCTGCTGATTGACAGGGAGGAACATTAGTGTGAAAATAGCGAAAATTCATTCGCTATGCCACACAACAGGGTGGGATCGGGACGCAGTACTCTGCGCCCCGAGACCACCCTATTTTGAAGTCTATTAGAGCCTCTGGCTCTAATCACATGCTTTAAAATACATACCACCCGCCTATCCCCACCATAGTATTTCATGTGTACGGTGTCCTGAAAGGGCCAAGGCACATGAATAGGGAGGGCGGCTGAGATGTCGGGGGGGTGGCGCCTGTGCGCCCAGAATGCACGGGCCGCCACTGGTTATGACCTTGACAATCCCTTAACAAGATATATTCTTATATACATATGAAAAGCATGCTAACTTTTTTTGTTGCCTAAGGCAACCAACCAGTGTTCAAGTGTTAATTTTACTATCATACTATGAATGTTACTATGGGAATTTTCTTTCACACACTTCTAAGGGTGAACTGAACTGGCCAGAGATCTGCAAATGGAGACTGCGAGCCAGGACTTCTTGTCCAACATCAGTGCCTGACCTCACAAATGCGCTTCTGGAAGAATGGTCCAACATTCCCATAGACACACTCCTAAACCTTGTGGACAGTCTTCCCAGAAGAGTTGAAGCTGTTATAGCTGCAAAGGGTGGGCCAACTCAATATTGAACCCTACGGACTAAGACTGGGATGCCATTAAGGTTCATGTGCATGTAAAGGCAGGCGTCCCGATACTTTTGGCACTGTGCACTTGCCTGCATCATAGACACCATTGACGCCATTGGTGGCTAAGATGTAGGCAAAAGCACAGTTCATTGGTTTCTATGGTGTGCTCACCTACATTTCAGCCACAATGGGTTGCCCAGCATTATTCGTTGCTAGGATATAGATGGTCTGGTTTCAGAAAATTTGCCGAACCCAGGCTAGTTCGGCTCAACCTTGCACACCCCCACTCTTTGTAATGGCTGTGGATCGAAGACAGAGCTGGATACTTCATTTTCGATACTGACTCACTGACGGGAAAAAAGTAGCGGTTGACTTGGTATCTACACAAGCTGTAATAATAGCTGCATTTTAGAAAACTGTTTATGGGGGCGCGGCCTGGAGCGGCATGTCATACGGAGTGCAGAGTGAGAGCTCCGCTTGAGATGAATCCTTAACACAGATCCTGGAGACTATTCTTACCTCTTTTTTGCTCCAAACCTACTCACTGTGGATTCCTCTCTCCCCGTGGTCATGTCTCCACCAAAGAGAGCGTCCGGCACCATCGCCAAACTTGAGAAATACTGACACGAGAAGAGGGACTCGGCGGGGGAAGAGGGGGCCACTCCCATCCTGGAAGATAAACCTGACACTGGAGACATGGCTAAGGTGCTTGAGGAAATTTCCCTGTGTCAATCGACACTCACTATGAAAATCAAGGAGGTGAAGGTCGACATTTCTCTCATACGGCAGAAACTCCATAAACTGAGAGAGCGAGTGTTGGAAACAGAGTACCACGTTGCCCACGTGGAAGACGAACTGCCTACATTACAGGTGACTACTGAGCGGCTACTACACCAACTCAAATCCATCCTGCAGAAACAGGATGACATGGAAAGCAGACTATGGCGGTGTAACCTGCACTTCGTGGGCCTGCCTGAGCGGGCCGAAAGCTCCGACCCTCCTACTTTCCTAGAGAACCTGCTGATCAAGACCTTTGGCAGAGAGGCCTTCTCCTCCACGTGTGCACCGCCTGGCTGCGGGACCCCCACCTAATGGTGCACCTCCATGCACCTTCATCGCCAAATTTCTCAATTACCGTGACCGGAATGCTAGCCTGAGGCTCACTCGTGTGAAGGGCAACATCCCTTTCGATAATGTGAATGTGTCCATGCGCCCCAATTTTACTGCCGAGGTCCAGAAGAAGAGGATGCAGTTCAGCGGGGTCAAGCGGCGACTCCGGACCCACCATCTGATATATGCCATGCTCTTCCCGGCGAGGCTTCGGACGGTGAGAGAGGGCAAAGCTAATTTCTTTGAGGACCCGGAATCAGCTCTTTCATGGCTGGAAAACCATAATGATCTCCTGTGTGCTGCCTCCGAGGACTCCTTGCTTCAGCTGTCCTACTGCCATGCCCGTGGCTTTTCCCTAGACTTGGAAACCGTTAGTTGGGCACTGCCCGCAAGATCCCCTGATCCTCTGTTATTTGCCCCGATAACTTTGAAACTCTTCCCTCACCTCTTTACCCCCTCATTCACTATACTTCTTATGTTTGCTCCTGCATTGCCCCATTACAGTGTTATTCTACCTCAAGCGCCTCACCTACCTCTTACCTGCTGACGGAGTTATACCTTCCCTGCACCGCTGTGTGCTTTTCAGTATTTGTTCGCCCCCCGGACCCTAATAACTATCTTGCCCTCATGCTACCCTTCCAATTTTGGTTGCTACCCCTGACTCTTCAAGGCCTGTTTCCCTGGCCAACGCCTGCACCAAGGACCATGGTGGGCAGTGTTTTGTTTGTTCAGTTGCGCTGGTTCAGTGCTGTTAAGACTTGTATGTTTTTTTTCTTCATCGTTTTATTTTCTGTTATTTTGCTGTATGTTTGACATGTCCGCAGAACTTCTCTATCACTAAGTGCAATATGATTCCTATTCCCACCCACTCAATGTCCACCTCTGCTGTGTGTGTTACTCATTTGAGCTGGCAGTGTCTCTCATGGGATTCCTGCAGATCCTCCATAAATGCATGCCATTTGTGTTACCATTTGTATATGTTCTCATGATCACTATATGTACTATAACTACACGTCTTACAATATGTTATTTTGTTATCTGCTCCCTGGGCGTCCGACTGCAAACTCCTCTGCTCCCGGCTTTAATATTGCTTCTAAAATTAGTGACCTGGAATGTCAGGGGCCTGCGGGACAGGACTAAAAGAGTGGCTGCTCTGTCTTATCTCAAGTCCCTGTGGGCAGATGTGTCTGTGCTAGTGGAGACCTACGTCACAGGCCAGATGTAGATGGCCCTTAAAAAACCCTGGATTGGCTGGGTGTACCAAGCTCCATACATCTCCAACTCTCGGGGTATAGCTATTTTAATTGCTAAAACAGCTCACTTTCAGCTCCACGCCTTGTGGTCAGACCCCAGGGCTGATTTTTGTTCTTGCATGTCAATATCTTTGGCTTGGAACTATTGCTCATGGCATTCTTTATCCCCCCACCATGGCTCAGTATGCTATGGTAGCTGCTGTCTAACTGGGGGATTTTAATGCAGTAAATAACCCTAACCTTGACAAATTGTGCTCTGTAACGAGCCCCTTTGCTCGCTCGGTTCCACTCTCCCGACCACTTCCAAAGTCAGGGTCCCTGGACAGCCTCCAGTATAACAATGCCAGGCCATCATAGTCAAAGCCTTCCGTGGGGCTGTCATCCGCTGTCCATGGGCACACTTGGGCTACATACCACTGGAAGGCTCTGTAGCTCTCGTCCAACTGCATTTCTGCCCGGATCAGCCTGCTTAACTCGGCTGTCCACTCCTGGTTCGGCTGTTCCCCCAAAAACAGCATTTGCACTTCATATTGCGACCAGTACCTCACATGGACGGAGGGGAGAACTTTTCCCTGGTGTTGCTGCTCACGGGCTAGCGCTTCCTTCCAGAGCTCACAGCGGATAGAATCAAACCATCCTAGCAGGACCTGCTCTGATACTGGTCCTCTGTGCTGTATCTCCTCTCGCAACCTCCTTCTGAATTCCTCATACATGGTGGCTGGTATTTCTCCTCTCCTGCTATCCTGCTACCTTGGATCCAGGTGATGGTTTGGATGTGTTCACGGCAAGGAAGCACGATCCCACCATTCCCTCCACAGCTCTCAAGTAAGTCTTTCAGCGTGGCTCTCCTGCAGGCTGGTTTGGAGTGTCCCAGTAACTGGAAAGCAAATCCCACTGCTGCCACCAATGTAACGAGCCCCTTTGCTCGCTCGGTTCCACTCTCCCGACACTCCTCTGCAGCTATTGAATCAGATTGCAACGTCTGATGGTTCGGTCATCCGATGCTCCGGGACTAGAACTACAGCTCTGTGCCGTTCTAGTCCAGTTGTGATAGCTCAGAACAAACACCAGGCAGGCTGTATGTAAGTTCAACCAGGAATCTCTCTTTATTGCAAAATACAGGCTTTTATACACTAAAAGTGGAGGTGCAGACCTCCTGCTCATATTACTCTAACAATACAGCTGTAACCTAATTAACCTAATTAACATGAGCTAATTAACTAATCCCTTTAGACAGCCTAGATGACTCAGACATGACCGTTAGGCCAGACTTGCCGTCTTGTAGTTCAGAAAATCCAATCAACATTGTCACAATCACCATAGACTCTTCTTCACACAATAGCAGAGTTAATTAACACAAATAACAATAGGGATCTAATGACTCTTAGATCCCATAGTAGACCTATTTACAATACACATTTTAGCAGACAATAGACAGACAGGTGTTGGAATTTACATCAGCATCTCCTAACAGTATCTGTCCCAGCATTATGAATCAGCCACTATTCCAATATGGCAAATCCAGGGTCCCCAGAGTCTGTGTGTCCTGGGGGACCAGGACCCGAATCCACAGTAATACCACCTCAAGGGTCCCCAGGCATACAGCTCACAAAGAGCACCGTTCCCCCAAATGCAAGGGCCCCTGATCGATCGGCAAGAGGCTAGCATACAGTCCCCTCCAAAAGTCTCTTTCCCGGCTAGGTCTGTCACATGCTCCAGTACCTCAAATGCCACGCAGTCCTCCACTAGATTTGGGAGATTTCTTTCGGAGTTTGCCTTGACAGATACCTTGTGGCATAAATACCCCACCTTTGTCAGATACTCCTGTTATACTCCAGCACATTCCGCCATGTTTCGTATTGACTACATCCTTGTCACACCCACTTTTTTGCCTGATTGGTTTCATGAACTCACGTACTCTAATGCCCCGTACACACGGTCGGACATTGATCGGACATTCCGACAACAAAATCCTAGGATTTTTTCCAACGCATGTTGGCTCAAACTTGTCTTGCATACACACGGTCACACAAAGTTGTCGGAAAATCCGATCGTTCTGAACGCGGTGACGTAAAACACATACGTTGGGACTATAAACGGGGCAGTAGCCAATAGCTTTCATCTCTTTATTTATTCTGAGCATGCGTGGCACTTTGTGCGTCGGATTTGTATACACACGATCGGAAATTCCGACAACGGATTTTGTCGTTGGAAAATTTTATAGCCTGCTCTCAAACTTTGTGTGTCGGAAAATCCGATGGAAAATGTGTGATGGAGTCTACACACGGTCGGAATTTCCGACAACAAGGTCCTATCACACATTTTCCGTCGGAAAGTCCGACCGTGTGTACAGGGCATAAGGATCAAGCTCCCTGTTGGACCACCCTACGCATATCGGCTCCCCCCTCTGTCCCCATCTGGAGGCTGAACCCCTTCTGGCTCTCTGCCCTCACAGACCTGGAAGGCACCCAGAGAGAATGGATCTTCTTCTTTCATACAAACCAAGATTCAGCCTCTGTAGGAATGCTGTGGGAAGCTTTTAAATTACATGCCCGCATGATATTGATATCTGGCATTAACAGACATAAGACCTCCTCCAAACTGATACTTCAGCAGGCAGAGGAACATCAGGGCTCCTTAGAACAGGTCTTTCATGTTGACCTTCTCCCGTTAATGCTTCCCTTGTACGAATGCAGACTAGACTCAACGACCAACTCTATTTTGAGAAGGCCAAACAACACATTTTCTTCAGTAAACAGCACATTTTTGAACATGGTGAAAGGGCAGGTAAATTGTTGGCCTATATGGCACACCTTGATCACAAACCCCCTGTGGTGGATACTCTCCAGCTCAGACGGACTCGCACTAGAATTCTATAATCAATTTAGTGAGGCCCTTGTCCCCAAGCTGCGTGACTTGTACACCTACATGTTTGACTCCACTACTCTTTCCATCACTATGGGTGAGGCCCTCATAGTTTTGATACAGAGGCCTGGGAAAGACCCCTTGTTTTATAAGTCCTATCGCCCCATATGTCTTCTTTAATTGGATGTTAAAATCCTAGTCAAGATCTTAGCTCTGCGACTATACAAGGTCATTCTGAGTCTAATACACTCCGATCAAGTGGGTTTCATGCCCAACAAAAACACTGCCTTCAACCTCAGAAGACTCTTCATGAACCTCCAGTCCACTCACGATACCGTCAGCTCCAGGGTTGTTAGTTTAGATGCCGCCAAGGCATTTGACTCTGTGGAGTGGAGATATTTGTGGGAGTGTCTTCGGAAGTTTGGTTTTGACCTAAACTTTATTAAATGCCTCCAAATTCTATACCAAGCCCCCACTGCTAGAATCCAGGTCAATGGCAGGGTCTCGGATCCCTATTTTTTTTCATGGAACACCCGTCAAGGCTACTCTATATCCCTACTACTCTATTCACTGGCTGTAGAGCCACTCGCCATCGCCATTAGAGCGCACCCAAATATAAAAGGTCTTCAGGCGAGTCCAATGACTGAAGTTATCAGTTTATATGCAGATGACATGCTCCTTTAACTGGAAGATGCTGGTCCTTCTCTAACAGCTGCTTTACAACTCATTGAACAATTTGGTGTGTACTCAGGCTTGCAAATTAATTGGACCAATCTCAAATCCTCCCCTTAGACATAGGAGCCCATTTTGCAGTAATGCATGTGTGCTAACGTGCAGTGTTTGTGTGTAGATGTGCATTTCTTTAAGGCAGCCCATTGGAATGTGTTGACAATGCACATTAAAGCAGACAATTATGGTAAAAGGTCCACTTAAAATATCAGGCCCCCTCCCTGAGGAAGAAAAGTTATTTAACAAATAAACCTTTTCCCCCCAGCTTCTGTATGGCAGAGGATTAAGTCATCCTCCTTCTCACAATATCCTGGGGAATGCAGAGTAGCCCAAACCTGGGGAGAAGACGTTCTGTGCAGTATCATCTTGCGGGACTTGGGCTCTTCTGCATTCTTGCCAGAAGGATGATGACATCAATCTCCCCTGAGAGCACATGGCTTTTCCTTCTCTTTCCAGAAACATAGCTGAACAGGTTTGCAATCGGAACTAAAAAAAATCTCTGTTCTCCTGAATAAGGTTATGTGCAGCAGGGGGGGGGGGGGGGGCTGTAAAAACAGTGTTTTTTTGCCCCCGACCACCCACCTACAATGTGACATGGCAGCTGGTCAAGTTGTTCACATGGGTGCGATGCTACGCTTTGCGGTGCAGCAATTTTACCTCAGCATGTTGGCATTCAGGAGGTAGCAACATCGCCTCCTCTGGCAGGTGGAGGGGCAGTAAAATCTGGCAGTTGATCTGCATTTTGTGGCCCCTGACCATCCATAGCAGTTGCTTGAGTATGTGCACATAGGTGCGATGCTTCGATTTGCAGTGCGGCAATTCTAACTCAGTAGTTTAACGCAGTACTGCTTGCCAAACTTGCCCGTTTAAGTAAGTAGAATCATGCCACACACACAATGCTTGCAAATCAGTTGTGGAATGGTATTCCAATGTAAAATTCCTTTGGGATAAAAAAAAAAAAAACAGCCATTCAGGAGGTTGCATTATCGCCTCTTGAATATCTGCAAACCTCTTTCACCGTGAAACGCTTTTCTAAGGGGGGGGGGGGGGGGTAAAGCCATCTGCCCTTGTGAAAGAGGCTTTCATCAGAACAGTTCTTCCTATACATCTTGTATCAGTCATAATGTAGTGGTGGGGGTGGGCATAGAGACTCACCATGATTCCCACTGACTCCAACGACCTTATAGCAAGCATGGGGACAGGTGCAACAGATTATTCTGGGTAAGAGACCAACTAATTTGCATATTAGAATCCCTCCTAGCTTCAGAAACTGAGATATTATTGTCAGTAGGTTATATTTAGAAATCTAAATTGCTCTGCCATAAGAAACTAATGAAAAGTTTTTTTGTTTAGACTTTGGTTCATATTTAAATAATCCAATTAGTTTTCATTTGTGTAAAACTGTTTGTTGAATTTACTAAATGGAGATCGGAGAATAAGAATGATATTTTTTAGCACAACTGTGTACAGAGCAATAGATGAGGATGGAAATAATTATAGGATTTTTTTGCTGACATAGTAGCATAGAGCTCATTAGTACATAGCATTGTCTGCTGAAGGAAGTACAGTTTTTCCACTGGACACTTCAAAAGGTCACATATTCCAAAGTTGTTCTTAGTTAGTAAATATAGTGCCAGCTTAGTGCTGATCATAGGAAACAAGGCAGTAAGTGAAGGATGTTTGAAAGGCAATGACTTCTCTTCCACCAACACGAACAACGACA
Source organism: Lithobates septentrionalis (assembly GCA_037952835.1). Lineage (NCBI taxonomy): Eukaryota > Metazoa > Chordata > Amphibia > Anura > Ranidae > Lithobates > Lithobates septentrionalis. Next base: position 606,196 of record JBBDGP010003096.1, on the reverse strand, counting down.
TTCTCCTGTGCATTGGTGTGATAGTCCGGATCGGAAGAGAACTCTATGGTCACAGGTGGATATTACTACACAGCCTTGCTGCCCTCTAGGACTGGGGTTGTCCTCAGAACACTATGAAAAAAAGATAAAAACAGAGGGTGCACTGGCCTAGTGCATTATACAACGTAAAATGTATTAAAGATAAATACAGTGTAACTACTCAACAAGTGTAGGTAGTAAAATCGTTCATCAAGCCACTGCAAGTGGGTACAATCTCGCAGCTTTGCCAAAGCCTCTAGCCCAAGGAGAACCTCACCACGGTCCCTGTCGGCTGGCGTGTTTAGAAGGCTGTCCTTCATCAGAGCCAAAAACAACTGATCATACAGCCCATTAAATACCTTCAGTCTAATTGCTGACCCTCCCACAACCTAAGAGCCAAAGGTTCCTAACATTTTAGAGAGTAGGTCCTACTTTTGCATAGAGCAATGCTCTTAGATGGAATAATTTGTGTATACACATACCATTAGAATCCACTTTATATAATAAGGCAATATGAGCTTACCTATATGAATTCTCAGCACATTCATATAGGTAAGCTTATGTTGCCTTATTAAACAAATCTGATTCTAATGGTATGTGTATACAAAAATTGTTCCATCTAAGAGCATTGCTCTATGCAAAAGTAGGAACCCCTCCCAATCTCTAATATGATAAGAACCTTTGGCTCTCAGGTAGTGGGAGGGTCAGCGAAAACACTTATGCCGCGTACACACGGTCGTACTTTTCGTCTACAAAAGTCCAACGGACGCTGACGGACTAAAGCTGGCTGGTAATCCGATCGTGTGTGGGCTTCTCCGGACTTTCAACGTACTTTTTTAGCCTCAAATCCGACGTACTTTAGATTTGAAACATGCTTCAAATCTTTACTTCGTAACTACGACGGACCCCGAAATCCGCTCGTCTGTGTGCTAGTCCGACGGACAAAAAGCCACGCTAGGGCAGCTATTGGCTACTGGCTATCAACTTCCTTATTTTAGTCCGGTGTACGTCATCACGTAAGAATTCGACGGACTTTTGTGTGATCGTGTGTAGGCAAGTCCGTTCGTTAGAAAGTATGCCGCAAGTCCGCCGCAAGTCCGCCGAAAGTCTGCCGGAAGTCTGTCGGACAGGCTGTCTGACTTTTGTAGACGAAAAGTACGACCGTGTGTACGCGGCATTAAGGTATTTAATGGGCTGTATGATCAGTTGTTGTTTGACTCTGATGAAGAAGGACATCCTTCTAAAGACGTCAGCCAACAGGGAACTTGATTAGGTCCTCCTTGGGCTAGAGGTTTTGGAAAAGCCGGGAGATTGTAGCCACTTGCAGTGACTTAATAAACGAGTTTACTACCTACACTTGTGAGTAGTAACATTGTATTTATCTTCAATAAATTTTACATTGGATAATGCACCAGGCCAGTGCGCCCTCTGTTTTTATCTTTTTTCCATGACTTATCTTTGTCTTATCTAGATGGCCGCCGTAAAGGTAAACTCCAGTAATCTGGTCATATAAGGTCATGTGCAATTCCTAAACACATCCACTGCATGGTTTTTACTATGTTTCCCCAATGTAAAAAGAAAAAAAAACCTCTCCTCCCAAAAGTGACACGTAATTTGGCATGGTTAACCTCTGTTGCTCTTTTGGGATATTTTACTCTAGAATACCCAACTTCTACTTACCTGCTGTACCCATAACCAACCTCCGAGACATTGGTTCTATCCATAGCTATATAGTCAGGTTGAAAAAAGACCATTCAGTTCAACCAATGGAAAACATATTTCAACATAAAACCTCAATATACGGCACCGTATACCCAGAGAAGGCAAAAAAAAACAATAAAGCTTGGTTTAATTTGCTCCACTAGGGGAAAAATTATTTCCTGATCCCCTGAAGGCAATCGGATGGAATCTTTGTAACAAAGTTTAAACTAATAAGTGGTGAGTCTGTTTGCAAGTAAATGACATCTGGGTTATGGTTTTAGGTGAGTAAATTTTGCTCTGTGAGTAATAAGAATTTGACAGCACACTAGTACCCTCACAAAAGTTTAAGGTAAACCTGTGCCCAGATCATGCATAATAAAGTACCTTCATTCTCTGAACAAACAGTAAAAGCTTGTTACAAGTCCTCATTCATCTATGCATCTATAAGCATTGTGGAGAAATACATTTTCAAAGTTCATAACATTGGCTTAGATTTTTCCATGAGAACAGACTGTTGGCAGGCTGTGAGCCATCTAATGTAAACAACCAGAAGGTGCTCTAGGACTAGCCATATGTTAAGACTTATCTTGTTTAGCCTCATGGGACTGTTTTGGGGATTAATTACACTTTAACCCTTTCACTGTCAGAGCCTTTTTTGTGTTTTTTGCACACTTGTACAAAAAATCATTAGCGATCATCAACTTGCTGAGTATTGTGGCAGCGCTCCGACTGCTTCCTTGTTTACCCAATGATGGTATTATATAATTGCCATATTGAGTTGCTAATTCTTACAATGTTTGGTTCTTTTGGTTATTCTATACAATTAAAATAGTCTTAAAGAAGAAAAATATTACCATTTTTTAAATAAAATATTGAAGTTGTGGTTGCCCCAAGTAAATTCAGTGGGTATAGAAAATAATCACCCTCCTCTTCCTTTAAAATATTCACATTTTGATGCTTAGCAGCCGGAAATGAAGACTCACAGTTTTAGTTTTATCCAGCTGTATTTAGTCAGCGCAACTTATAACATCAAAGTGAAGGATAGAACACTAACACGTCAGTAGAAAATCAAAAGTAGATCAAAAACAGAATCACTGAGTTGGAAAAAGGACCTCCCCCTTTTGTCAGTATTTTGTTGAAGCACCTATTGCTTAAATTACAGCCTTTGGTCTGTTGGGATATGTCTCTACTAACTTTGCACATCTAGCAATATTTGCCCATTCTTTGCTACAGTGAATAATATCCTGTTATGGGGGTGCTTCTCTGCAGCAGGGACTGGAGCACTTGTCAGGATAGAAGGAAAAATCCTGTCAAATTCTTGAGGGAAATCTGCTGCCCTCTGCCAGCCTCTGCCTCTTCCAACATGACAATGACCCAAAGCACACAGCAAAAATGACCACCCACTGGTTGAAGGAGAAAGCAGTAAATGTCCTTGCATGGCCTAGTCAGAGCCCAGACTTAAACCCCATTGAAAATGTGTGGAATGACTTGAATACTGCAGTCCACGAACAGTCACCATCAAATTTTACTGAATTTGAGCAGTTCTGCAAAGAAGAGTGGGCAAATATTGCAAAGTCTAGAAGTGCAAAGTTAGTAGAGACATATCCCAACAGACTAAAGGCTGTAATTAAAGGTGGTTCAACAAAATACTGACATATGGGGGTGATCTTTTTTTCCAATTCAGTGATTCTGTTTTTGTTTTTTGTTTTTTGACATGCTGGTGTTATATTTTTCACTTGGATGTTATAAGTTGCACTGAGTAAATACAGCTGGATAAAACAAAAACTGTATCTGTCTTCATTTCAGGTGGCAAAGCAACAAAATGTGATTATTTTAAAAGGGGTGATTATTTTCTATACCCCCAGTAGATACCAAAAATGTCAAGCCTTAAAAGTGTGTGCACCCATGAAACAGCGACAATTTTGAAAAAAGAAAACAATATTTTCTTCTTTCTGCTATAAAACATATCCAATAAAAAAAAATAAAAAAAATAAAAGATATAGGCCAATATGTATCCTGCTACATATTTTTGTAAAAATAATCCCAATAAGCGTATATTGATTGGTGTGCGCAAAAGTTATAGCATCTACAAACTATGGGATATTTTTATGCATTTTTTTTTTTACTAGTAATGGTGGCGATCAGCGACTTATGGTGGAGCTGCGACATTGCAGCGGACAAATCGGAGTCTAAGTGACACTTTTTTGGGGAACAGTGACACTAATACAGTGATCAGTGCTAAAAATTTGCACTATCACTGTACTAATGACACTGGCAGGGAGGGGGTTAACATCAGGGGCAATAAAAGGGTTAAATGTGTCCCTAGGAGGTGCTTTCTAACTGTGTGTGTGGGGGGGGGGTGTTTGTACTGTAAGAAGACAGAGATCTGTGTTCCTGCTTAGCAGAAACACAAGATCTCTGTCTTCTCCTGTCACAGAACGACAATCTGCCTTGTTTACATTGGCAGACCGCCGTTCTGTCTGCCTAGAAAAACGATCAACAGGTCCCGGCGGACATCCGCTGTGCTCGCCCTGCTGATTGGCTCCCGCTGTGCCCAATCACAGCAGGAGCGGTTCGCTGGTGGCGTGCGTGCCCGGGCCAGACCCGGATAAAAAAAAAATCAAGTATAGGTATGTGATTTTGCGCTAAAGGGCTGCCCCACTGCAGTAAATGTATGTGGGATTGTCCTTAAAGCGGAGTTCCACCCAAAAGTGGAATGTCCGCTCATTTGTCCTCCCACCTGTCCCCACTTCTGGGAGACCGGGCCGCAGCAAATTCCGTCAGCAGCTCGGCTCCCTCCTCCTAACCCCGCCGCTGGGACAGTAGGAGAGCACAGCGAGGTCTTGTGCATGCTCAGTAGGGACCCAGCATGAAGCCTGAATGCTTCACTACTGAGTTCCCTTACAGGCAATGGCGGCGGCAGCACCAATAGCTGATAAAACATCAGCTGCGCTGCTGACATTACTGGACTCCAGAACGGGTAAGTGTCCTTTAATTTAAAAGTCAGCAGCTGCAGTATTTGTATCTGCTGGCTTTTAATTTTTGCAGGGGTGGGCGGACCTCCACTTTAAGCGGTTAATGAGACTTCAGCAGTCTTTTTGATCCCTGATGTCCCACCTGCCTTCCATTAAAGCTAAATAGTGGGAGCTTCTTCCCCCAGCCACAGTGGGCAGGAAAAGTGATAGAGGAACACGGAAGGACGAAATCCACGTTGCTTCCGGGTTCTTACTAGGTAGTGGAGATAAGCCAATAGATAGTCACTGGTCTCCCTCACCTTTACCTGGCGGCACCCGCTATGCTGGTTCCGGGTCGGATCGGGGGAGTCGTGGGGGAGCGATTGTGCCAGGGGTGTGTGGACAGTCAACTTGTCAGATGTACACACATTCTTGGTTTCTGTAGCAGCTGGCAGTGCGTTTTAAACCCCCCCCCCTCTGCTGCCAATGTATGATATAAGTCGGTGACAGCGAAAGGGTTAAAGATTGAAGCTGAACTCTAAACGGAAAAAAGACACAAATGAATGCAGCTCTGTTATCATCAATACATCGTTAATTGTATATTTTAAACACAAGCAGTGCTTGTTCCTGAATTTGAGTTTGAGTTGCTCAGGCTTCACAGACTGTTAACTGGGTTTTAAAGCCGAGTTCCACCCAAAAGTGGATATCGGCTCATTTGTCTCCTCTCCCTCTCCGATGCCACAATTTGCACCTTTCGGAGGGGGGGGGGACAGGATACCTGTCTTTGACAGGTATCCTGTTCCCACTTCTGGGAGTCTGGGCCCCGGGGTTCCCTCCTCCTCTCCCTGTCGCCGGGCCAGAAGGAGAGAGGAGTGGGGCCTCGCGCATGCGCAATAGGGTTCCCGGCATGAAGCCATAAGTCTACACTGCCAGGTACCTTTAACTGCAATGGCGGCGGCAGCACCCGACAGCTGATGGGAACATCAGCTGCGGTGCCGACATCGCTGGACTCCAGGACAGGTAAGTGTCCTATTGTTAAAAGTCAGCAGCTGCAGTATGTGTAGCTGCTGGCTTTAATTTTTTTTTTTTTTTGGGCGGAACACCGCTTTAAGTATAGTGTGACAGGGAAGGTCTAGCTATACAGGACAGCAAGGTTGCATGCACAACTGTCCATATAGATATAGACAATTCTAAACATCGATGCAGTTCTAAGAGGGAAGTACAATACATTCATTACGTGGGTCTTGGCAAACAAAAACAAAATCATTAGCCTTTTCTGCACAGTAAGAAGAGTGTTTGGAAATCAGGATGTTCATTTGCTTTGCGCTAGAGTTACAATGCTGCCATTAAGCGTTTTAAAAATCTCACCCTACCTTTGTATGCTCAGTAAGTGGAGGTGACATCAAATCATACAAACTGATTTATTTTACGGAACAGCGAAAAGTGCACCGCCGAATAAGTAACCTGCGGGAGACCAGGCAGAAAATGTTTTTCCTTTGTCTACCCTCTCTCATGCTGATCGTTTAATACAATTTTTTTTTTATATACCTGAATTTTTGAGAACAGCATTAGAAATAACTCCAGGCAAATGGCTAAATACAAAGATAAAACACATGAGAGCTGTTTTACCTGCCAAAGGAATTGTATTCCTGTTCATCCGGATCTGAGATGTACATGGCTCTGCCACACAGCAGGGGAGGGAGACCTGTCTCTGCTGCAGTTTAGTATCACTTACAAGTCTTGTCCTTTCCCAAACCTGTGACTGGACAGTGAAAGGAGAAGTAGCACAGCGGTGAGGTCATCTGTCACTCTGCTCTGTCCTATTCTCATTATGCCTCTTGTTAGCGTATGAGCAATGCAGCACAACTGAATAGCTCCTTGTCCTGCTGCTCTCTCTCCCAGTCTTAGCTGTGCTGTACAGGGACTGCAAGAGGTGAATGCTAAATCAAATCTGGCGTAAAACTAACACAGCATTTCAGAAAGATCATCATACCGACATTCAAACATGGTGGAGGTAGTGTGATGGTCCAGGGCTGCTTTGTAGCTTCAGGACCTGGACCACACACTGTAGTTGATGGAACCATGAATTCTGCGCTCCACCGGAAAATCCTGAAGGAGGCTGTTCGTGACCTCAATCGCACTTTATGCAGCAGGACAATGATCCGAAACACACCAGCATGTCCACCTCTGAATGGTTTAAAAAACAAACAAAATTTATGTTTTGGAGTGGCCTAGTCAAAGTCCAGACTTAAATCTGATTGAGATGCTGTGACAACCTTAAACAAGCTGTTCATGCTCGAAAACCCTCCAATGTGGCTGAATTAAAACAATTCTGCAAAGAAGAGTGGGCCAAAATTCCTCCACAGCAATGTGAAAGACTCATTGCCAATTATCACAAATGCTTGATTGCAGTTGTTGCCGCCAAGGGTGGCACAACCAGTTATTAGTGAAAATACATGGGATAATGGCACAGACTGTAGTATAAATAATGTGACACAAGTCCATAGGAAGTCCTTTGAGCTAATTAGCTCTGTGTGAGAAAACAGTCCACTGTATCAGGGCAGCCTTGCAGGGGGAGTTGAAGCACACTCCAAACATGTGAAGAAAGAGAAAAACATAGGCGCCTTTGAATAAAGAGTGTAGTATCTAATAAACAAAAAGCATTAAAAACTCACATTAGAGGTATCTGTTAGTAGGCACAATGAAGTCCAGTGAGACCGCACAGTCACCGTCCGGGCTGTCTGCAGTAGCCACGTCTCTGTAATCCAGCATCCTGACCAGTAGGGATGAGCTTCGAGTTCGAGTCGAACTCATGTTCTACTCGAACATTGGCTGTTCGCAAGTTCGCCGAACAGCGAACAATTTGGGGTGTTCGCGGCAAATTCGAATGCCGCGGAACACCCTTTAAAAGTCTATGGGAGAAATCAAAAGTGCTAATTTTAAAGGCTTATATGCAAGTTATTGTCATAAAAAGTGTTTGGGGACCCGGGTCCTGCCCCAGGGGACATGGATCAATGCAAAAAAAAGTTTTAAAAACGGACGTTTTTTCAGGAGCAGTGATTTTATTAATGCTTAAAGTCAAACAATAAAAGTGTAATATCCCTTTAAATTTCGTACCTGGGGGGTGTCTATAGTATGCCTGTAAAGGGGCGCATGTTTCCTGTGTTTAGAACAGCCTGACAGCAAAATGACATTTGGAAGGAAAAAACTCATTTAAAACTACCCGCGGCTATTGCATTGCCGACAATACACATAGAAGTTCATTGATAAAAACGGCATGGGAATTCCCCACAGGGCAACCCCGAACCAAAATAATAAAAAAAAAATGATGTGGGGGTCCCCCTAAATTCCATACAAGGCCCTTCAGGTCTGGTATGGATATTAAGGGGAACCCCAGCCAAAATTTTTAAAAAAAATTGACGTGGGGTTCCCCCTAAATTCCATACCAGACCCTTCAGGTCTGGTATGGATTTTAAGGGGAACCCCGCGCCAAAAAAAAAAAAAAAACGGCGTGGGGTCCCCCTAAAAATCCATACCAGACCCTTATTCGAGCACGCAACCTGGCAGGCCGCAGGAAAAGAGGGGGGGACGAGAGTGCGGCCCCCCCCCCTCCTGAACCGTACCAGGCCACATGCCCTCAACATTGGGAGGGTGCTTTGGGGTAGCCCCCCAAAACACCTTGTCCCCATGTTGATGAAGACAAGGGCCTCATCCCCACAACCGTGGCCGGTGGTTGTGGGGGTCTGCGGGCGGGGGGCTTATCGGAATCTGGAAGCCCCCTTTAACAAGGGGACCCCCAGATCCCGGCCCCCCCCCTGTGTGAAATGGTAAGGGGGTACTTACCCCTACCATTTCACTAAAAAACTGTCAAAAATGTTAAAAATGACAAGAGACAGTTTTTGACAATTCCTTTATTTAAATGCTTCTTCTTTCTTCCTTCATCTTCTTCTTCTTCTGGTTCTTCTGGCTCTTCTGGTTCTTCCTCCGGCGTTCTCGTCCAGCATCTCCTCCGCGGCGTCTTCTATCTTCTTCTCCTCGGGCCGCTCCGCACCCATGGCATGAGGGGGGAGGCTCCCGCTCTTCTCTTCATCTTCTTCTTCATCTTCATCTTCTTCTTCATCTTCTTCTTCTTCTTCTTCTTCTTCTTCTTCTCTTCTTCATCTTCTTCCTTCTTCATTTCTTCTGCGGGCCGCTCCGCATCCATGCATGGAGGGAGGCTCCCGCTGTGTGACGGCGTCTCTTCGTCTGACGGTTCTTAAATAACGGGGGGCGGGGCCATCCGGTGACCCCGCCCCCCTCTGACGCACGGTGAATTGACGGGACTTCCCTGTGGCATTCCCCGTGACGTCACAGGGAAGTCCCGTCAATTCACCGTGCGTCAGAGGGGGGCGGGGTCACCGGATGGCCCCGCCCCCCGTTATTTAAGAACCGTCAGACGAAGAGACGCCGTCACACAGCGGGAGCCTCCCTCCATGCATGGATGCGGAGCGGCCCGCAGAAGAAATGAAGAAGGAAGAAGAGATGAAGAAAAGAAGAAGAAGATGAAGAAGAAGATGAAGAAGAGAAGAAGATGAAGAGAAGAGCGGGAGCCTCCCCCTCATGCCATGGGTGCGAGCGGCCCGAGGAGAAGAAGATAGAAGACGCCGCGGAGGAGATGCTGGACGAGAACGCCGGAGGAAGAACCAGAAGAGCCAGAAGAACCAGAAGAAGAAGAAGATGAAGGAAGAAAGAAGAAGCATTTAAATAAAGGAATTGTCAAAAACTGTCTCTTGTCATTTTTAACATTTTTGACAGTTTTTTAGTGAAATGGTAGGGGTAAGTACCCCCTTACCATTTCACACAGGGGGGGGGGCCGGGATCTGGGGGTCCCCTTGTTAAAGGGGGCTTCCAGATTCCGATAAGCCCCCCGCCCGCAGACCCCCACAACCACCGGCCACGGTTGTGGGGATGAGGCCCTTGTCTTCATCAACCTGGGGACAAGGTGCTTTGGGGGGCTACCCCAAAGCACCCTCCCAATGTTGAGGGCATGTGGCCTGGTACGGTTCAGGAGGGGGGGGGCCGCACTCTCGTCCCCCCCTCTTTTCCTGCGGCCTGCCAGGTTGCGTGCTAGGATAAGGGTCTGGTATGGATTTTTAGGGGGACCCCACGCCGTTTTTTTTTTTTTTTTTGGGCGCGGGGTTCCCCTTAAAATCCATACCAGACCTGAAGGGTCTGGTATGTAATTTAGGGGGAACCCCACGTCAATTTTTTTTTAAAATTTTGGCTGGGGTTCCCCTTAATATCCATACCAGACCTGAAGGGCCTTGTATGGAATTTAGGGGGACTCCCACATCATTTTTTTTTTTTAATTTTGGTTCGGGGTTGCCCTGTGGGGAATTCCCATGCCGTTTTTATCAATGAACTTCTATGTGTATTGTCGGCAATGCAATAGCCGCGGTAGTTTTAAATGAGTTTTTTCCTTCAAAATGTCATTTTGCTGTCAGACTGTTCTAAACACGGGAAACATGCGCCCCTTTACAGGCATACTATAGACACCCCCCAGGTACGAAATTTAAAGGGATATTACACTTTTATTGTTTGACTTTAAGCATTATTAAAATCACTGCTCCTGAAAAAACGGCCGTTTTTAAAACTTTTTTTTGCATTGATCCATGTCCCCTGGGGCAGGACCCAGGTCCCCAAACACTTTTATTGACAATAACTTGCATATTAGCCTTTAAAATTAGCACTTTTGATTATTCATGTTCGTGTCCCATAGACTTTAACGGTGTTCGCGTGTTCGAACGAATTTTTTTCCTGTTCGCATGTTCTGGTGCGAACCGAACAGGGGGGTGTTCGGCTCATCCCTACTGACCAGCAGGAATCTTTGGTGCTCGAGCAGGATCCAGACCAATGGTTGGAGCGCAGCTGGGGACCACAGGAGAGGGCTGGAGCGCAGGGGCGGGATGGTGTCACGGACGTGCTCGCAACGTGTTTCGGAGCATGCGCACTGGGGAGATGTAAGCAGTGCGCGCTCCTTTGTCAAGCTAGAGGAGTTTGGTTGGATGCAGCATTTATATGTGCCCTATGAGTGCTGCCATCTAGCGGAGAGAGTTAGGATTGATCTCCACATACAATAGTAGCTTTTAACATTGTAATCTATAGGTACAGTCCATATAAATGTAGAAATAAAAATATACACATATACATCTCTCTTTAATAACCATTAATACATTAACCAATGGCAAAACAAAATAAACATTGAAAACAAACAATTATAACCATGCAAATTAAAAGGATGATGGGGTATATATATATATATATATATATATATATATATATATATATATATATATATATATATATATATATATACACACACACACACATAGATGTCCATACATGCAGTAAAGCGTGGCTAACAGACCCGCCGCTTCAGTGTGAAAGTGGCCTTACTCTCTTAAAGCACTTTGGATCTTTTGAACCCTCCCCTCAAACCCTTTTTTTTGGTTCAGACCCACCCCTTTCGCTCCAGTCTTGCCTACGCGAATGACTTGTACCCCACTCCAGCAGCCTCCAGGGATATTTAACATTAATCTCCCAGGAGGCATCAACTTACTGAGAGCAACAAGCTTGACTTGGCTATGAGGTAGATGGGTGCTACAGCAAATGCCAGCTGAAAACTGGAAATATCACAGATTAATATACAGATGTCCAATTATTTTAATTTAAAGTGATCACATCATAGCGGAAGAGTGCAATGTTTTGGGGCCACGCAGGACCCCTTCCTATATTAGGCATGTGATGGGTCCATACAATAGTGAAAAAGAATTTAAAGTACCATCCTGTCACGTACCTGGTAGGTTGTGAGCCTGAAGTGCAGGAAAAGACCTCCCTTACAGCTCCCACTCCCGTTCCCCTGGAATGGAGACAGAGGGCCAGGAGTGAAGAGTGGTATGGGTGCCTGGCAGGATCAACGGTTGCAGAAAGTCCAGTAGTGGTGGCACCCTCTGGAGTAGTCTGAAGAGTAGACTGAGGACAGAGACTGGAATGCAGGACTGGAACCAGGAACAACAGCAGGTAATAGCAGACTGGAAGCTGGACTGGAACAACAGCAGAAGATAGCCTGGAACACTGGACTGGAACCAGGAACAACAGCAGGTAATAGACTGGAACGCTGGACTGGAACACAGCAGAAGATAGCCTGGAACGCTGGGCTGGAACACAGCAGAAGGTAGCCTGGAACACTGGACTGGAACCAGGAACAACAGCAGGTAATAGCCTGGAACGCTGGGCTGGAACACAGCAGAAGATAGCCTGGAACGCTGGGCTGGAACACAGCAGAAGGTAGCCTGGAACGCTGGACTGGAACCAGGAACAACAGCAGGTAATAGCAGACTGGAAGCTGATGAACACAGCGGAGGGTCAACAAGCCGGTGGTCAGTAACGTTCGGACAGCAAAGGTACCAGGGGTAATGCAGAGGGATGGTCAGGCAAGCCAAGAGGGTCTGGTGCAGGCAGATAGCAGGATCGTCAAACAGGAAGCCGGGTCAGATAACAGGAAACACAGATCAGATCAGGTAACACTCACAGAACGCTGTAGAGCAGACAGCGGGGATGGAGTGTGACAGGCAGGTTTAAATAGCCCGCCTGACACCAGCGGGAGTGCGCGCGCGCGTGCCCGTGCGTGACCGCACCCGTGAACGCGCGCGCATGCGCAATGGGACCCGTGGCCGGGTTCCCGTGCGCCTGGGACGCCGGTTACTGGCAGGATCTTCGTGACACATCCACTTTATACCTGTTAAAAAGAAAAAAGTTACCAATCGGATACAAAGTATGGGAAACCACGCTCTGATGTCCTAAAATCTGTCAAAAGTACTAGAAAGCAAACAGAGTAGTAAATACCTTTACCAAATAGCTTTGCTTGCATATAAATAACCTGGGATAAAAGGGCACTGGCAAGGGATGCTCTACTGTGGGTGCCAAGCACTATGTCCCCGATCATTAAAGTAAAGCACATCACCTGATCGGATACATCTGTCAGATAAGCCCAACTAGAGATGCGCTATCCCCTAGGTCTGCCGTCATTGTTGCCAGGTGACCCTATCACTATGCAATCAGAATGTATTGCGCCAGCAGCACCTGCACAGCACGGTCGCCCACATTATGGTGTCAGGGTGCCCGGCTGTCTCCATTTGTCAAAAAGAGGATAGAATGAAGAGGAATGCACTGGCACAGTAACAAAGGAGAGCAGAAGAGAAAGACGGAACTGGAAAACAGCTAAAAAGTGTATAATGTGACAAATGAGGAGAAAGCATAGACAGATGCACCTGCTGTCACATGCCTGATGCAGGGGTCCTGCTTGGCCCCAAAAATGATGCACCCTTCCCCTGTGATGTGATTGCTTAGTATAAAAACCTTTGGATGTTATTTGAAGATGTGGTGGCAATCTGTGTGTTAAGCTTAGAGAGTGGTTGGAGGAGGGTGGACCTGGTGGCACTTCATCAAGGACTGATTGCAAGTACCCAGAAGAGGCCAATATGTTAGAAAGGACGATGGTAACATGGGACACAACATGCGGTGGGGTGATTAGTGGATTACAGCAGGACAATGCTAGAGTGGGTGAGTATGTGATTTGACCTCAACCCAACATACAAGGCAAGTGAGATTTAAAAGATAAATTAACCTGGGAGGGGGTGATGTTCCTCGTTAAAGACACACCAATCTGATTATTCCTTTCATCTTCTATCCTGCGCTAGATATCGAAAATAACATTCTATCATGCACCTTAGTGAAAAACACAATTGTTTTGAATTCTGATTAGTTCTGCTACCACACCGCGCACAGTCACTGCTCTTGATTATGTACACTTACCATCAAAAGCCCTCCATTTGAGTTGAGGACAAAGTGTTCTTGTAATCTTTCCTAAAATCAGTTCATTCACCTAAAAGCCCTGTGTCTATAGTTTTTTTGTATTCTTTTTTTAATATCTGGAAAACCTTCTAATTGCTGGCTATGTTTATATGTAGGGTTTATAGGCTTATCCAAACTAATATGGACAGCTTACTACAGAAGTGTAATTAAAGAATAGTCATTTTCTCATGTTTTTCTTCTGCTTATAACAGCTAATTACATGGTTGAATGTTTCTTTATCTGCTCCGAGAGTGGGGGAACTTGCAGGGCCAGATTTCTGCATAGGCCACATAAACTGTGGGACAGGGTGGGCCAATATGGTTTTCAAATTTAACGACTTCAATACAGGGCACTTTCACCCCCTTTTCCTTTTGAATGACAATTGGGCGGTCATGCAACACTTTACCCAAATTTATTTTTATTAATTTTCTTCACACAAATAGAACTTTCTTTTGGTGATATTTAGCATGGATTCACTAAAGAAGGAAGTTGTCAAACAAATCAGATTTCTTTATATGAGAAAGTAGGCTAAAACTTAGACAAAGGAGTGGCTGTGTATCTAGTACGATTGATTGGACTTTGCAAAAGTGTTTGACACAGTTCCCACACATGGCTAATGAGTGAGTTTAAGCCTACAGGCTTAGAGAATTCAGTTTGTAAATTATTAAAATCCATATTCAGGGTAGTGAATAATAATTCATACTCTGGTCTAAGGCAGGCATGTCCAAAGTCCAGCCGCTGGCCAATTGTGGCCCGCTTTCCGGTTTCGAACGGCCCGCTTGGTAATTTGGACATGTATATCTTTTGTGGCCCCCAACAAATCCCCAAAAGATTCAAAAAGTGCCACAAAAGATATATATGCTGGCTGTTTTGGAGGGGACAGGGAGGGGGATGGACGAGTGCCTTACATACAGGAGAATTTCCTGTTTACGCGGTGGCCTCTGTAATAGGAAGTCCCATCTCCTGCGCTGCCATTGGACGACTGTTCTGTCCATCATAGGAGGCAGGACTTTGTATTAAAGAAGCCACCAAAACAGATTCTCCTGTATGTAATCTGTTGGCGCTCGTCCCGCCCCCCTCCCTTTCCCCTCTGAGGCTGCAGATGGGCATGGATCAGGCTGCACTGATGGCAATAGTGAGTCTGCATTCATGTCAATGGGGGTGCTACATTTATGTCAATGGGGGTGCTGAATTCATGTCAATGGGGGTGCTGAATTCATGTCAATGGGGTGCTGCATTCATGTCAATGGGGGTGCTGCATTCATGGCAATGGGGGTGCTGAATTCATGGCAATTGGGGTGCTGCATTCATGGTAATGGGGGTGCTGCATTCATGGCAATGGTGTGGCGTCATTCATGACACTTGTGAGGCTGCAGATGGGCATTGATTAGGCTGCATGATGGGCACTGACCCTTATTTTGCTTCACAGTTCTTTTATTTAAAATTTACGTTTTTTTCCTGAAACTTCCCTCTTAAAGTGAAAGTGCATGTTATACGCAGATAAATACAGTATATCCAAATAACACGCCCAAGCTCATCTTTTCACCACACACAGCCACAAAGGCAAAATAATTCTTGTTGGGCAGTGTATTAGTGCTCGGATGAACACATTTAGACCGAATTTTAATGGTTCAATGTCAGGCAAACTGGTCGGCCCTCACGCATGTTCACTTCATCAAATCGGGCCCTCTTTGAAAAAAGTTTGGATACCCCTGATCTAAGGTTATCAGTGGTGTACCCTAAGGTTAAGTGTTGGGGCCTTTAATTTTTAACCTATTTACAAATGATATAGAGATTAGTTTTAGGGCTGCAACTAACGATTATTTTCATAATAACATAGTTATTATTTTGACTAATCGGATAAAAACCTAAAACAAAAGTGTGGTGTACAAATTAGTTACTAAGGTTTAAAAAAAGAAAAGAAAATGTATTCTTGAATATCTATATGCAGTGGTAAATAAAAAATAACCAGCTATATGGTTAGGGAACAAAATATCTAATCCACTCTGAGAATAAAAGACAGAAGATATATATACTGTATATACTAAGAGAGGTTGAATCTGATAGATCTCCTCAGACTCAGATTAAAATTTTTATTTAAAGGAAAAAAAATAAAGACCTAAAACACAGTTTTGCAGATTTCAGGCAAGATTGTAATATAATATTATGCATGACACATTGGATTACTGGAACCATGTCCTGTGGTCTGATGAGACCAAGGTAAACTTATTTGGTTCAGATGGTATCAAGCCTGTTTGGCAGCAACCAGGTGAAGAGTACAAAGACAAGTGTGTCTTGCCTACAGTCAATCATGATGGTGGGAGTGTCATGGTCTGGGGAGCTACAGTTCATTGAGGGAACCATGAATGTCAACATGTACTGTGACATACTAAAGCAGTGCATGATCCCCTCCATTCTGAGACTGGGCCACAGGAGAGGAATCCAACATAACGACCCCAAACACACCTCCAAGACAACCACTGCCTTGCTAAAGAAGCTGAGGGTAATGGTGATGGACTAGTCAAGCATGTCTCCAGACCTAAACCCTATTGAGCATCTATGGGGCATCCTCAAACGGAAGGTGGAGGAGCGCAAGGTCTCCAACATCCACCAGCTCCGTGATGTCCTCATAGAGGAGTGGAAGAGGACTCCAGTGGCAACTAGGTGGAGAAGGATCTGGGTGTTCTGGTAGATCATAGGCTTAAAGTTGTTGTAAACCCTTTACAACCACTTTAAATTACAGGCAAGCCTATAATTAGACTTACCTGTAGCTGCACCTGGATATCACCTAAACTTGCACGGTTTAGGAGATATCCTTGTATTTGCATGTGCCGACGTCATCGGCACATGTGCACTTAAGCCAACTGCAGCAACGGCACGCTCCATCCCTGCTGGATGGAGCAAATTGCATCATGCTTTAGAGGTTTTTTTTGTCTTTCCTCTGGAATAACTGTGGGTATAGGTTTTTATTTATTTATGTTTTTTTTCTATTGGATAAACTGGATGGACTTGTGTCTTTTTTCATCCTAACTGTGTAACTGTGAGTGTAATTTTTGTTTTTGAAAAATAGTACATATTGTAATGAAACCTGTTTAATAAAATATGTCTTGGATTCCATTCAAATAGCTGAACGAAATGTAAGGGCTTTCAAACAAAATTATTGATATTATGGTGGCAAGCATAAATGCTCTAATGAACAATTTTTCAGAATTTCCATTTGAACGTTTGAATGAGATTCTACTGATGTATGGCCAGCTTTAGATCCAAGGTCCAGGCTGTACATGGGCCTTTGACGTCTTCCCTCAATGACAGCGGGTGGGAAAAGGCAAACCCAGCTTTGGACATTTGTTTTTTTTGTGATGAAAGCTTTTTTTTTTTTTTTTACTGTCTTTCAAAAGTAATAGCCTGACAGATTGATATTATTGTTGATTGTCGAGAACTGCCCAGAGGGCCTCCATATTACAAATTATTTCAGCAGCTCTTGTTGCCAGGTATGAAGAATACTACCTATTACTACCTATGTTAGGGAAAGATGCAGCTTCCCAGGGCACAGCCAGCATTTATAAAAAAAAGCTTAATCAATATAATTCAGATTGTGTTGGACAAAACACTTCTTGATTTTTCATACTAACCATAAACTAAAAAAGGGAAGTTAATTAAAGCTCTTGCTATTGAAAGAAATAATATGTTTTATTTTATTATTTATTCTAACACATTCGGGACTGAAAAGATGTTTAGCACATCTGGCACTTTAAAGCATTTTATTGCAGATCTCATGGAGGTATGTATAAGTCATGCTCACCTTCTTGGTGTCCTGCAGCAGAATCTCCTTTCTAACCACTGTACCCTTGTCGCCAACATTTTGAGCCCAGGTGTTTTTGAGTTAAAGAGGTCAGCCATATAGAAGTCTAGATGGCTTCCCTGACCACTAGAGTAGGGACCAGAAATGTGTGGGCAACACATGTAGGCAGGTTCAGGCATCCCTCAATTCTTTAAGTGGCACTGTGTCATTGTAATTTTGGATAGAATAGGAGGGGCTACAACCCTTGTCAGATTTTTTTTTTTCATCTGTTTCCTAATGGGGGAAATTTACCCTAATTTCCTGTCCCATAGACAAAACAGGACATGAGAGGAAATACCTGCAAATTAAGGGAATCCTGTGGGGCTCCCCAGGTCACCAAAATGTCCCCATTGGAAGATTTCCCCTCTATTATTTTTTTAGACTAATTATAGATTTTATTTTATTTTCATTTTCAAATATAATGGTAAACAGGACAAATGGGGAGGTTGAATCTCTAAAACGGGGACACAGACAGCAATAAAAATCTAATAGGTGTTCCAGTCCATCTTTCGTTACATCCATGTCCAAAACTAGAAAAAAATGTTTTGCCTTTACACCCTTGTGGACTCTATCCATCTTCTCAGGGTCTCAGGGAAGACAGTAGTCTGACTGGACACTGAAATCTTGCAAGATCTCAGTCAGCCATCTTGACGTGGATCTGATAAAAAGGGGGATCTACGTCATTTGGGTGTGCCTGAAGCGAGTGATAGGTCAGAGATAGATACCTGCTGGCTAGGGAATGAAACTAGCACAAAGAAGGGTTCCTGACAACAGGGGACAGCATAGGGAGAAGTCCTGCATTGTGGGGTACTCGAAATTTGGCCGAATTTTGCATTTTTCGGACATTTGGATGCATCCGAATGTCTGAAAAAGACAACGAATTTCAACTAATACGAAAGAAATTATGGCGAATATAACGAATGAATTCAACATGATTCGGTAATTTGTTAAAGATCTAATGAAACAAAAGGTCAACTCAAAGTAAATCTTACAGTCCAATCAGCTGATTAATTTTGTGCTGGAGGTTGGATTACTAGAAAAGTGCATTCCTGAGAACTGAATGAGAGAAGGGTGTTGTATTGTATTTGAGCAGAGGAGAAGAGATATTGTCATTGTGTGTGTTAATAGATTCAATAAACAAACGACTTTACAAACTTCGAATCATTATCACGAATACATATACATACATAGATATCGAATTTCAACTAATACGAAAGAAATTATAGCGGATATAATGAATTAATTCAACATGATTCGAGATTCAGTATAACGAATATCGACACTCTACAGAAATAAAGAATTATCCGAAAATGAATTAACATAACATAACGAATATAACGGAAAAAAATTATGTATTTTACGAATGACAACGATCCGAAACTAAACAAAATTTTCCGTTGTGCACAAGTCTACTACGTCCCCTATCTGCTGCAATTTTGGATAGCAATACTAACCTAACCAACTACACCTGGGAGCCAGAAATCTTGCTGATTGATAGGGGATCAAATACTTATTTCACTCATTAAAATGCAAATCAATTTATAACTTTTTTTCTGGATATTTTTGTTGTTGTTCTGTCTCTCATTGTTAAAATAAACCTACCATTAAAATTATAGGTGATCAAATACTTTTTTCTCTCTCTGTAGGTGTATTGTAAATGCTAGAGACAGAATATCAACCAAAAATACAGAAAAATCACATGATACAGATGTTATAAATTGAGTTGCAGTTCCGTGAATAATACAAGTATTTGATCCCCTACCAACCAACAATAATAAGAAGGTTCTCCTAACGAGAACTCGTTATGTGTTGTGGCAGAGCGAGGCTCTGTCCCTATAGAATCATATTGAAAGTGGACACAGAGTTTGCATGTCTGCTGACTACAGAGCTACAGAGAATGGGTTTTGAGAGGAAGAAACTGCTCTGGCAGTTTTCTCCAGCTTTTGCTATTGCCGGGTGGGACTCTGTCGTTTGGAGGTTCCTAAGAGTCTTGGGTGGAGGGGATATCCAACCCTGTGTCCGGATCCTGTGGACAGCCAGCAGGGTGTGTGCCCAGGTGCACACAGCCCATATAACGAGGGGCTGGTGAGAGCAGTAGAAGGTGTAGGTGGAGTGTAAAGACATACCCGTCAGGAAAACTGTCTGCCCTGTGTGAGACTACATCCCTGGTGACTTCTTTTCTGAAAGAATTGGGAAGGCCCAGATGGCTACAAGGGCCTAGGAGACCAGATTAGGGTTTGGGAGGCTGGGAGAGCTGGGGTGGCTAGCGAGTCCAAAGGGGCTGAAAGAAGTCCTGAAGTCTTGGGGACAGTGAGTAAACCCAGGGGGCTTGAGATTCCCGTTGAGGCCAGGAGTAGGCCGGTTCAGCAAGGAACTGCAAGTCAAGGACAAGTAAGCATAGTAGCCAGGTGGCTTGCCATTTTCTTATTTGATGGAGAAGAACCCCTGTGTGGAAAATCCTGTGTGTAAACTTTTTATTTTGTTCCTTCTAATAAAAATGCGATGCCTCACCCTCAAACCTCATAACTGACTGCCGTGGACTCGCTAGAAAAATGCATCTACCACTGAGCTAAACACCCCCAATGTTAGTGTATAAAAGACACCTGTCCACAGAAACTCTTTCTTCCATTCAAACCTCACCATCATGCACAAGACCAAAGAGCTGTTAAAGGACTTTGGGGACAAAATTGTAGACCTGCACAAGGCTGGAATGGGCTACAAGACCATCAGCAAGAAGCTTGGTGAGAAGGAGACAACTGTTAGAGCCATTATTCGCAAATGGAAGAAATAAAAAATAACCATCAATCACCCTCGGTCTGAAGCTCCATGCAGGAATTCGCCTCATGGGGTAAGGATGATCATGAGAAAACGGAGGGATCAGCCCAGAACTACACGGGAAGAGCTTGTGAATGATCTAAAGGCAGTTGGGACCACAGTCTCCAAACAAACGTTTGGTAATACTATAAACCACCATGGATTAGAATCCTGCAGCGCCCACAAGGTCCCCCTCTTCAAGAAGGTACATGTACAGGCCCATTTGAAGTTTGACAATGAACATTTAAATAATTCATAGAAGGATTGGGAGAAAGTGCTGTGGTCAGATGAGACCAAAATTGATCTCTTTGGCATTACCTTGACTCACCGTGTTTGAAAGAAGAAAAATGCTGACTGTGACCTAGAGCTGCACAATTAATCTCTAAAGAATCGAGATCGAGATTCTATCCTCCTCCCGATCTTAAAAAATCATTTCCTCGATTCAGTGCAGAGAGTTCTCTGGTCAAGCCGACAGCTGTCAAAAAAAAACCCCCCAAAAAAACAGGCAGCCTGCCATGTTTCTCACAACATCACTAAAGAGAAACATTGTAACATTTAGTTATTTTAGATCAAAGGGATGAACTTCTGTCTGTAAATGAGGTCAGTTTAAACACTTAACCGCTTGCTGCCCGCCCACTGTTAAATGACGGAGGGACGGAGGGGCTCTTGTTCTGGGTGGACGTCATATGACGGCGCCCAGAACGGCCACTCTCATGCACCCGCGGGGGGCACGCTGCGCATCGATCATGACAGCGCTGTGTTGCTAGGACATGATGCGACCCCCGATCTCTGTAAAGAGCTGATCATGCGGCTCTTTAACCATGTAATTGGCTGTGTACAATAACAGCCAGTCTCATGTAAACACGGAAGTGACGGTGATCGGCTCTCATCACCTCACACTGACAGAGTGTGTGGCGAGGAGAGCCGATCAGCGGCATCTCCTCACAGGGAACACACAAACATAAATTGGGTAATACCAGCTTTTGATGCCAAGGGTTTTCTCTGCAGTAAATCATTACATCTATTGATATTTTTGTTGAATAAAAGAATGATTAAATGATTGAATAAATGCCGATCAGCCACATTATCAACTATCCTCCATAGCAAGACCTCCCACATTATACTGGGTAGGTACACTTTTTGCCACCAAAACGGCCCATACCCATAAAGGCATGCACTCCAATAGATCTCTGAAGATGTGCTGTGGTATCTGGCACCTAGTCATCAGCAGCAGTCCTGTAAGTTGTGAGGTGGGGCCTCCATGAATTGGACTTGTTTTTCTAGCACATCCCACAGATGCTCGAATGGAGATCTGGACAATTTGGAGGCCAATTCAACACCTCAAGGACACCTTCTTCCATTGCTGTTGGTCCAACAACTTTAATGCTGCCAGGCAGCGTTATGCCCTGTACACATGGTCGGATTTTCCGACGGAGAAAGTGCGATCAGATTGTGTTGTCGGAAATTCCGATCGTGTGGGGGCTCCATCTGACTTTTTCCATCGGAATTTCTGACACACAAAGTTTGAGAGCAGGATATAAAATTTTCCAACAACAAAACCCGATCCTTTAAATTCTGATCGTGTGTAGACAAATCCGATGCACAAAGTGCCACGCATGCTCAGAATAAATTAAGAGATGAAAGCTATCGGCTACTGCCCCGTTTATAGTCCCGACGTACGTGTTTTACGTCACCGCATTCAGAACGATTGGATTTTCCGACAACTTTGTGCGACCGTGTGTATGCAAGACAAGTTTGAGTCAACATTAGTCGGAAAAAATCCGATGGATTTTGTTGTCGAAATGTCCGATCAATGTCCGATCGTGTGCACAGGGCATTAAAGTAAGCTACAGTGGTTTGCTTCACACCTCAGTAAGCCCACCAAGCCAGAACTGTCCAAGTGAATAGGAATGTTCAGCAAATGCCCAGCAACTATGCGCAATGCAGCGCATTTGTGCAGCATTTCCAGGGTTAAAATAGGCAGTGATGAAGTAACATATCAGTTATACCTGTCAAATGCCTCAGAAAAGTTATCTGAACACAGACTGCTTTTCGGAGGCACAGCAGTTTAGTCACTAGTCTAAACTCAAGTGAGGTTATAACCCCTGCCAGGATATTTTGCCCTCTGTGTCTCAGTGTAGAGATTGTCATTCATGTCCGGTCCCAAAGCCAAAACAGCTGAAAGGAAATCCCTCCAAAGTGAGGAAGTATCTGGTTGTCATCAGAACTAGTGTCCCTATTGAAAGATTTCTCCCCTATTCCTATTCTGGTGAGGAGCTCGAAAGCGGAGATTTTCTTTCACTCTCAGTGATAGTGGTCACCAAGTCACATAGAGAGGGTGAATCTTCCTAACGGGGACACAGACAGCATTACGAAACTGACAGGTGTTCTCATCCCTCTCCACACCATCCAAAACTGAAAAAAAAGTTTTACCTTTAGTTATAATTTAAAGGTTAGTTCACCTTTCCTAAATTCTATGTAGTTGAGGGGCACCCATAGATGAAACCATTTGTGCACTGTGAAAGTTAAGTAATATCCCTGCTGTAGGTGTAGGCCATTTTTATCTACCTCCCAGAGCCTGTCTGAAAAACTCTCAGAGATGGCGATCCCTTCCTGACTTGTTGATAAGACATTGCTAGAATGATCCCCTGTGCATGTGTCATTTGCTGTCTCCTTACTCACAGAAGCACTGAGCTCAGAGCTACTGTGACAGGGAAGAGGGAGTCTACATGTGCAGGGATATGAATTGGAAATCCCCTGATGAAGTCACGTGACGGCGACGTAACGTGTAGGGCGTGAGTGGAGGAGTACCAGAAGTGACGCCGCACAGTAACGAGTTCGGCACTCGTGGATTTTCACCGGTTATCGCCTTTTAAATGTGAGTTCATGCTGTTTTTGTTTTAATAAATGCTAAATAAAAGAAGTTAATACACTACGAGAGTGTTCCTCTTTCTTCACCTACATTTATCTGGGAACCCACTGAAGAGGATCACCCTGTAGGAAATCCAGCACAGTTACAACCATATGCAGAGTATTGGAAACATCTAAACAGAAGACCCCTAGAGGCGAGTCCATGCCAATCTCTGAGGGATATGATTCTATGCTGATTTAAAGTATATATAAGGTGAAAGGCCAGGGAGCACAGAGGTGACATATGAAGAAAGGGACATAGTCACCAAATTATATGGATATTCACATCGTGGTGAAGGGATACTCACTCACCCAGACTATTAAGGACGATTCTTAGAAGAAATTACATTTTCTTTCTCTCATATTTGGATGTTCATATGATCTATACGTGTACATGTTACAGTGCCCAGCCTTGAGGCACATGGTTGCAGTTATCCATATATATGCACTATCAGCACTTTATATAAGGACAATTCTTACGTTACGTTTTTTTTCTCATATTTTGATGTTCACATGATTTACACCTGTGTATGTTGCAATGCCAAGCCTGGAGGCACAGGGTTGCCGTTAATTACATATGCACTACCAGCACTACCTCCCAAGGTGGCCTGGCATGTCCAGATTTCCATAAATATTATTTGGCCTCTCAGCTAGTAACTGCGACCTGGTGGCTTAAGCTAGATACCTCTAATTCCACTACTCAGGTAGAAGCAGCAGTGTTGGGATCCTTAGAGGCGTTGAAATTTTTGATTTTTCGGGGCCCTTGTGCTCCATATTCATTGACACCATCTATGTTTACCACGCTACGCGCATGGGGAGAGAGTCTTAAAATTGAACAATATCCCCTACAGGTAATATCAGCCAATGCTCCCCTCTGGTTAAATCCCAATCTGGAGCATTTCTATTCACTGCCCGACCCCAACGCTTGGACTAAATTCAAGATAAAAACAGTAACACAGATCATCTTGGATAAATCCTTGATTTCTTTTTCCAAACTAATCTCCGACTTTATTAATCCTCAGTTGTACTCTTTTCGTTTCCTTCAACTCTCCCATGCCTTCAGTTGTCATTTCTCTGGCTCTCCTCTACAACTAGTTCAATCTGCCTTAGAGAAGCTTCTTAGGTTGGACTGTACAAAGAATGCCGCCTCTAAATTGCATTTTCACTTAACAACTGCTTCTCTCCCTAACTTAGAGAAATGAAGACTTAAATGGTCCAAGGATATCCCCGAACTTCACGATGACGACTGGGATGATATATGGGACTCTCCTTTCAATTCTCTTGTCTCCCTGAGAGACCGACTGATTCAGTTTAAGGGCATATTACACCCCCCATATATTAAATAAAATTAATTCAGACTCTGCCCTGGTTGTTGGCGATGTGGGGAGTCCCTGGAGACTTTACTCATATATTCTGGACCTGTCCAGCTATAGTATGGTATTGGCAAGAAATACTAGCTTTTATATTCGAAATAATATATATCCCACTGCAACGATTAATGGCAATATGTATTCTAGGTCTGATAGAGCAATTTATTCCCACGACAGCAGGGCTTACTTTGGTGGGGCTGCTTTTGTTCTATGCTCATAAAGCTATAGCTCTCAGCTGGAAAAAAAACACCCCCCCATCGCTGGCTTTGTGGAAACAACTCATTAACAATAGCTTACCACTATACAAGGAAACATATAGATAGGGGTTGCCTCCTCAAATAAGAAAAGGTTTGGTCCAAATGGCTCACGGACCCCTCCACAGCCTCAGTAGCCTCCTAGAGGAATATGACTCTTGGCCATGTCTTCATTAGTTACCGGGCAAGGACTCATGATTATGCGAAAACTCTAGGTGGGCATATGTATTAAAGGATTACACTTTTTTTTAAATCAAGCTGGCATAGAAACCACGTATGACCAATGTATGCATGTATGTATGTATGTGGGTTTTTTTTTTTTGTGTTTTGTTTTGTTTTGTATGTATATAGCTTCTCTAATTGTTAAAATTATTCATTCTTTTTCTTTTGTTTGGTTGTCTGTTTTTTGAAAATTAATAAAAACGTATATCTAAAAAAAAAAAAAAGGTTTCCCGGAACTCACCTCGCCTAAACACATGTAAGCATTATTAATTAAGTCACACTTAATAACTTGAGATGATTGACACGTGTGGATGACTGGGATATAGCTGAGCCCATGGGCATGCGTTTTTAAGTGACAACGTTGTCAGCTTTTACCATGTGCAATCTCCTATTGTTTATGCTTTCCTTTCAATGATAAATACATTTTTTCTACTAATTGTTCTAATAAAGTTATATCAGGTTAAACCGCAGTTTGTTCCTTTTCCTTCACTGAAGGTAAGGACACCTTGGGTCCTATTCCCACTCACGTGATATTATTACAATGGTTTCTAAAATGCAAAATGTCAGTAAAAAATAGAAAAGAAAGTTAATTTCAGGGCACACAAATCCAATATTCCAATTTTTCTTTATTGGAAAAATCTAAAAGATGAGGTTGCACCGAGTAAATAAATAAAACAAGGAAGAGGGGCGCCTCTGAGTTTATATCAATAATCATTTATTTACAACAAACAATATCCACTCACATGGAAGACTGTAGTATTGCATTCCGGTGCATCTCTGAGTAGAGGAGAGGCTGGAGGACCACAAGTCTCAGCAAGTCCGTGCAGTGCTGGTCACACATCAGGTCCTGGCAGGGATGGATGGTGGTGGCAGAACACGGTGGGAGCTCCCTCGGGTCTCCAGATGGCACTTCCGGATTGGTGGTGGGTTTAGAGTGACATAGACCAACGGTCTGTGGGTTCCAGGGAGGGGGTAAGGGGACGCCAAAGCCGATCGCCGGGCGCGCTGCCGTCTGAGGCTCGTACGGCTCCGTGGGAGAGAGATGGTGACGGCCGTACAGGGAGCCAGAACGAGGCCTGGAAAGCAAGCACAGCGCGGCGCCGGGCCGTGACGTCACAGCTATGCGACGCGTTTCCGAGTCTGCGCGCTATTGGTGACAGGAATAGCGGCACTCCTTTCTCAAGCATGAGAAAGGAGTGCCGCTATTCCTGTCACCAATAGCGCGCAGACTCGGAAACGCGTCGCATAGCTGTGACATCACGGCCCGGCGCCGCGCTGTGCTTGCTTTCCAGGCCTCGTTCTGGCTCCCTGTACGGCCGTCACCATCTCTCTCCCACGGAGCCGTACGAGCCTCAGACGGCAGCGCGCCCGGCGATCGGCTTTGGCGTCCCCTTACCCCCTCCCTGGAACCCACAGACCGTTGGTCTATGTCACTCTAAACCCACCACCAATCCGGAAGTGCCATCTGGAGACCCGAGGGAGCTCCCACCGTGTTCTGCCACCACCATCCATCCCTGCCAGGACCTGATGTGTGACCAGCACTGCACGGACTTGCTGAGACTTGTGGTCCTCCAGCCTCTCCTCTACTCAGAGATGCACCGGAATGCAATACTACAGTCTTCCATGTGAGTGGATATTATTTGTTGTAAATAAATGATTATTGATATATACTCCGAGGCGCCCCTCTTCCTTGTTTTATCTTCCTCAGCCTATTGGACCTTGCTTCTGGTCTTTTTTTGGTGGCAGCCCTGATTGACTTCCTCCTGTATATACATCTATATACATCTATATACACCAACCCTGCCATTGGACTATTTAGGATCTGTTATGTGAGGTATACCTGCTTTGCGCCTTTTTACTTGTTTCGAGTAAATAAATGCCCAACATGTCAAGCCTTAAAATTGCATGTACCTGTGAAATAGCAACACACTTCAGTGCCCTATATATTCCATAGAAATAAACTATACCTGTGAACAAATCTAAATAGCTTATACATATTATGTATAGAACCAGATACTGTAGGGGTGTGACCACATGTTAAGACAAAAAATTCTGAATAAACCCTCTGCACACTGCTATATACTCTTCTAACTTTGCGTACTTTGCAAATAAACAGGGATTTTTAGTTCACACGCATTGCAATGCATGTTTAAGCTGGCCAACTGCGTCAAAGTAATCCCTTTCTGGCCAGGCCCTAACTACACTATACTAACCTACACTACACTACATTACTCTAATCTAATCTAATCTACTCTGCCCTAATTCGCTCCACTTTGCCCTAATCCACTCCACTCTGCCCTAACCCCCCACCCCCACCCTAACCTAAACTGCTCCACCCTGCCCTGATAGGCTGCATCCTTCCTTAATCCACTCCACCATGCCCTAATCCGCTCCTCCCTGCCCTAATCCGCTCCACTCTGCCCTAATCCCCCTTCACTCTGCCCTAATCCCCCTCCACCCTGCCCTAATCCCCTCCACTCTGCCCTAATCCCCTCCACCCTGCCCTAATCCCCCTCCACTCTGCCCTAATCCCCTCCACCCTGCCCTAATCCCCCTCCACTCTGCCCTAATCCCCCTCCACCCTGCCCTAATCCCCTCCACCCTGCCATAATCCCCTCCACTCTGAATCCCCCTCCACCCTGCCCTAATCCTCTCCACTCTGCCCTAATCCTCTCCACTCTGCCCTAATCCCCCTCCACTCTGCCCTAATCCCCCTCCACCCTGCCCTAATCCTCTCCACTCTGCCCTTATCCTCTCCACCCTGCCCTAATCCTCTCCACTCTGCCCTAATCCCCCTCCACTCTGCCCTAATCCCCCTCCACCCTGCCCTAATCCTCTCCACTCTGCCCTTATCCTCTCCACTCTGCCCTAATCCCCCTCCACTCTGCCCTAATCCCCCTCCACTCTGCCCTAATCCCCCTCCACCCTGCCCTAATCCTCTCCACTCTGCCCTAATCCCCTCTACCCTGACCTAATCCCCCTCCACTCTGCCCTAATCCCCTCCACCCTGCCCTAATCCCCCTCCACTCTGCCCTAATCCCCCTCCACCCTGCCCTAATCCCCTCCACTTTGCCATAATCCCCTCCACTCTGAATCCCCCTCCACCCTGCCCTGGTCCACTCCACTCTGCCCTAATCCACTCCACCCTGCCCTATTCTGCTCCAATCTGTCCTAATTCACTCCACCCTGCTCTAATCCTCACTATTGTAACATATAAATTTTTTTTAAATATAAACAAATAAAATTATTTATTTTTTGTTTTTGTTTTTTGAGTTTTTTTGTTTTGTTTTATAATGTACAGTATATTACACCACGTAGGAGTAAGGGCAAAGTAGTTGCACGCTCCACTAATCTGCTCCACTCTGGTCTAATCTACGCCTCTGTGCCCTAACAGGCCTCCATCCAGTCTGCGCCCCGCCGGGCTTATCTCCATCCAGTCTGCGCCCCGCTGGGCCTATCTCCATCCAGTCTGCGCCCCGCCGGGCCTATCTCTATCCAGTCTGCGCCCCGCCGGGCCTATCTCTATTTAGTCTGCGCCTCGCCGGGCCTATCTCCATCCAGTCTGCGCCCCGCTGGGCCTATCTCCATCCAGTCTGCACCTCGTTGGGCCTATCTCCATCCAGTCTGCGCCTCGCCGGGCCTATCTCCATCCAGTCTGTGCCTCGCCGGGCCTATCTACATCCAGTCTGTGCCTCGCCGGGCCTATCTCCATCCAGTCTGCGCCTCGCCGGACCTAACTCCATCCAGTCTGTGCCACGCCGGGCCTATCTTCATCCAGTCTGCGCCTCGCCGGGCCTATCTCCATCCAGTCTGCGCCTCGCCGGGCCTATCTCCATCCAGTCTGCGCCTCGCCGGGCCTATCTCCATCCAGTCTGCGCCTCGCCGGACCTAACTCAATCCAGTCTGTGCCACGCCGGGCCTATCTCCATCCAGTCTGCGCCTCGCCGGGCCTATCTCCATCCAGTCTGTGCCCCGCCGGGCCTATCTCCATCCAGTGCGCTCTCTGCCCTAATCCGCTGCACCCTGTTCTTAACTGCAGTACTATATCATATATTAAAAATATATACATTTTATACATAACAACAATATACATTTTTTTTGTTTTTAAATTTTTTTTCTTTTTTTTAAGTTTTTGTATTTTTTTTTGTTTTTTAATTTTAACACTTATTTTTAATACTCTTCACTATCCCGCTGTAAACGTGAAACAAAAAAAAGGTGTTACACATAGAGGACAACACGGTTATGACCAAATTCATCAATTTCATATTCAAGCCGAAGGTTGATGATGTCTTCTAGAGTTAGGGTGGCTAACTCCCAGAACTCGATCCTCCGGGGCACTCTTCTGTTTCCATCCTGTGGAGGAAAAAAAACAATCAAAGCTCTACAAAGAGGGCATGTATTTCTTTGCGCTCTCCATGTTCCGATGCAGGTCGAGTGAAATAGGTGGGAGCAGGGTAGAGTTGTATTGGGGAAGACAGGAAAAGCAAGGAGAGGAAGGTAGCGAGGGAGGGATCACCAGAAGTGTGACTTTTTTGGAACAGGAGGGGGAGGCCGCCTCAGGAAACCTCCCCCTCCCCCAGAGAACTCAACAAAATCAAAAGGAAAACAACAGAAACAGGGAACAGACCAAAATAGTGCAGCGAGGGTCACGCACACGGAGCCAGAGAAGGTAACTAGGCCCCAGGAACCCTCAGAAGTAGATATGAAGGTGATCAATCTGTCCACTTTCCCCCTTGCCCCCAACCACATCAGTCTTCTCCAAAAAGGCATGTCTTTTTCACCTTCAACAGGTATGGACGAATTTACGGTCTATAAAGACGTAGCCTTATTCCTGAGGAAGGTCTTCTATAGGTCCCTATATCAAAATAGGGAAATTACACCTCCCGTAGATACCCAATTGGACATGGACGACCAACAGGCCATTGACATACTTAATGCATTATTAGAGGAAAATGAGAACCCAGCTGCCCCAAGCTGCCCCACTAGACGATTAGCTGACTTGACAATACGCTCAACAAAGATGCCCTCCCTGAGCAAAAACCGATGGCTCTACCTCTTCCTGGAAATGGTCCAAGACGATTTAAAGCAAATCGACTGGTCCAAAAGGGGAAAGGACAACTTAACAAAGGAAGAGAGACAGGCACTCACTGAATTAAAAGATGCAAAAAATGTAATTTTTAAAAAAAAAAGCGACAAAGGTGGGAATGTCGTCTTAATGGACGACAAACTCTATGAAACAGAGGCAAGGAGACTTTTGGCAGACCCCATGACATACAGGAGATTAGACCATGACCCGTTCCCTAATGTGGTACAAGAATTAAATGGCATCCTCTTGGAGGCCAAGGAGGCGGGAGTACTGAACCAACGAGAGTTTGACCACTTGCTTGTGAGGGAGTACAATATCCCCACTTTCTATATTATCCCCAAAGTCCATAAGTGCTTGGAGAAACCGCCGGGCAGGCCAATTGTTTCGGCCATTAAGGGACCACTAGAGAGAGTGGGGATCTATTTGGACTTGCTTCTCAAGGAAATGGTCACAGACCTTAGATCGTATGTACAAGACACACGTCACGTGCTATCCAAACTAGTGGAACTGGAAAACATCGAGGGATGCCTATTAGTAGGGATAGACGTAGAGTCCTTATACACCTCTATCCCACATCAGTGTGGACTCCAAGCAGTGAAAACGTCCCTAGAATTAAATTATCCGGAATTTCGACCTCAGAATGAATTCCTATCAAAACTCTTAGAATTTGCCCTTAAAAACAATTTCTTTCAGTTCTCGTCCCATTTCTATCAGCAGATTAGAGGCACCTCCATGGGGGCAGCATGGGCGCCGGCATATGCATGCCTCCATTTGGGACTATGGGAGGAGGAGGAGGTTTTCCAATCACCAATGTACACAGAACACGTGCATACATGGCTGAGGTACATTGATGATGCATTGGTCTTGTGGAGAGGCACAAAGGAGGAAGTATGTGCCTTCATTGATGCACTAAATAGGAACGACCGAAACATCCGCCTAACCTACATCACTGATGACAAGCAGATACCGTTCCTGGATCTTCTGATTTCCATTGAAAATGGAAGAATTTGCACTAGCACCTTCCGAAAAGAAACTTCGGCAAACACTCTACTAAGGGCTGATAGTCACCACCCCCCCTGGCTTAAAAATGGGATCCCAGTTGGCCAATTTTTAAGAATTAAGAGGAACTGCACCCGTAGGAATGACCTTAAAAAAGAAAACAAGGATTTATACAGGAGGTTCCGAGAGCGAGGATACTCACATGGGCAAATCCGGAAGGCAAGGGTTAAAGCAGCATGTAGAAGCAGAGAAAGCTTACTGACCCCTAAAATCACACCAAAAGAGAGAAAGAACACTGACCCCGGCCCAGTAAGGCTCATCACACCATATGGGGCACAGTGGGAGTCCGTACGAAACATCCTCAAAAAACACTGGGGAATTCTTGAAAATGGCCCAGGCATTAAAGAGATAGTAGGACCATCACCCACTATGGTAGCCAAAAGAGCCAGAAATCTGGGTGACACGCTAATAAGATCTGAATATGTGAGGGAATCAAATCCAAACTGGCTGTCAAACTACCCCAGAAGTAAGGGCATGTACCCATGTAATGGGTGTCAGGTGTGCCCCTATGTGGACAGGACCGCAGTATTCCATGATGCACTGGGGCAGCAGTCCTTTGAAATACGGGACTTAATCAATTGCCAGACCAATAGGGTGATCTACATGCTCACCTGCCCTTGTCCGAAGATCTATATTGGTAAAACAAAGAGATCTATCAGGATTCGGATAGGTGAGCACCTACGTGAGATCAAAAGTGAAAAAGAAAGAGACCCTACTAAAAGTAGAGAAAAACCAATTGCAAAACATTTCGCTTTGTATCATGAAGGCAAACCAGATGGTTTGAAGGTAAAGGGCATCTATGCACTTAAATTATCCCCGAGGAGAGGGGACTTTAACCGCATCCTCCTACAGAAGGAAAAGAGGTGGATCTATCGGTTGGGGTCCCTAGCTCCACGGGGACTTAACACTGAATTGAATTTACAGGCCTTCCTGGAACCATAACAACATGGCAGCATGGTGGCCAGGTAGTCCCATTTTGAGTGGGACAGGCGGGAGGGACATGGCGCGTAATTTGTACTGGTTGTGGACTAACATGCATACATTAAAAGCTGACTTACAATCATAAGCCGTTAGGCAGTGAGCGACTTAATTAGTATGCATGTTTTCTCTACCAAGTGGGAAGGGGGGGTGTATTGCCATCGGATATACAGTAGTGAACAGTATTGAAGCTACACCACACTACCTGGAATCCATTAATTAATTATATAATTATATAATATAAAACTATAATGGAGATAAGATAACTTCCATTACAGTTTAGAAGCTCCCCCAATGAATATATACTATAACCTGCACGTTGGTCACCCATGCCAGTAATGATTGGCTTGAATGACCTGCTTGGTTCCCCGCATTATACGATCCATTGGATTAAGGATCAGAAATGACCTATATGAGTTAATCTATATGGCTTAGACTGAAAAAATATATGGTATGCTTAGGTCTGTATTACACCTGTGTTTACTTGACTGGTCTCCTCCGTGCATTTTTTGTGCATTTTTTGTGCATTTTTGTGCGTTTTTTGTGCGTTTGCTTTTCTGGTGTAACGTCTTCTATGTAAGTCCTGCCCTCCCTATAGGTATCTGAGTGTGTCTCTCAAAATAACTGATAGTGACAGTTTAAGTGCTCGGCTGTAGACAAATGAACATAAAGGATGTTGAATAGAATAACAGGCAAATGTTTGCAAATGTCACCGATCTATAATGGTTTTTGAGCACTACTTACTAAATGAGGGAATGAAGGACTCTGAACTCAGCACCAGCCCATGAAAAAGATATGAACTTAAAAAAGATATGAATTGAACACATGGTCGGTGAAAGGACCCTGTCCATGTGATGTATATGTGTATGTGAATTGTCCCAACCAGGAGGCGGAGGCACTGCCCGGACCCATAAGCATGACAACTAAGGGCGGAGCTAAAATGAGGAGGATACCTTCAAAAAGACGACAGCTCCTAGCCACGCCTAGTCCAGACGAAGCTACGCTGATTGGTCAAGCGAAACGCGTTGACGTCACAGCGGTCATGTGACGCCGGCCGGAGGACACGCTTACTACTCCCCCATCACTCCCCCATCGGATACCATCACGGATACCGTTTAGGAGCTGCTGACGAGCGACTGAATCAGAGTGGACGAGCACCCCTGTCGGCCCCCTTGCTTCACGGCCTATTGAAGCTACGGCGGGGCAACTTTACTCACCCCGCGCTAACGAGGGTACAGCTAATAGCCAGGAGAACATCACCATACAAGTATGATGAAAGGGATCTGAACATCCACAAGAGATCCAGGAGATCCAGGCGTGCTGACCGAAGGGGTGGTAACGTAGACTCCACTTTCTTTCCAAAGTCCACTCGTTATCATATTCATAGACACTTGTCTGCGTGCACCTGTGGACGTAGCATCAGTCCATACCTACACTGAGGGCATATTATACCCAAGATATTTTTCCACATTGCAGTTTGAATATGTGCATGGACTGTTCTGATGTTACAGCGGGAGATTTGGACTGCCTCATGTGCTTTTAGTCATCAGCTGGTGAACTCATAGACGAACTCAGTAACAGTGGCTGTATGCCACAATCAGTGCGGGCTTATTAGGGGAGCCCCTGAAGTGTGTAACAGGACATAGTCCATCAATTCCAGCCATACTTGGGCCCCCATCTAGACCCCATATTCAGCAACTTATGCTCCACCAGTTCCTGTTCACTTGCATCAGTTATAGCCATCAGGTTGCCCTGGGGGAGCCTTCACAGTGATGCTGGATACACCCTAGGCTGTAGCCACACATTGCGTGCATTTCCACGTCCCCTACCCCTTCGGGGTCACCACGATAGCCACATTAGGGTTTGGCTATCCAGCCTCACTGTGCAAGGCATGAGCCGGCGTCCGGACTGTCTGTGTGGTGTTTGTGTCATTTATGTGTCACTTGTTTGTTGTTTAGTTATGTGTTTTGGTTTATGTGTCTTTCTTTTTGGTTGAGGATTATTCACTGACCATAGTGCTCACCAGGACAGTACATCCTGACTGCACCTGGTGATGCACACCCTATGCATGAGCTAATTGCTCTACATATGGATGCAATTAATGTATTTTGAAGCAGTTTTAAATGAATAAATACTAATTGTTTTTTACATATACAGATCCTGGTGTTGATTTATTGTTGCTGCAAGTAGCCACTTTTTTGACCCCTTTAGCAATATAGGGGTTGACCTTTTCTATTGTGTATTGCAGTTTCTTTGGCTATAGCAACATCACTAGACTTCAGTGAATGGTTATGGGACGTAATATTGTTTAAAGCCCCTAGCACCAGACTGTATATATAGTGGAATTAGGTTATATTCTCTCTCCTTTTTCTTGGTTATAGAGTTGTATTGTCCTCTCCCACATCCATTTCACTCAAACAGATGGAACAGGTGGGCACCTCCTGATACTCCCTGGCCGGTGGTCTGGCTGGTGCAGGCTGGTCTTCAGCAACGATGCGGTCCCTTGGAGATCGACTTCTATTGGACCTGGCATTCTCTCGCTGCTGCCGAAGAGCTGCTCGTGTTCGGTGAGCAATGGGTGAATGCATGCCTGTAATGGCAATGGCAGAGATTTCAGCATTTCTGCCATGTAAACCTTTCTATCACAATTTTAAACTTATATGACATGGGCAAGTGTCTTATTTCTAACAGATTTCAAGTGTGACAGGTGGCTGTCTCATAGGTAAACCTGAAAATAGGAGATAATTCAACGATTTCAGCCTCCGCAATGTACCCATACATCGCCAGATTGAAGTGGTTATACCTGAATGATGCCTGCAGCTACAGGTATCATCCCAGTATTTATTTTTTTTTAGTCAGCAATGCTCTTTAATGTAAAAGTGATCCTAGGGGCTACTTTAGTGATAGCTAATTAGCTGCTGGATCTCTTTTACGGGCAGCGGAAGGGGCAAACCCCCCCTCCGCCGCAGTCTTTCCGGATTCTCCTGTCCCTCCGGGGAACCCGGGACTGAAGCCAGCAGTTCTGCCAGCTGACCACATAGATGACTGAGGATAGGAACATCCCCAGATCTCTCCATAAAGAAGACTTGTCACTGTTCTGGCTATCACAAGGGATATTGTTCATCCCTTATGATAGCCATAAACATGAACAAAAAATGAAGCAGTGTAATAAAAACAAAAAAATAAATAATTATTAAAATATAATTTTTTTTAAAGCACCCCTGTCCCCCCCTATGCTCATGCACTAAGGCAAACGCATACGTAGGTCACACACACATATGTAAATGGCATTGCCTCCACACATCATACATGAGAGGTATTGCCACAAATGTTACAGTGAGAGCAATAATTGCAGGACCAGACCTCCTGTGTGACTCTAAACTAGTAACCTGTAAAAGGCTTTTAAAGTGTCTACGTCTACGGATAATTTAGTGTACTGCTGTTCGTCGTCGTTCCGTGAGCATCCTCAATTTTAAAGCGTAACAGGTTAGGTATTTATTTACTATGCGTAACATTATAATTTATATTTTACCAAACAATTAGATATTCCATTATGTTTTTGTGCTTTAAAATTCATGAATGTGGATTTTTCTCCCAAAAAAATTGCATTTGAAAAGCACTACCCAAATACTGTGTGGCATAAAAAATTGTAACCCCCACAATTTTATTCTCTAGGGCCCCTGTTTTTAAAAAAATATATCATGTTTGGCTGTTCTAAGTAATTTTCTAACAAAAAA
Organism: Lithobates septentrionalis; assembly: GCA_037952835.1. NCBI lineage: Eukaryota > Metazoa > Chordata > Amphibia > Anura > Ranidae > Lithobates > Lithobates septentrionalis. The sequence goes on along the minus strand of JBBDGP010003096.1, from coordinate 570,360 downwards.
AGCTAATTTTTACAAGTAGGAGAGAACTGTCAGAATTGGCCAGAGGATGAAGTGTATAAAGCGGAGCTCCACCCAAAAGGGGAAGCTACACTTGTTTGCACCCTCCACTGCCACATTTGGCACTTTTTGTGGGGGGCGGGTACCTGGTTTTGACAGGTACCCGCTCCCACTTCCGGGTCAGATTGCCGTGGTGCTCCACGAGGATCTTCAGCCCCTCCTTCTTCCCCCCCACAGCTTTCTGGGACACACTCAGGTCCCTGAAGCCTGCGGGACCATTCACAAAGAGCAGCACGACTCGTGCATGCGCAGTAGGAAACTGGCAGTCAAGAATCGGCTCGAGTGCCGACATCGCTGGATCCCTGGACAGATAAATGTCCTTATATTAAAAGTCAGCAGCTAAAATACTTGTAGCTGCTGACTTTTAATTTTTTATTTTTTTTGCCCAAATTGGAGCTCCTTTTTAGGAAAGTGGTTCTAAAGGCAGAAGGTATATACCCTCACATGGTCAGTTTGGAATCAATTTGGATATTCTCCAAAGTTTGCCTCTTCTGTATAATTTGTTGCTCTACTGTCTGCCAGTAAGGATGAGCTCCGGTGTGTTCACATGCTGCACGTGCGCGTGCCCGCCAGGAAGTCGGCACGGCGCAGCGCTAATCACATGCAGTGAGACATTGTCCCGATGTGCGGCTGCAGAGATCGAGAAATGTCTCCCTGCCTGTGATTAGCGCTGCGCCATGCCGACTTCAGCTTGTTCAATTAACCACTTTGGCTCCGGAAGGATTTGCCCCCTTTCCTGACCAGGCTATTTTTTGCGGGCACTGCGTCACTTAAACTGACAACTGCGCGGTCGTGCGACGTTTTACCCAAATAAAATTGAGTTCTTTTTCCCCCCACAAAGAGAGCTTTCTTTTGGTGGTATTTGATCACCTCTGCGGTTTTTATTTTTTACGCTATAAACAAAAAACGAATGACAATTTTGAAACAAAAAACATTATTTTGTACTTTTTGCTATAATAAATATCCCCAAAATGAAAAAACTATTTTTTACCTCAGTTTAGGCTGATATTTTAGACCGTACATATTTTTGGTAAAAAATAAAATAATCGCAATAAGCGTACATTGATTGGTTTGCGCAAAAGTTATAGCGTCTACAAAATAGGGGATAGATTTATGGCATTGTTATTATTTTTACTAGTAATGGCAGTTTTTATCATGACTGCGACATTGCGGCAGACAGATCGGACAATCTTGACACTTTTTTGGGAGACCAATCAGTGTTTCTAGTTAGTAGAAGCACACAATCTGTCTCCTCTCCCCTGAGAGAACTGGGATTTGTGCGTTTACACACACGCTGCGGGCGCGTACTTGCCAAACCGTCTTAAAGAGCCGACGTACAGCTATGACGGCTCGCACAGGGGACCTGCTGCAGTATAACTGCGGCGGCTGGTCGGGAAGGGGTTAAGCTTTGACAAAAAAACCTGGAAGCTGACTGGTTCCTGTGCAGAGCTGCACCAGATTTTGCACTCTCCAGTTTTAGTAAATCAACCCCACTGTTTTTTGAAAATGTCACTGTTAGACGGTGCACTATTTATGTTTCACAGCAATTTCTCTATTTGGTTTTCTTGTGTAAAACTTAAAAATGCAATAAAAACAGACTAAACATAAAGGCAGAAGGTTTTTCACCTTAATGCATTTTCTGCATTAGTGTTAAAAACCTTCTGCATGCAGCTCCCCCCTTAGGCCACCTTTCACACGAGGAGGACTCTGCTTCCACGGAGTCCACCTCAGTCCGCCGGCTCAGCGGGAGATCTCTCCGTTGATCTCCGCTGAGCTGGCGGATGACAGGTCCCTCTCTGTTCACTGAGCAGGGAAGGGGCTTGTCAGGCGCCACTGCTGCCTATGGAGGGATCGGACGAAAATGGACAGCATGTCCGTTTTCATCAGATCTCACCCGATCCGATCCGCCAGCGACGGATCCGAACATAGAGGTATCCATCTGCTTTTAGCGGATCTGACCGTGTCGGATGTCAGCGGACATGTCTCCGCTGACATCCGTCGCTCCATAGGCTAACATGGAGCGCCCGTTCAGGTCCGCCGTCAAAACTGACAGGCGGGCCTGAATGGTCCGATCATGTGAAAGGGGCCTGCCACTTACCTGAGCCTGATCTTGATCCAGTGCTATGCACAAGAGCAGAGTCTCTCTCTGCTCTCTCCCTCTTCATTGGCTCAGCGACAGCAGCAGGAGCCAGGAGCAAGGGGGCAGAGGCAAATGGACACACAGAGCCAACTCAGGAGCGGGCCCGCGCGAGTGCCCTCATAGGAAGTATATTGCTGCGGGGATACTCTGCAGACAGGAGTACCCAGGAGAGCCAGCAGGGGGACTTAAGAAGAGGAGGATCGGGGTTGCTCTGTGCAAAACCATTGCACAGAGCAGGTAAGTATGACGTGTTTGTTATTTCATTAAAAAAAAAAATTGGGTTTAGAATCACCTTAAAAGTCAGATTCATGCATCAGCCCAATGATGACTAGTTGAATTGAAATTAAACCTTCCTAATATTATATTCACAGAAAATGGAGCCATCTATAATATATCATACTGCACATTTTTATGAAAAATACAATTGAATTAATTTTAGTGCACAAAGTAATACCCAATATTGTTGGTAAAATATATAAGATGATGTTGCTTCAGGTAATTCGATACCAAACGCCAATATTGAAAATTGTGCACTCCTGTGAAATGGAAACAAACTAAGGTGCCTGGAATTGTCCATAGGCCACACTTTAAAAGCCTTTATAGGTTATCTGCTAAGAGTTAAATGTGGGCTCTGGCACCAGATTTATTGCTCTCACTATGAGGTTTACAGCGATACCGCACATGTGTGATGCAAACATTGCTTACATATACGTGCCAGACCTAAACGCGCGACTGCATTTGAGCTTGAGCATGGGGGGAGGCGGGAGTGCTTTACATTTTTTTTTTTTTTTACTTACGTTTTTTTTTTTACACTTTTTTAAAATGTATTTTTTTCATTCGTATTGCTATTACAAGGGGTGGATAAAACCCCCTGTGATAGCTTTGGGCAGTGACAGGTACTCTTCATGGAGAAATCAGGGGTCTATTAGATCCTTGATCCCTCCTCTGCCCTGCCAGACAGCTGATCAGACAGAGGTCTGATTTTTACTGCACACAAACACAATATAATACACAATTTTTTTATTAAAATATAAAAGATAATGATGCGTCGGGTAAATATATGCCAAACATTTCAAAATTTGAACTTGTGCATGCTTGTGAAATAGCGACAAAGTACGCTACCTAAAATTGTCCATAGGCATAGCTCTTAAAGCCTTTACAGGTCATCAGTTTAGAGTTAAAGGTGAGCTCTGGCATTCAAATGATTATTTTCACTCTGATGTTCACGGCGGTACCTCATTGAGTGATGCAATCACTGTTTACATATGTGTGGAAGACCTACATGCACATTTGGGTATGTGCACAGAGGACGGGGTGGTTTAAATTTTTTTTTCATATTTTAAAAATAAATAAAAGTGAATGGGCGGCTGTAAAAATTGATACCAGGATCATGGCTGCTGCTGCACCCATAATCCTAGTATCGCTTGCCATTCAGAATATATTTATACGTATTCTGAATGGCAAGTGGTTAAACATATAAACTCTAAATAAACAATTTGAAGCTGGTAGCAAAATTTAATTATTTAACCAGGGTTAAAAGGAATTCTTCTCCCCTTTATGACCAGAGTCAAACAAAACTTAACGCCCAATCCCAATTTTGCATCTTTAACACGTGTTCCTAAAACTGTGCATATCATCACAACTACTTAGTGTATCCAGGTGGATTATACCGTACCTTTTTTTTCTTCAGGGCAGCTTTCATTAGGTGGGAAATGTTAATGGATATCTCCTGATTTTTATTATTATCAAAGGGAAAACGGGGCCCAAAATAGTAAACAAAAAAATAATTCCTCAACCATTTCGTACCGGGCCAATTCTGACACTTCACTCCTACATGTAAAAATCGACCTTTTTTTTTTGCTAGTAAATTACTTTGAACCCCTAAACATTATGTACATTTTTTAGCAGAGGCCCTATAGAATAAAGTGATGGGTGTTGCAATTTTTTAAGTCACACAAAATTTGCGCAGCGGTTTTTCAAATGCAATTTTTTGGGGGGAAAAAATATACTTTAAAAAATAAATAAATACACAATATTTACTCCAATTTGTTTGTATCATGTGAAAAATGATGTTACATCGAGTAAATAGATACCTAATATGTCACGCTTTAAAATTGAATCTGCCCGTGGAATGGCGGCAAACTACGGTGCCTAAAATTCTCCATAGGCGATGCTTTCAATGCCTTTACAGGTTACCAATGTAGATTTTTATACATGAGGTCTGGTGCTAGAATTATTGCTCTCACTCTAATGTTCACAACAATACCTCACATGTGCGTGCGGGAGTAACGTATGCATTCACATTTGCGCGTAAACACGGTGAGATGGGGGTGCTTCTTTTTTTTTCAATTATTATTATTTATACAAACATTTTTTTTACACATAGAGCCCAGGAATGGCAGCAGAGGGAGGGGGGACCCTCTTCCCAGGGGCGGATCCAGGGGGGGGGGGCAACGGGGCAATTGGCACCCCTGAGAAATTTGTTGCAGGCCGGGCGGGCGGGTGAGAGAACGGGCGGATGAGGGAGCGGGCGGCTCCCCGAGCGGATAAGGGAGCGGGCGGCTCCCCGAGCGGGCGGCTCCCTGAGCAGATGAGGGAGCGGGCGGCTCCCCGAGTGGATGCGGGAGTGGGCGGCTCCCCGAGCGGATGCGGGAGCGGGCGGCTCCGCGGGAGGACCGGGTGGCTTGGGCGGGTGAGAGCAGGCTAGGTGTGAGTGGGGATGGCTGGCCAATCAGCGAGCCGGCGTGCAGGGGAGCAGAGAGATGACATCATCTCTCACTGCCCCGCATCCCTGCAGTAACTTCTGCCGTCACTGTTCAGGCAGTGTGGGCAGCAGAGAGATTACATTATCTCTCTGCTGCCTGATCTGGGACAAAGAAGAAAGAGGCAAGCAAAACACCACCTTAGCAGCTATGTGACAATCCGCAAGGTGTCAGGTGACGTGACAAGTGACAATCCTCAATGTGTGGCAAGTGACAATCCGCATCTGGTTGCAGGTGATGTGACAATCTGCAATGTGTAGCAGGTGACGTGGCAAGTGACAATGTGCAAGGTGTGGCAGGTGACGTGGCAAGTGACAATCCACATCTGGTGGCAGGTGACGTGGCAAGTGACAATCCGCAACATGTGGCAGGTGACAATCTGCATCTGGTGGCAGGCAAGTGACAATCCGCAATGTGTGGCAGGTGAAGTGGCAAGTGACAATCCGCATCTGGTGGCAGGTGATGTGGCAAGTGACAATCCGCAATGTGTGGCCGGTGACGGGGCAAGTGACAATCTGCATCTGGTGGCAGGTGACGTGGCAAGTGACAATCCGCAATGTGTGGCCAGTAACGTGGCAAGTGACAATCTGCAACGTGTGGCAGGTGACGTGGCAAGTGACAATCTGCAACGTGTGGCAGGTGACGTGGCAAATGACAATCCGCAACATGTGGCAGGTGACAATCCTCATCTGGTGGCAGGCAAGTGACAATCTGCAACATGTCGCAGGTGACGTGGCAAATGACAATCCGCAACATGTGGCAGGTGACAATCCTCATCTGGTGGCAGGCAAGTGACAATCTGCAACATGTGGCAGGTGACGTGGCAAGTGATAATCCGCAATGTGTGCCAGGCGACGGTGGCAAGTGACACGCTCAGGGCTCCCACTGATTCTGCATTATGGTGAGTTGAATCATTAAATTTTATATTACAATATAGTAATAGAAATAACAACCATGGTGCTGGGATAATTAAAGCGCCAACACCAGCCATTTCCTCGATAAATTGCCCACAAAAAAACGTATTTTCTGGCAGTGCCCCTCCCAAGACTAGACTCTGAATCCGCCCCTGCCCCTTCCGCCACCCACAAAAGTGATTGAGTGGCTATTTAGCCACTAAAATCACTTCTGCCACAAACAGAATCGCCGGCTGAAAAAACCTATACTGGAATGAGGCCTGTAGGTGCAGACATCATCCTGGTATAACTACTTCAACCCGAGGACTTCCATGGATGTCCTATAGGCAGGAAGTAGTTAAATTTAGCTGTATATTTTATGACATTACAATGTATCACCACCAAAATAAACCTGCACAATCAATTCCCCTGTTCTTGACGATCGCAGTGATACCACATATGTGTGTGTGATTTGTTTTTTAATAGAGCCAAGAAACAATAGTATGTATTGTAAGAACACATAATTAGCGCACCCAGGTTTAAAGCCCACTTCCTGGATGCCTCATATATGTGTTATGTGGTCATGAAGCGGTTAATATGGTACAATTGTCATACCTGTCGGGTCACGTGGTGGTATTTCACGGTTGTTGCGCCATGGACGCCGCAGCATCTTGATGGTACTAGATGGTATCGCAGCTGAATGAAGGTTTACCTAAAAATAGTTAATACTAATACTATACAACACTATAGAAATAACAATAAGAAGAAAAATGTAGAATAATAATCGCTTATGGCGGTAATCGCTAGAGTCTGGCTTCAGAGATGCGTCTCAGTCGAGATCCTCTTCACCGTTTGCCTGTCAGGACCCCTAGAGGACCCCTAAACATCTGCACCTGTGCAGAGATCAACTGCCAACCAATTACAGCGCTGGCCTTCTCACACTAGCTGCCCCGATCCTTTGCCTGAAATATACTGGCTCACACAACACAGTACCCAAATGTTATTAAACAAATAAAGCTTTATTACATACCTCCCAACCGTCCCGGATTGCCCGGGAAAGTCCCGCTGTGGGAGGTCTGTCCCACGTCCCGGGCACCTTCATTCCGGGACAATACAATGTCCCGGAATCGCCCCATTGGGATCTGATGCCCCCTAAAAATTGCCGCTGCATTGCCGCTGTCCCTCACTGCCCGGCGCTGTACTGGTTCTGGCCAAGACCGCTTCATTTCACCCCCAGATGCTGCCTGGCTAACTGCCAAAACAACTGGTTGCTAGGCATGGCCCGCCTGGCGTCTAACAACCAGTGACGTCACGACGAGGAGGAGAGTGGAGCCCCAGCATTCAGTGCGAGCTGGAGGAGGATTCCTCCTCGCGCCTAAGCTCCGCCCCCGGCTCCACCCCCCAACTCCGGGTCTCCCCTGAAGGCTGTTCCTGCTCTGGAAGAAAGGTAGGAGAATGTTCCCTGCATTGTCCTGTGCACACAGAATGAATCCCGCACGGCACAGCCTGAGGCTGGTTTTCTCACTGTGTGGAAATTTTCTTTGATTGGAACTCGTGGCTGCTTGTCCTCATGGTGATTGGCTGCAGCACATGGCAATCATCCTCCTGTATTTGCCAACAGAACACTCCCCGTGGGGGGCGGGGTCAGTTGCCGGTCTGTGCTGAAGACGAGGAGGAGGGCTTTCTGCAGGTCTGTGTATGTGTGATAGGAAAGTTGCTGCAGTTAACTTAAGCTGTTGCAGTGTCCTGGCAGATGACAGATAGATTTCTGGTGAAGCCTGTGCCCAGAATCTTAGCTCAGGTTGCAGACACAGAGCATCACTCGTTCTGTCTGTTTAATCTGTACAGGACTCTGCAGCAGGAGATAAGGAGAGTGTGCTGAGAACGGGGAAGTGTTCTGTGTGTGTCTCAATCTGAATTGCCCTGTTTATGTTTCCTCTCCTGAGCTCTCTGTCCACCCCCCGTCCAATCCTGCGATCTCCCTGTCCACCCCCCCCGTCCCATCCTGTGATCTCCCTGTCCACCCCCCGTCCAATCCTGCGATCTCCCTGTCCACCCCCCCCGTCCCATCCTGTGATCTCCCTGTCCACCCCCCGTCCAATCCTGCGATCTCCCTGTCCACCCCCCGTCCCATCCTGTGATCTCCCTGTCCACCCCCCGTCCAATCCTGCGATCTCCCTGTCCACCCCCCCGTCCAATCCTGCGATCTCCCTGTCCACCCCCCCTGTCCAATCCTGCGATCTCCCTGTCCACCCCCCGTCCAATTCTGCGATCTCCCTGTCCACCCCCCCCGTCCAATCCTGCGATCTCCCTGTCCACCCCCCCGTCCAATCCTGCGATCTCCCTGTCCACCCCCCCGTCCAATCCTGCGATCTCCCTGTCCACCCCCCCGTCCAATCCTGCGATCTCCCTGTCCACCCCCCCGTCCCATCCTGCGATCTCCCTGTCCACCCCCCCCCCCCGTCCCATCCTGTGATCTCCCCGTCCAATCCTGCAATCTCTCCGTCCAATCCTGCGATCTCTCCGTCCAATCCTGCGATCTCTCCGTCCAATCCTGCGATCTCTCCGTCCCATCCTGCGATCTCTCCGTCCAATCCTGCGATCTCTCCGTCCAATCCTGGATCTCCCCGTCCCACCATGCGATCTCCCCGCCCCACCATGCGATCTCCCCGTCCCACCCTGCGATCTCCCCATCCCACCCTGCGGTCTCCCCGTCCCACCCTGCGATCTCCCCGTCCCACCCTGCGATCTCCCCGTCCCATCCTGCGGTCTCCCCATCCAATCCTGCGATCTCCCCGTCCAATCCTGCGATCTCCCCGTCCCACCCTGCGATCTCCCCGTCCCACCCTGCGATCTCCCCGTCCCACCCTGCGATCTCCCCGTCCCACCCTGCGATCTCCCCGTCCAATCCTGCGATCTCCCCGTCCAATCCTGCGATCTCCCCGTCCCATCCTGCGATCTCCCTGTCCACCCCCCCATCCCATCTTGGGGTCTCTCTGGACATGTGGCCCCATCCAGTGCGCTGCGTGTCTTCAGAGGTCAGGATGTATGCAGAAAAATAAGAGAGTTTCTCAGTCCAACTGTATTCAACTACATTACATTCTTCTAATAAACTTTAAGCAAAATACTCTAAAAATAGTGTAAAAATAGACAGACTTTTGTTAAATTGAGATATATTATAGTGATGTAAACATGTCTCCAATATGATTGACCACACCTCTTAAACCACAACCAAATGGCCACGCCCTTTTTTGCTGGCCACGCCCACTTCTCGGCATGGTGCGCTGCGCTCTCCACACATCGGATCTTCTAAGTGTCCCTCATTGTCAAGTTCAAAAGTTGGGAGGTATGTTTATTATGGTATTTAATAAACACTGGGTTTGATAAATTCATAATAAAATGGAACTGTGACAGTTGCTCTGGTATCAGGCAGTGAGAAAGACAGACTGGGGATCCTTTGTGGGGTCCTGAGGGCTGTAGGGGAACCAGGAAGTGGGTTATGAATGGAGTTGGGCTGAATGTTGATCCAGTCAGTACAAATATCTGTGTTCTGTGTGTGTAGCACTGTGTATGGAGGGGACCCGGGTCACTTCTGTCTGCAGGTAGGCTTGGCTTTCATATTGTGTGGTGACTGAGCCCTCCCATGTCTGAGAGAGTGTCACTGGTAACCATAGCAACGGTGTATATACTTCATCCCTATGTGTACTACATAACCCTGTGTGTGTATAGAGCCCCCTAAAACATACATACCTACCTGTATACTGTGTGTATAGAGCCCCCACATCTACCTTACTGTATATATAAACCCTGCTTCTGTATACCTACCTATATACTGTGTGTATATAGAGCCTACTCACTACCTGTATACTGTGTACATAGAGCCTACTCACTACCTGTATACTGTGTACATAGAGCCTACTCACTACCTGTATACTGTGTACATAGAGCCTACTCACTACCTGTATACTGTGTACATAGAGCCTACTCACTACCTCTATACTGTGTACATAGAGCCTACTCACTACCTGTATACTGTGTACATAGCGCCTACTCACTACCTGTATACTGTGTACATAGAGCCTACTCACTACCTGTATACTGTGTACATAGAGCCTACTCACTACCTGTATACAGTGTACATAGAGCCTACTCACTACCTGTATACTGTGTGTATAGCGCCTACTCACTACCTGTATACTGTGTGTATAGAGTCTACTCACTATCTGTATACTGTGTGTATAGAGCCTACTGTGTACATAGCGCCTACTCAGTACCTGTATACTGTGTGTATAGAGCCTGCTCACTACTTGTATCCTGTGTGTATATAGAGCCTACTCACTACCTGTATCCTGTGTGTACATAGCGCCTACTCACTACCTGTATCCTGTGTGTACATAGCGCCTACTCACTACCTGTATCCTGTGTGTACATAGCGCCTACTCACTACCTGTATACTGTGTACATAGCGCCTACTCCTATATACCTATATTTTACTGTGTGTGTATATAGAGCCATTTCATTTAAAACTACCTGTGTACTCTGAATACACAGCCTACTCATATATATATCTATACTGTTTATATGGAGCCTACTTATGTATACCTACCTGTATACTGTGTGTATATATACAGTATCTCATAAAAGTAAGTACACCCCTCACATTTTTGAAAATATTGTATTATATCTTTTCATGTGACAACACTGACAAAATTACACAATGCTTGCTACAATGTAAAGTAGTGAGTGTACAGCTTGTATAACAGTGTAAATTTGCTTTCCCCTCAAAATAACTCAACACACAGCCATTAATGTCTAAACCACTGGCAACAAAAGTGAGTACACCCCTAAGTGAAAAAGCCAAGAATTACACTGTTGTACAAACTGTATACTCACTACTATACATTGTAGCAAAGTGTTGTCATCAGTGTTGTCATCAGTGTTGTCACATGAAAAGATGTGACAATCAAATATTTACAAAAACGCGAGGGGTGTACTCACTTTTGCGAGATACTGTGTATATGTGTATATATATATATATATATATATATATATATATATATATATATATATATATATATATATATATATATATATATATATATATATATATATACATACATACAGCCTACTCATATATACCTGTATACTGTGTAGATATCCAGTTCTGATGCTCACATGCCCATTGTAGACACTTTTAGCTGTGGACACAGGTCAGTATGGGCACCCTGCCAGTCTGCAGCTACACAGCTCTATATGTGATGCACTGTGTGTTCTGACACAACATAGAAGTATACCAGTTTATTATTTTAATGAAAAAACAAACCTTTACAACCTCTTTAAGGTTTACAGCAATTTGAGCTCAGTACTCTTCTTTTGGATCAGACAACACTGGCCAGCGTTTGCACCCCACGTGCATCAATGAGCCTTTGCCGTCCATCACCATACCTCCCAACATTTTGAGATGGGAATGAGGGACACCTACTTGCAAACGTATGTAGGCATAGGACACGCCCCCTGGCACACAACCCCTTAAAGAAGAATATACCAAAAAAAATGTTATTTAAATCCATAAGGACTTTTTTTTACCACTACTATTCCTTTATATTGGTTTTTAAAATTGACACATGCAGCAATTTAGAATTTGGATGAAAGGTTTAGCACTTGGGAAACACTAGTACATTTGATATACAGCTATAGAGATCAGACCAAAATGAGGGACAAATGAGGAGGAAAGAGGGACAGAGGGACATTGCTCCAAATCAGGGACAGTCCCTCCAAATCCGGGACAGTTGGGAGCTATGCATTACCCTGTCGCCAGTTCACTGGTTTTCCTTCCTTGGATGATTTTTGGTCGGTCCTGACCACTGCAGACCGGGAACATCCTACAAGATCTGCAGTTCTGGAGTCACTCCGACCCAGGAGCCATTAAAATTTGTCCCTTGTCAAAGTCCTTCAAATCCCTATGCTTGCCCAGACTTGCTGTCTGATATATCCCACCCATTTCCACATGTCATTCATGTCATTGGAACAAGATAATCAATTTTATTCACTTTACCTCTCTGTGGTCATAATGTTATGGCAGATATGTGCTGTAAAGATATGTTATGGCTGATTGGTGTATAATATATACAGTATCATTATATATATATATATATATATATATATATATATATATATATATATATATATATACATATATATATATATATATATACATATATATATATCACTTTCAGTATATTAAATGATTCCTAGTTTGCAGACACTATAACTTACGCAAACCAATCAGTATACGCTTACTGGGATTTTTTTACCAAAAATATGTAGCAGAATACACATTGGCCTAAATTGATGAATAGATTAGATTTTTTACATTTTTTTATTGGATGTGTTTTTTATAGCAGTAAGTAAAAAAATATATATCTTTTTTTCAAAATTCTCTGTCTTTTCGTGTTTGTAGCACAAAAAATAAAAACCGCAGAGGTGATCAAATACAACCAAAAAAAAGTTCTATTTGTTAGAAAGAAAAGACATCAATTTTATTTGTGTATAGCGTCGCAGGAACGCGCAATTGTTAAAGTAACACAGTGCCGTATTGCAAAAAATGGCCTGGTCATAAAGGGGGGTTAACCTTCCGGGGCTGAAGTGGACAAAAAAACAAGCCTTCACTGATCTCTGTAGCTGCATGTACTGTAAATGAATTAACCCCCACAGATCACATTAAAGACTGTTTGTTTACAATAGGGGGCCGGCAGGCTACCAAAGAAAAAGTGGAAAAGAGCTTCATTTTCAGTGTCTCAGTGGAATTTGAACATTAAAGAGGAAGTAAACCCTCTGGAAAAAAAAATAAACACCCTGCAAGACAAAGGCATAATGAACTAGTATGCATACCATACTAGCTCATTATAAATTACTTACCTGAGATCGAAGGCCCCGAAGCGGTCCTCGTTCCCCCTCCTCCGTCGCTGCCATATCTCCCGGAGTGAGTTCCGGGTTTCGCGGCTCCGGCGCTGTGACTGGCCGGAGCCACGATGACATCACTCCCGACCATGCGCGGGAGAACATCCACTAACAGCACGTTCGCCCTTAGAAATGGCTTGCTCAGTGCGCCTTTCACACTCTTACCTCCTTGCCCTCCTGGCCTAAGGTATGTGGTGACTCTTTTCCTGCCTCAAGGCCACGCTGGCCCGAGGTCATGCGACTACAAGTAGGCACAGAAGCCTGTCTGGGGCCTACTACCGCAGAGGTGGTCCTCAGACTGCCCCCAGCGTCACTGATACCCGGGAAATACAACTTAACAGACGATCCACGCTGTGCCTGTCTCAACCCAGCCTGTGACACTGGTTACCACCTGCGCCGTCAGACGGGACAAGGAGACAAGTGTAACACACTCCAGCATTCAGGATCGCCCCCTGTGGAGCCCTGCTGCCCACCACACAGCTTCCCAGACGGATTTTTTACTTGATGTGCCTGTATCTACCTTACTCTGAGTGAGTGCATTTTAACCTGTAATAAATGTTTATGCTACAGTACTACACTTAGGTCGGCGCTGCTTTTCTTCCTTTTTATCTCCCTCCAAAGGTGAATTCTGCCCTTCAAGCAAGCTGCCTCCTGTGTTTGTATCTGCATCTCTCCCCCTGAGGTCGTAGACCTATACTCTGCATCCCCCCCCCCCCCCTCTCCATTCATTTCATCCCAGTTTTTATGCCTGGACTTTTGTTCATCAACCCAGCACCATCCCTGGACTTTTTTTTACCATTTTTCATATTTTATTTTTCATTTTTTATTTTCTATTATCATTATTTTTTATCATATAAATGTATTGTAACTCACACATGACTGTTATTTAAATTGATATCTTTTAATTAATAATTTAATATTTTTTTATATAACTTACTATCCCTTTGTATATTGCTCACCCCTATCCATAGCTGTCGTCCCCTAGCGCAACAAAATATTGTAAATTATCCTCAGACTGTCTTGCCTGTTAGGAAGAAGCAGAGCCAAGCTGAGGAGATCCAGGGGAGGACCCTTGCTGAAGGGAGCCAGGATGAAGGCTGGTCTCTCGGGAGGGCCTGGTAACTTACTTGGAGGACACACCTATACCTAACTAATCTACCGCACAGTACTGCCGGTTCTGGTACTGTGTTTTGCTGTTCATCTAATACTGAATCCTGTGGCAGAGGATCGTAAAACCATTTTGTTCTTCTCAACTCTGTGGCAGAGACTTTTCGTCCGTGCGTCATTCCGGCTGCTAGGTCAGTGAGAGAGGCCTATCCGGGTGGGCAAAGATCTGTTGACTGAAGGTGTGTTCATCTTCAGGATCTCAAATTCCTCAGTGATCTGCATAAGGTATCTGAACCCTCCTGCAACTCCCTTTCTACCTCTTTACTGCTACTTCTTCAAAAGTTTTGCAATAAAGCATTGGAAATATAACGAAGTGACTGGTGCATACATTGGTGGGCGTAAGGCCTAATATAGACTCTAAGTCCCGTGTCTGGTGGAAATACAGGTAAGGGAGTGATGGCAAAGACCCAAATAAAATCAGCCGCTCCTTCGGGGGTAAGCGCTACAAGTATATTACCAAAAGTATTGGGATGCCTGCCTTTACACGCACATGAACTTTAATTGGCATCTGCATCTTAGTCCATAGGGTTCAATATTGAGGCTGCCCACAAGTTTTAGGAGTGTGTCTATGGGAATGTTTGACCATTCTTCCAGAAATGCATGCGAGGTCAGGCACTGACGTTGGACGAGAAGGCCTGGCTTGCAGTCTCCACTCTAATTCATCCCAAATGTGTTGTATCAGGTTGTGGGCAGGACTCCTCCTCCCCAAATTTGCTCATCCATGTCTTTATGCACAGCTGCGTTCATGTCCAAAAAAAAATCTAAGCATTACGGATTTGAATGCAGCATATTTTGTGCCCGTATGTAATGAGCTCTTATTGTCTTACTGGGGTATATTTGCATGCATATGGGATTTTCATACCTTCATGGCAAGTAGTTGTTTTTACATACATTGGGGAAAATAATTATTTGATCCCCTGCAGATTTTGTAAGTTTGCCCACTTACAAAGAAATGAAGGGTCTATAATGGTTATCATACAGTGAGGGAAAAAAGTATTTGATCCCCTGCTGATTTTTTACATTTGCCTACTGACAAAGAAATGATCAGTTTATAATTTTAATGGTAGGTTTATTTTGAGAGACAGAATAACAAAAATATCCAGAAAAACGCATTTCAAAAATGTTATAAATTAATTTGCATTTTAATGAGTGAAATAAGTATTTTACCCCTTTGCATAATATGACTTAGTACTTGGTGGAAAACCCTTATTGGCAATCACAGAGATCAGACATTTCTTATAGTTGGCCACCAGGTTTGCACACATCTCAGGAGGGATTTTGTCCCACTCCTCTTTGCAGATCCTCTCCAAGTCATTAAGTTTTCGAGGCTGACGTTTGGTAATTCGAACCTTCAGCTCTCTCCACATATTTTCTATGGGATTAATGCTAGAATACCTATCCACGACCCATTTTCAATGCCCTGGTTCTCACCCAAGATTTGACGGTACATGGCCCTGCCTATCGTCCCTTTGATGCAGTGAAGTTGTCCTGTCCCCTTAGCAGAAGAACACCCCCAAAGCATAATGTTTCCACATCCATGTTTGATGGTGGGGATGGTGTTCTTGGGGTCATAGGCAGCATTCTTCCTCCTCCAAACACGGCGAGTTGAGTTGATGGCAAAGAGCTTAATTTTGGTCTCATCTGACCACAACACTTTCACCTAGTTCTCCTCTGAATCATTCAGATGTTCATTAGCAAACTAGAGACGGGCCTGTACATGTGCTTTCTTGAGCAGGGGGACCTTGTGGGCCCTGCAGGATTTCAGTCTTTCACGGCGTAGTGTGTTACCAATTGTTTTCTTGGTGACTATGGTCCCAGCTACCTTGAGATCATTGACATTCTCTGTAGTTCTGGGCTGATTCCTCACCATTCTCATGATTACTGAAACTTCACGAGATGAGATCTTGCATGGAGCCCAAGACTGAGGGAGATTGACAGTTATTTTGTGTTTCTTCCATTTGCGAATAATCGCACCAACTTTTGTAACCCTCTCACTAAGCTGTTTGGCGATGGTCTTGTAGCCCATTCCAGCTTTGTGTACGTCTACAATCTTGTCCCTGACATCCTTGGACAGCTCTTTGGTCTTGGCCATGGTGGAGAGATCGGATTCTGATTGATTTATTGCTTCTGTGGACAGGTGTCTTTTATACAGGTAACAAGCTGAGATTAGGAGCACTCCCTTTGCTCCTTAGACATGTGCAATTAGTTTCGTAACAAATCGAAATTCGGCCGAATTTTGCCTCTCTCGGACATTCGAATGCATCCGAATGTCTGAATAAAAAATAACGAATTTCAACTAATACGAAAGAAATTATAGCGAATATAACAAATGAATTCAACATGATTCGGTATTTCGTTAAAGATCTAATGAAACAAAAGGTCAACTCAAAGTAAATCTTACAGTCCAATCAGCTAGGTAATTTTGTGCTGGAGTTTGGATTACTGGCAAAGTGCATTCCTGAGAACTGAGTGAGAAGGGTGTTGTATTGTATTTGAGCAGAGGAGAAGAGATATTGTCATTGTGTGTGTTAATAGATTCAATAAACAAACGACTTTACAAACTACGAATCATTATCACTAATATATATGCATAAATAGATATCGAATTTCAACTAATACGAAAGAAATTATATCGGATATAACAAATGAATTCGACATGATTCGAGATTCAGTATAACGAATATCGACACTCTTCTGAAATTACGAATTATCCAAAAATTAATTAACATAACATAACGAATATAACAGAACTAAATTATGTATTTTACGAATGACAACGAACCGAAACTAAACTAAATTTTCCGTTGTGCACAAGTCTACTACGTCCCCTATCTGCTGCAATTTTGGATAGCAACACTAAAGGGATCTAATGGTGAAAATTCGACCTTGTATGTCCAGTTTGGACAATGGTGGGCCTTCGCTCTCAGGTTCTGCTAATTCATCACTTGCTCTTTTCACACAACTAGGTTCTGCTAGCCAAAGTCTACACAGCAGGATGTATATTTGGGAGGGTTTAGGAATAGAGCCAAATAATCTATTTGTATATTATTACTTTATCCTGTAATGGAAGGATCTGTAGAGACTGCCAAAACCCTGACAGATGAGGATTAATTTTATGACATTGTGCATGCTGTCGGTCACATCTGGATAGTGTTCTTTGAAGAGTCTGCTCAGTCCTGAAATCCTGTACTAGTTTAGGATTACCACCAACACTGCAGATGTCTGAAGTTACATGTTCCAGCATGCTCTGTCCACCACTGGTCCACTGCCTGTACTTGCTGCACATTCTAGTCCCATAAAGGCTGATTAAAACGAAAAAAAAAAAAAAAAGCTATTGTTCTTAGCAGTATATTAAAGCGGGGGTCCACCTATCTATCGTTTTTTTTTTTTTTTAGTTCATTCACAAACTTTTCTTCTCAGCATTACATACTCACATATTGTGTGTAATAAGTCCGCCTGTGTCAGATTTCGTCGGAAAGAATAACTTATATTATTCACTGCAGGTGGTTTCCATCTTCATTGTGGGCATTTGAAGCCCACAAGCATTTATTTCCTGGATGTGGTGAATGCTGTGCTCCCAGCATTCACCGCTCGTTCCCGCACATGCTCAGTGGCATCCTGGGAAGCCTGAGACTAGCTCCCAGGAGAGGCTAGAAACACGCCTACTCCCACGGGAGGAGAACCAGGAAGTGCAAAGAAGAATAGAAAAATAAAAGGTAATTACGGCGATTTAAATTTTTTTAAACGGCATGTCAGCATCTAGGCAAGGAAGAGAATACATACAGATATTGTTCAAAATTTGGGTGGAACCCCGCTTTAAGCTTTGCTCGGTTGTCTAAGAAAAATGGGTAAATATTGCAACCTCAGTTTATTGATGTTTCATAGCTAAAGTAATTATCCCCACTTACAGACCCCTGTGTTCAACATAATGCCTAAATGTAACCCACTACCCCTAAAGTCAATTGGCCATGTACTTGCCAATTTTTTTGCTTTCCATCAAGTTTCAGCCACAATTTATTTTTCGTTTCCCGCAATCAATGGTTAAAATTGGATTGTTTTTTGATTGACAATCACAGTCCACAATTGGAGGGGGTAAGTAAGCTAAGTAAGCACCAAGGTATATGCTAAAAAATAAGGACATTTGGGGGGCTAGGTTGGGGTGCATGGGGGTGTTTAGATAATTTTGTAAACATGTCCTTTTAACCTTTTTCACTGAAAATGCCTGAGCCCCATAATTTAAATAAAGGGGTGTCGACATACATTTGGCCATTCTTTTAAATCATAAAGTTTGGAAGTTTAATGATTGACCTCTCAGCATGTCAACTGCAAGAAATTTAACAGAATTCTTGTAGGTTGCAATGCAGTGTATCAGCTCCACAAATGTAATTTCCTTATGTCATAAATCTGTATCGGGCATTGTGTTGCATCCACAGAATTATATCCAAGATGTCTGTTGCATTTAATCAGATCTTTTTCCTTCTTTCTCTTTTTTTTTTTCATTAATGCTGCTCAGAATGAGGAAATTGCACATCTTTTCGGCGATGATTATCTAAGAGGTACGTTTTTCATGGAAAATATGACCTGATTTTTAATATTTCAGTTTCAGAAGAAAATCGATTATAGGATTTCAAGAAGCTTGTATAACATCTTACATTGCATTAAAAGTGACGTAACTGAAACATGCCTTATGGCGATTTTGATTTTCATGGCATTTAAACTTTTTTTTTTTCTTTTCTTTTGTTTTAACCTATTTTATATGTTATGTTACAACTAGACAAAGCATCTGACACTAGTCCTATTTTATTCATTCATTCATTCATTGATCGATATTAAAGGATAACTGTTCTTTTTATTATACAATCTAACTCAACCTTTCCCCTTTAAATAAAGCATTGGCTACCCTATAGTTCTTAAAATGTATGTCAAGTTGTTGTTGCTCTATGTGTCCCCACTGGGGAGAATCACCCTCTCTATTTGTCCTGGTAACTATTAAAAGAGAAGTTCTGGATTCTAAAACATTTTTACTTACACAAGTGGATGCTGCATCTGTCCCCCACTTCTAATACTGAGAACTAAGCGATCAAAAGAACGCTGATCACTTAGTTCTCGGTCTTCAGTGAGCAGAGAGCCTGTGACTGTCATTTAAATGGGCTGCTGTACCCACACCTGCAAACCTGCTGCGTTTTCAGATGCTTGGGGTGCCATTAAGAATGAATAGCATTCCTGTGCGTCTGCAAAAGAGCAGCACATTTTGGCTGTGGGTGGTTGTGGGAATAGGTGCGATTTACATACTGTCCTGTACCTGCAACCACCATCAACAGTGTAAACCTAGCCTAGTGCTGTGTACACAGGAGCGGACTTTTCATCTGACTTTTCGACGGAGTTCCAACGAATCGGACTTGCCTACACACGATCACACCAAAGTTTGATTGTTTCAAACGTGATGACGTACGACCGGACTAGAATAAGGAAGTTCATAGCCAGTAGCCAATAGCTGCCCTAGCATTGTTTTTTTGTCCGTTGGACTAGCATAAAGACGAACGGATTTTTCGATTGGAGTCGAGTCTGTCGGAAAGATTTGAAACATATTCTATTTCTAAAGTCCGTCTGATTTTTCGACAGGAAAGGTCCGATGAAGCCCACACACAATCGAATTGTCCGCCGGATTTGTTCCGTGGGACCTTTGCTGTCAAAATCCAGTCATGTATATGCGGCATTATGGTGCCACCTGTTCTATAAAATGCTCTAAAAAAAAACAAAAAACATTTGTTAAATTTGGAGAAATCCAATTTCTTTTTGCGTTTCTAGGACAGGAAATTAAGGAAAATCTCTCCAGGGGTCACAGTCAGCAAAAATCAACATGACGGGGTTTAAATCCTTCCTTACTCTTATCTTAAGACATAAAATGTATTGGCCTTCCACACATTTTAATATAAATACCATGCAGGCACCTAGAATTACACACCTGCAAATTTATCTAGAGAACCCTGGGTGCCTGAAAATACCGGCGAACTTCATTGTGCAAATACTAGCTTCATCTAGGACAGTGTGTATTAAACTATGTATCGGGACCCAAGTTGAGTCATGTTTGGGATGGGTCACCAATTAAATTTGCGTCCAAATGTAAAAGTGTTGGCGCGTGATAAAATGCAATACAACAAAAGAAAGAAAGAAAGAAAATACAATGATCATTTATTTGTCCTTACTAACGCTTCCAGAATTAAAGAAGAGAGGTTTTACATGTTTTTGGGCATTTGGTTTTTCTGACATTTTTGTGAACTATCTCTTCTTGGGTCCCAACATAGTAACAATAATCCTATTTGGGTTTTCAGATTAAAAAGTAAAAAAAAAAAAACCCTGATCCAGGATGCTGGTGCTTGTCTTGCCCCACTTTTCCCTACTGGTTCTTTTGCAATGTAAATGGTGGCCTCAGAGACCAATAGGGAGGCTTAAATGGGGCAAGACCATGGGGGTTATTTCCTAAAGGCAAATCCACTTTGCACTACAAGTCCATTGAAAGGGAAGGGAAGTGCACTGAGGGGAAGCTCTGAAATGAGGGGAGGCTCTGCAGATTTTATCATCCAATCATGTGCAAGCAAAAATGCTGTTTTTTATTTCCCTTGCATGTCCCCCTCAGATCTACAGCGACTGCACTTCCAAGTGTTCTTGCTGCGCACTTGTAGTGCAAAGTGGATTTACCTTTAGTAAATAACCCCCCATGTGTAGGTGGCACAGTGCAACCATGTGTGATAGTACCAGCTTGTTAATTTTGGGGTAGCCTCAACTGTACTGTAAAGTTAAAGGGATATTCCATTTATGATGGTAACATAATTGTATATATAACAAGTGTATCTAATGCCAATTTTTTATTATTTTTTTTTGTTCTGTATGGAATAGTTAGGCATTTTAATGTTGTCCCTGTCTGTTTTAGTGCATGCATTCTCTTTATTTCACCTGGGGACCATTGTCACTGAGATTGAAAGTGAGGAAAATTCAAAAGTGCATTGTCATTAGAACAGGAATAGAGGAGAAAATCCTTCAATGGGAACACTTGTTCCAGTGACAGTTGTCTAAGAGCTTGATATGCGTGTACTACTGCGGGACCGATAGAAGTGACAATTGGTTCCGATGGATCCAACTGTAAAGTGATCGAAAGTGAAGCAAATCTGTGATTGAAGTCTAGTATAGGTGAACCCTGTTCTGGTTCTAAGCTGCTACCTCTCTGATAGTGAGAAAAGGAAGCGCTTGCAAGACAATGAATTCTTGAATGTGTGTGGAGGAGCACCTAGAACAAAAGCTCTTCTCACTTAAAGGATAAGTTCACTTTAAAAAAAAAAAAAAAAAGCTAATTTTTTGCGCATAAAAAAATGAGCATGTATTTATTTTGTAAGCCTGTAAAGCATTGCACCATCTATCGCCAGATCGCTGGTGCCATGCAGGTCTCCTGCAGACCGGTCCGTGTATCTGTGTGCCCATGCATCCTGTACGGGCAAGCAAATGCACTGACAGGAAGAATCAATGAACTACAAGGCACTCCACAGCCGCAAAGGCTATCGGGGCTTGTAGTTCATTCACACACAAAGCTGTGTGAATGAATGACACATCCATGTGGGCGGAGCTGATTTAAAAAACTGACAGTTAGTATGGGGAACTTCTTCCTGTACTGCTGTCACAGGTGGGGGGGGGGGGGGGGAATTGAGCAGCTTGTTACATGTTCGCCCTAAAAACAAGTAAAACATGTAAGATGTAACATGTAAAGATGAACTTATCTTTTAAAGGACTTTTTGAAAAGTGTAATGTTTAGGAGCATCAGATACAGCTAACACCAATGCAAAACAGCCTCCCCCTTCTTCAGTACTTGAGCAGTTAAAGTGGACGTAAACCCGATTCATGAAATTTGACCTAGCCACATACTATATATATGTAGCGTTTTTTTTCCCTCTCTCCAAAGCACGGAGTCCTGTGTGTTTCTGCTGTTTCGTTACCCTGTTATCAGCATAACTTCTGACAAGTTCTCCAAGACGGGTGATAAAAGCAGCTGAAAATGTGTGTCGTGGGAGGGTTCTATAAACAGATTAGTAGAGAGCTTGTCTTGTCACAGCACAGCTCTGAAAGTATTGTCGTTCTTCTGCCTATCTGGAGAGGGGGTGTGTGCCTTTCCCCCAATCAGCTGTCTCCTAGTGTAAACCAAGCCTACACTCCCACTGCTGAATGAGGAAGTGAAAATTCTAACACAATGTAAAAATTCTTAAGACTCCTTTCACACTGAGGCGGTTTTCAGGCATTTTAGCACTAGAAATAGCCTCTAAATAGCGCCTGAAAACCGCCTCCTATTCATTTCAGTGGGAGTTATTTACGAAAGGCAAATCCACTTTGCACTACAAATGCACTTGGAAGTGCAGTTGCTGTAAATCTGAGGGGTAGATCTGAAATGAGGGGAAGCTCTGCTGATTTTAACATCCAATCATGTGCAAGCTATAATGCTGTTTTTTATTTTCCTTGCATGTCCCCCTCAGATTTACAGCGACTGCACTTCCAAGTGCACTTGTAGTGCAAAGTGGATTTGCCTTTCGTAAATAACCCCAAGTGTGTCTTTGCACACTGGGGCGGTGCGCTTGCAGGACGTTAGGAAAAGTCCTGCAAGCAGCATATTTTGGGCGGTTTGGGAGCGGTGTATACACCGCTCCCAAAACGCCCTGCCCATTGAAATGAATGGGCAGCGCTTCCAAAGCGCCTGAAAAGCACTTCGAAAACGCCACAACACGGGGGCGCTTTTAAACCCTTCTTTGGGGTTAAAAGTGCCCTGCTAGCGGCTGAAAAGCTACGCTTAAACAGCGCTAAAGCGCCGCTAAAACGAACGGTGCTTCAGTGTTAATGTGGCCACGGCTCAGTGTGAAAGGGGTCAAATGCCCTGTGCACATGGTAGGATTTTCCGATGGAAAAAGTGCGATCGGATTGTGTTGTCGGAAATTCCGTTCGTGTGTGGGCTCCATCTGACTTTTTCGGTCAGAATTTCCGACACACAAAGTTTGAGAGCAGGATATAAAATTTTCCGACAACAAAATCCGATCGTTTAAATTCCGATCATTTGTACACAAATCCGACGCACAAAGTGCCACGCATGCTCAGAATAAATGAAGAGATGAAAGCTATTGGCTACTGCCCCGTTTATAGTCCTGACATACGTGTTTTACGTCACCGCGTTCAGAACGATCGGATTTTCCGACAACTTTGTGTGATTGTGTGTATGCAAGACAAGTTTGAGCCAACATCCGTCGGAAAAAATCCAATGGATTTTGTTGTCGGAATGTCCGATCAATGTCCGACCGTGTGTACAGGGCATAAGAGTGTAGAAAGGGGAAGACAGCAAACATACATGTAAAACTTATGTAGGGAGGTTTCATCTCTGTGTATCATCTGAGGCTGTTCACTTCACTGGGCATAGGAGAGGATTTACATCCACTTTAAAAGTTATACAATCCCAACGGAAAGCACAAAGAGACTTGTAATTATAGTATATAGATAACAAAAACATTTTTTTTTTGTTAATTATCCCCCACTCTATCCAAAAAGCAAAAAAAGTTTTGGCTTCAGATCTACTTTAATGTTTTCTCATTATTTTATTTATTTTTTGTATTGTGGATTATGGAGGTTCGGCATTGGGGGTTTTAAAACCCTGTTGTGATCATTTTTCATGTATAATTTGCTTTGTAGGCTGGGTTAGTTTTTATGAAACTGTATCTTTTGTTTTTACAGAAGAGTTGAAGAAATCGAAAGTCATGCTTGTACTAGGTAAGGTAACATTTTTCCTATTTAACCACTTTTATACTGGGCACTTTTACCCTCTCCCTGCCCAGGCGAATTTTCAGCTTTCAGCACTGTTGCAATTTGAATGATAATTGTGCGGTCATGCGACACTGTACCCATTGGAAAATTTTTTTTCTCCCACAAATAGAGGTTTCTTTTGGTGGTATTTGATCACCACTGGCTTGTTTATTTTTAAATAAAAAAAGCCGAACATTTAAAAAAAAAAAAAAAAAAAGTTTTTCTTTGTTTCTGTTATAAATTTTGTAAATAAGTACGTTTTCTCCTTCACTGATGAGGCGGAACTTATGGGCACTGATGAGGCGGCACAGATGAGGAGGCACTAATATGCAGCACTGATAGGCGACACTGATGAACAATGATGAGCAGCAATGATGGGCACTGATGGGTGGTACTGATAGAAGGCACTGATAGGCAGCACTGATGAGGAGGCACTAACTGGCATTACTGATGGGCCTCGACTGGCATTACTAATAGGCACTGATTGGCATTCTTTATGGGCACTGATTGGCATAAAATGTGGGTACAGGTGGGCACTGATTGGCATCACATATGAGTACAGGTGGGCATCACTGGTGGGGCACTGATGGGCATCACTGATAGGTCTGCACTGATAATCAATGTGCTGGTTATCAGCACAGACCCCCCCTGTCAGGATAGCTGCTAATAAGCTCTCCTCTAACCACGCCTTGTCAGCACGAATGGAGGAAAGCCGATTAATGGCACTTCCTGGTTACCATGTGATCAGCTGTAATTGGACAGTGCTCATCAGTCAGTGCCATCCGTCAGTGCCCATCCATCAGTGCCACTGCCACCTATCAGTGCCATCTATCAGTGCCAGCCATCAGTGCGTGCCATCTATCAGTGCTCATCAGTGCTGCATATTCAGTGCCACCTATCAGTGCACTGCTCATCGATGCTGCATCAGTGCCACCTATCAGTGCTCATCAGTCAGTGCCAGCCATCAATGCATGCCACCTATCAGTGCCCATCAGTCAGTGCCACCTATCAGTGTTCATGCATCAGTGCCATTGCCAACCATCAGTCCCAGCCATCAATCAGTGCCGCCTTTTAGTGCCCATCAGTCAGTGCCATCTATCAGTGCCAGCCATCAGTGCGTCACTGTGACATGACAATAAAAAAGTAATCGGTATCGGCGAGTACTTGAAAAAAAGTATCGGTACTTGTACTCGGTCTTTAAAAAGTGGTATCAGGACAACCCTAGTGTATATAAAGACAAAACATTTATATTTATATAGAGTGCCTTGAAAAAGTATTCATACCCCTTGAAATTTTCCACATTTTGTCATGTTACAACCAAAAAACTTAAATGTATTTTATTGGGATTTTATGTGATAGACCAACACAAAGTGCCACATAAATGTGAAGTGGAAGGAAAATGATAAATGGTTTTCAATTTTTTTTACAAATATGTGAAAAGTGTGGCATTCATTTGTATTCAGCCCCCTTTACTCTGATACCCCTAACTAAAATCTAGTGGAACTAATTGCCTTCAGAATTCACCTAATTAGTAAATAGAGTCCACCTGTGTGTAATTTAATCTCAGTATAAATATGGCTGTTCTGTGAAGCCCTCAGAGGTCTGTTAGAGAACCTTAGTGAACAAACAGCATCATGAAGGCCAATGAACACACCAGACAGGTCAGGGATATAGTTGTGGATAGGTTTAAAGCAGGGTTAGGTTATAAAAAAAATATACCAAGCTTTGAACATCTCACGGAGCACTGTTCAATCCATCATCCGAAAATGAAGAGAGTATGGCACAACTGTAAACCTACCAAGACATGGCCGTCCACCTAAACTGACAGGCCGGGCAAGGAGAGCATTAATCAGAGAAGCAGCCAAGAGGCCCATGGTAACTCTGGAGGAGCTGCAGAGATCCACAGCTCAGGTGGGAGAATCTGTCCACATCATTTTTTTTTTTTTGCTTCTTTTTATGGGTTTGTAGGTCTACAGTGTTTCACATTTTTTGCCAACTACTCCTCAGAAGGTACATTGGTTGCACATAACCCCTACTTGCTTGCACACTGCTCTGGCAACCAGGTGCAAACAAGCCCAGTGTCTATCAGTCTTAGGCTTTGGGAGCTGATACAGCATGGTGTTGGGAGCACCCTCTACCAGCTATAAGAATACCACTCCCATGCACGGTTTTGAATTTTTTTCTCTACAAAATGAGTGGAAACCCGCTTCTAGGCAATTGTCACGAGAAACAGATGTCCCCACTGTTCTCCCCTTACCTCCTCTTTTGGTGACGACCAGTGGCAGTGGTCATACCTCCCAACTTTTGAACTTCAGAAAGAGGGACACTTATGGGAGGAAGTGCTACGTGCACTGCGGCAAAAAGAAAGATTCTCACTGATGCATACAAAAACCCCAGCAAAGTCATTTAAAAAAATAAGAATAAAAAGCTTCCATTACAAATGATTTTGCATAAACTATGGAAGTGTGCATTACACAAAGTGTGGAAGGATTCAGAAGTGCGTTATGTACAGAGTGCAGGGTTCAGAATAAGGCTAGATACAGAGTGCAGGGTTCTGGGGTGTGTTATGCACAGGGTGCAGGGTTCTGGAGTTACATATAGAGTGCAGGGTATTGGCATGTGTTATGTACAGAGTGCTGGCACAGTGCATGGTTCTGGAGTGCGTTGCGTACAGAGTGCAAGGGTTCAAGAGCGCTAGGTACAGAGTGCAGTCATCCATCCACATGTCACTGTTGCCCTTCTCCTCAACTATAACATCTGAACCCGCCCCCTCCCCCCACACACACATATAACACACACCACACACATAACACACACATATAACACACCACACACACACACACATAACACACACCATAACACACACATATAACACACACCACACCACACACACACACACATGCATAACACACACACACACATGCATAACACACACACACACATGCATAACACACACACATAACACACACCACACACACTTTTGTAAAAGTAGCACCTTTCTGTAGATGTCTTCTATCCAGTGCAGCCACAGCTTCCTTCTCCTTTTAGTGCACTGGGTATCTTCGACTCCTGGAGCAGGAAGGAGATAAGGATTAGGGGGCAGCTCACCCCCCTCCTCCCTCCTCGAACACGCTGCAGTCAGACTTTTGTCCCGACTTTAGTGCAGACTGCAGAGCAGAGAGCCTGTTGAAGGAGAGAGCTGAGCTGTTACTTTCACTTTCAACTGCAGAAGCCAGGCTTCTGTATTTAGGTGAAAGTGGGGAGCTGCCTGTGAGTGCAGGGCTAATGGAGGCTGAAAAAACTCTGGGGGAGAGGAATAGATAGCTGATCCTGGCCAGCAATCTATGAATGCCGGTGTGGTGTCACTGGCTCTTTCGCTATGCACTGGTTTGACAGAGGGGCGGGTCTGGATAGCAGTCCCGCCCCTAGCCGACATCACACTCTCTTTTTGACAGGTGAAGTCTCTCATTGGGGCTGCACAGTGCACATCCAGCTGACTTACTAGCCAATCACTGGCTGTACAGGATGTGCACACTGCTGCAGGTCCTATTGAGAGAAAAATTAGCTTGTAGTTAACAGCATTATGCGGGACAAATCACCTGTATGGCGGGATAGCGGGACAAAGGTGTCAAAGCGGGAAAGTCCCGCCCAATCCGGGACTGTTGGGAGGTATGGCAGTGGTCACCAGACAAATGGAGATGATGGATCTCCCCAGAGGGGACACAGCATTAAAAACTTGACAGAGGTTCTAACCTTTCCCTACTCTATCCAAAACAAAACAAAAAATAAATTTTGGCTTTAGATACATGTTAACCTTAATCACAATGACACAAACACAAGATCCGTGCAGTAGACAGCACATAATAATTTTCATGCTTAAAAGAATGATAAATTGACATACTTAATGACGAGAGTGACTGGAAAAACTATGCAGACCTTTTCAGACTTCCGTGGTGCATGCTTGTTCCAGGTTAGTAAATCCAGGATCAGAATGACAGCCCGGGAGCCTGCACCTTTAGAAATAATTCAAAGCAATTTTTGCATGGAACACTCTACTAATTGATTTTTTGGGACTCAGGATCTTTAAAAGTCCCAAACAAATGCAAACTGCGCTCGAATGGTGAAAAGGATACAATCCTGCTACTGAAGTACTTCTCTCCAAAGTTCATTTAAACATTCCAATGAGAATCAATAGTAAAATCCATGGCCTTGCAGCTTTCTCCAGACTGGGAAATCCAATATAAAATAGAAAGCGCACTGGCCTTGTGTGATATCATGTAAGAAGATATTGGTTCCATCCACTGGATACCAATTGTTGAATCTGATCAGCAACTCTTATGCCGCGTACACACGATCGGACTTTCCGACAGCAAAACCGTGAACTTTTGTCCGAAGGGCGTTGGCTCCAACTTGTCTTGCATACACACGGTCACGCAAATGTTGGCCAACAATTACGTAGTGACGTACTACGTGGTTTTTCAGCTCTTTAGCGCCACCCTTTGGGCTCCTTCTGCTAATTTTGTGTTAGTATAAGTTTGGTGAGTGTTGATTCGTGCTTTTCATTTTGCGTTTTTCATTTATCGCTTTTCAGTTCGTTTCTGAGCGGTCGTTCGTCAACCAGATATGTTACGGAATCAGAGGAGATAATGTGTTATTTATTATTGGCCTTGGAGTTATTGCTTTGACATTATTTTTTGGTTGAATAATAATGATTTGATTTGGTATATTTTCTATATTTTTGGATGCATAGAATGCACTTTTTGGTTAAGTTCTATTGGCAGATAGCATGTCTAATTTTTTTTTTTAATGCACAATAAAAAAAAATAGTGTAGAATAATACTTGGCTATGTGTTTTGCTTCAAATGACAGTTTGGGAGTCGGCAGTTACACTTTATAAAATACAATGTAAAATTGACAAGGGACACCAACATAGTTGTATCTTTGTTCTTAAAAACTACGGGATAATGGTGTTGTGGTAACTTGTACAAAAAAAATAAAATAAAACATAATAATATTATTCTTGATATCACTAGAAAAAAAAAAAGCCTTTGAAACTTCGTTTACAATAACTCCATCAGTATCACCAGCAAAGCAGCTTAATTTTTATCCCATTAAAGAAGAAGAGAATTGTGCGCTGCATTTGGAGATTTCATAATTTGCCACATCACAAATGTTAATTCTCCATTACGAGCGCTAGTTTACAAGACCGGCTGCTTCTGCTTCTGAGCATGCGCAGACTTTTGTGCGACGGACTTGTGTACACACGATCGGACAATCTGACAACAAACATTTGTTGGTGGAAAATTTGAGAACATGCTAGCCAACATTTGTTGGCGGAAAGTCCGACAACAAATGTCCACTGGAGCATACACACGGTCTGACTTTCCGCCAACAAGCTCACATCCAACATTTTTTGTCGGAAAATCAGACCGTGTGTACGCGGTAATAGACCTTGTTCCCTCATGTGGAGGTTATAACTAAGTTGGATTCACGTTGGATTGCCTTTCACAGGTGGTACAGAGCTGGTTTACAGGCATTTAGGAGTCAACACTGCTGCCTCCTGAATACCTGGGGTTTGGTTTTTCAATGCCAAGGATTTAACAATAAAATACTAAGTGGAAAAGGCTGCACTCTGATGATGTCACAAATTTCAGAAGTTTGTTAGATAGAGAGCACATGGCACATCCTTCTATTCTAGGTCTGCCCCTCTAACGCATTTTATCCATCTGGGGTGAACCCTCTTTCTCAGAACCCTGAGGAACCTGAGTGGCCTCCATGTCAGCTTGTAGGAGAGCAGTCAATGTAAGTCACTGTCTCAAGTGTGCATCTTGACTTACACGTCTCAAGAGCGAACCTTCTTCCTCAGAGCCGTGAGGAACTCAAGCACCCACCATATCAGTTTGTAGGTGGGCAGTCGGTGTGTGGGCCGTCAGCTCGTAGGTGAACAGCACGTGTAAACAAGGCCTTAAGCGTTGTACACACCACTGTTTTTATTTTCATGCAACCAAGCGGCTCAGGTCGGAGCCGCTGTACTAATAATCCAATGTTAGTGCATCATTCTCCCCTGCTGTGCTACGGTGTTCTGACAGGGAAACGCCCCCCCCCCTGCCCCCCACCAGAACACACTCCAGTCAATGCTCTCAGCCATTGGCTGAGAGTGCTGATTGGGTGCCAGTCGCAGACCTTTTTCGGTCGTGAGCTTTCGACAGAAGCTGGCCGTCTGGCCAGCTTCTGTCTGACTGGCTGCCATATACACGGTCCAACATTCAGGCCGGGTGTCACTGTCTCAAGTGTGCACCTTGGTTTATGTACTTTGAGGGCTAACCCTGTTTTTCTGGCCTAGTGCGATACCTGCAAAAATCTCTGAAAAGAGGGTTCACCCATGAAACGCATAAGCCAAGACGCACACTTGAGGCAGTGATCAAGTGTTTCCGAACATTCGGACACTTTTGGTATCCAGTGGCTATAGCAGGTTTTCTTCTTGGACCATTTCTTTGCTAGATGCTTTTTTTGCCAAGTGCTATACTTGTGTGATTATAGGACATCCTTTATTTATAAAGTTTTATTGCAGTTATCACATAAGGGCAGTGCACTTATCTGTTTGATAGCATTAAAAAAATTTCCATTTATGTTCTCTCAATCCACTTCCTTTCTTTGAAAATCCTGTAGGGTAAAACTGGGTCACTTCTCTTTTCTGAAGAGTCCTTTTTACTGATCATGTTAGCCATTGATATGGAACAGTGGGGACAAAATTAGATCATGCTACACGTCATTTTACATTTTACATATTTGTGGCTACACACCCTGCAGTAATTATCAATATTGATCCCATTTGAATGGTGTATCTGCTTCACTGTAACTTGTTAGTGCTAACAATACAAACTCTCTGTAAAAGCCACTCAGAGTAGCTAATAATAATGTAATAATTATTCATGCTTTTTGCTAAAATAAAACCCCAGATCCTCATCTGAACAATATCTTCTCGTCTAGAAGCACTTTAACTGTATTGATGGGAGTCTAAGGACTGCAAATGTAATGGGGGCATTGTTCTGTAATGTAATACATATTGGAATAGTAATAACTGGATTCATTTAAAGTGAAACTTTGGTGAGAAAAACAGGATGCCACTGCTGACCTTTTTCTGAAAATGCTGACCCTCTGTCTTCAATCATTTTTGGAGCCGCTGACCTGAAACATGGATGGGTATAGGTATTGATTCATACAGTGGAACCTCGGATTGCGAGTAACGCGGTTAACGAGCGTTTCGCAATACGAGCACTGTATTTTTATAATAATAATAATAATATAATAATAATATCGTAACTCGGTTTGCGAGTGTGCAGTACCACTTTTGGCCTGAGGTGGGGGGCGCCGGAGCCGAGCAGAGCCGAACGTCACATTCGGAATTGCACGGAAAGGCCCGAGTACAGCACGGCTGACCTTGTCAAATCTCGGGTAGGAAGTCTTTCCGAGGTTTGCCGAGGTCAGCCGAAGTGTCCTCGGGCCTTTTCGGCCGTTTCCGAGGCTCTCCAGCACCTCCCCGCCTTTGGCCGCATGCGGTATTGCATCCCATTGAAGTCAATGCGTAACAAATTATTTTCATTTCTATTGACTTCAATGGGAAAACTCGCTTTGATATCCGAGTACTTTGTATTACGAGCATTCTCCTGGAACGGATTATGCTTGTAATCCGAGGTTCCACTGTACCTCTATACTTCTGTTTCATAACAACTAATGAAGTGTGCCCAATCACGGTACTCCAGCATTCATTAAGTCTCTTACTTTAATTTAGCCTCCATTCCTCTGTTGGTGCTGAATGTCCACCTGCAGTACCGATATATTAAAGTTGGTCAGTCGCTCGCTGTACCCCATCCTTCATTCAGAAAAAGCCCTACAACTTTTTCAGTGTATGCAATGCATTTTGTGATGCGCATCTGCACCTCCTCCAATCACAGAATGCCTTGCAATTCTTGAAAAGGATGCAAGGCTTTTTCAGAATGGAGGATGGGTACTACATCCAGACATTTGGCAATGACAGAAGAGTGCGGGTTAAAAGACATTTACCGTATATACTCGTGTATAAGTCAAATTTTTCAGCCCCTTTTTTGGGGCTGAAAGTGCCCCCTTCGACTTATACACGAGTCACCGCCGTCTGCCTACATGATCAGCGTGTCATGCAGGCAGACGGCGGCCAGCGTGTGCTGCATAGACTCGGCAGCGGCTCTCACTGTTCAAAAGCCGCGCCTCCTCGTCTGTGATAGGCAGTCAGTGTACAGTCTATAACAGACATTCTCTCATCCTCGTCCGTGGTATGAGGATGAGAGAATGTCCATGATAGGCTGACCGCTGACTGCTGGGAAATGGAGTTTTTTGGACGAGGAGGCGCGGCTTTTCAACAGTGAATGGCCGCCGAATACTACATGCTGATCGGTGCAGAGCGGTGCACGAAGGATGCACAGGACACAGGTAGGATGCACACACACACACAGACACATGCACACAGGTACATATACACATGCACATATACACAGGTACATGACACAGGTACATATACACATGACACATGCACATATACACAGGACACATGACACATATGCACAGGACACATGATACATGCACAGGACACAGGGAGGTATACAGCTGCAAATGGGCACAGTGAGGCTGCAAATGGGCATTGTTGACCCTCTTTTTCCACTTGCAGTAGCTGCTGCATTTCTCACCCTCGTCTTATACTCGGGTCAATAAGTTTTTCCCATTTTTTTGTGGTAAATTAGGGCCTCGACTTATACTCGGAACAACTTATACTCGAGTATATACGGTAATGAAATGTACATTAGCTAGAGATGTACAAATATACAATAATAGCTTTTGGTAAGTTTTTTTAACTTTGCGATCAGATTCCTGATCGAATTGACAGTTCGCACTGCAATATGTGAACCGATCTGGGGGTGTCATTAACTTTGTATTGACACTCCCGGAGGTTCGCATAGGGCAGTGTGAACTGCATGCGAGTCGGGTGCCATGCGGGAACCCGCAATGGATTTGCAGGGTTTTCCTCATCGCACCAATGCAGGGGCGGATCCAGAATCTAGTCTCGGGAGGGGCACTGCCAGAAAATAAGGCTACTTTCACACTGGGGCGGGCGTCGGCGGTAAAGCGGCGCTATTTTTAGCGCCGCTATTTGGCCGCTAGCGGGATTGGTTTTATCCCATTTATTTCTACTGAGACACACAGCCGCTATATCCCAATATGACATGCTGGTGCGGGTCCTTGAATAAACCCTGCCTGCATTCTGGGATCCACACGCATGACATATTGGGATATAGCGGCTGTGTGTCACAGTAGAAATAAATGGGATGCTGGCATTGGGATGCATGTAACACTTTATGCATCCCCAAGCCAGTAAAAGACAGCCCTGCATGTTAGACGCATGTCTGCTGCACGCCCTGTGTAAATGAAGCCTAAAGATGAATTTTTCTGTCATTCTATATCATCATTATTATCATGATAATCACACAATACAGGTGCTGTGGCTCAACGCACCTGTACTGTGTGATTATCATGATGATAATGATGATGATTGGTAATTGTAATATGTCACACGGAGGGGGTTAATGTACTCACTGATGTATTACTGACCAGTGGCAATTAATGAACCCCTTTGTGCTGCATTAGTGGCACTAGTGGCAGTGTTTATAAACCCCTTCATGCTGTAGCATAAAGGGGTTAATTAACATTGATAGTGCCACTGTCATTAATGCTGCACAGAGGGGTTAATTGCCACTGGTCAGTAATACATCAGTGAGTACATTAACCCCCTCCATGTGTCATATTACAATTACCATTGTAAATTATTTGACCCCCCTCCCCTCCCCCAAAGCGTTAACCTCTTCACAAGGTGTTAACCCATTAACAAGAATGCCCGCCGTAGTTCATTAACATAACAATGCCCGCCGTAGCTAATTAACATAACAATGCCAGTCGTAGCTAATTAACGTAATAATTCCTTAGCTAAGTGCTTACTCACTTGCAGTGCACTGAGCTCTGGCTACAGGTCCATCTTGTCTTCAATCCTGCCGCCTCTGAATTGTGACGTCACACCAGTCAGGACTAGGAAGCTCGGGTGGAGATCACTCCGCCTGACAGGGAAGTGAAGTGACACTCGCACCGCTGTGCTGCAAATCTGCCAGTGTGTAGCAGCGGCCCCGGTGTCACATCACTTCCACACCCCCATAGTGATGCCACTGGCCCCCTCTAAATGAACTGATGGGGCCCAGGGAATATATTTTAGGCCACCTGGGACTTTGGGAGAGCCAGGGGAAGCAGAAATAAAGTCCCCGCAATGGCATTTAGAAGCCTCGTAACGCAAATCTGGTGAGGTGGCGGAGGGAGAAAGCCTTGGAGTCAGTACTATTTTCAGGGGGGGGGGGGCAATTGCCCCATTGCCACCCCCCTGGATCCGCCCCTGCACCAATGTGAATCGAGCCTAGCCAAAACTTGTACTTTTTGTTTTGGATAGAGAAGGAAATTGTTAAATCCCCTTTTGTTGTTTTTTTTAATGCCTGTATCCCATTGGGAGATTTCCCCTCACCTCCTGTTTCGGTGACAATTTTGGGTTTCCCATCATTTTACATCCCAGTGACAATAGAGAGGGTGAAATTGGAGACACAGATTGCAATTGAAACCTAATGAGGTTTAAACCCTTCCAAAGTTGAAATAGAATGCTTTGGCTACACTAAGTGACCCTGTCATAACAGGGTTGTTAAACCAGCTGCTGACAAGGCCTGTAAGAAATACCATTAAAGTAAAACTATAGGTAAATTTTTTTTTAATTTTGGATAAAATAAGGAAGGGTTATAACCCCTGTCAGGAGATTTTCCTTAATTTTTAGGGATTTCCTCTCACTTGCTGCCCCATAGCCAAAACAGGAAGTGAGAGGAAAGCCCTAAAAATTAAGAAAACATTGGGCCCCACAGGTCACCAGAACTAAAGGGGGCCTTTCCCAAACTGTTCCCACAATTGTCCAAAATGTCTTGGTATGCTGACGCCTTAAGAGTTCCCTTCACTGGAACTAAGAGGCCAAGCCCAACCCGTGAAAAACAACCCCACACCATAATCCCCCCTCCACCAAATGATTTGGACCAGTGCACAAAGCAGGGTCCATGAAGACATGGATGAGTGAGTTTAGGGTGGAGGAACTTGACTGATCTGCACAGAGACCTGACCTCAACCCGATAGAACACCTATTGGGAGGAATTCGAGCGGAGACTGTGAGTCAGGCCTTCTCATCTAATATCAGTGCCTAACCTCACAAATGCACTTCTGGAAGAATGGTCAAACATTCCCATAGACACACTCCTAAATCTTGTGGACAGCCTTCCCAGAAGAGTTGAAGCTGTTATAGCTGCAAAGGTTGGGCCAACTCAATATTGAACCCTACGGACTAAGACTGGGATGCCATTAAAGTTCATGTGTGTGTAAAGGCAGGTGTCCCAATACTTTTGACAATATAGTGTATATGTGAGCTGCAATTACTGAGTTGTTTTCAAAAGTCTACGCTTCATAGCCTACCCCTTACTACTCAGTACTTACCTTCACCATATTACCCCTTCTGCTCTGATCTCCCGTAAAAAATAGCTGGTACTGGGTATGGAGGAGCATGTGATTCTCTTCCTTTACTCCCACAATGCAGTGCTGGCAAACATGGCGGGAGATAGTGAGTAGAAGGTAGGTACTTGCAAAGGGAGGGGGGAAGGTGTATGGGCAGTCCAGCAAATGTGTTACCTGGTCCTTAATGAGAAAAAGCACACATTCTCTTGACTACCCCTAACCTGTTATATTTTGTGATTACACATTATTAACCGTGCTGGAGTCCGGTTTACTGATGACAGTCTCTGCTATTACTGATAATTCAAAATAAGAAATATCTACTTTATAAAAAAATACTGATAGTGATAAATTTTTAATAATAATAAATCTAGAGGGATGCTGTGATTTATTTTACACTTGTTTTAAAGTTCAATAACTTGTGATGTGTGAGTTACAATAAAATATTCATACAAAGGTGTGGGTTAGACTGAGTGCCTGTTATTCCAGTGGGAATTCATTACATACATAAAAAATATTATTTATTTAGGACTGTCTTAAAGCAGAGCTTCAGACAAAATAGGAGTAAATGTATAGTCCATTAAAATATACAACTCCAATTCCTAAAAAGGTATGACGCCGTGTAAAATCTAATGAAGGAATGAAATGATATGTAAATCTCATCTATATTTTATTCACAATAGAAAATAGAAAACATATCAAATGTTGAAACTGAGTACCTTTCTAAGAAAAAAATAAGGTCATTTTGAAACACATCTCAAAAACACATCTCAAAAAAGTTGGGACAGGGCAGTGTTTACCACAGTGTAGCAACCCTTCTCCTTTCTGGGATAGGAATGTTGTCCAATTCTTGCCTGATATTGGATTCTAATGCCCCGTACACACGGTCAGATTTTCTGACGGAAAATGTTCGATGGGAGCTTGTTGTCGGAAATTCCTTCCATGTGTAGGCTCCATCATACATTTTCCATCGGAATTTCCGTCACACAAAATTTGAGAGCTGGATCTCAAATTTTCCGACAACAAAATCCGTTGTCGTAAATTCCGATCGTGTGTACACAATTCCGACGCACAAAGTTCCACGCATGCTCGGAATCAAGCAGAAGAGCCGCATTGGCTATTGAACTTAATTTTTCTCAGCTCGTCGTACATGTTATACGTCACCACGTTCTTGATGTTCGGAATTTCCGACAACATTTGTGTGACCGTGTGTATGCAAGACAAGTTTGAGCCAACATCCATGGATTTTGTTGTCCGATCGTGTGTACAGGGCATAACTGTTCAACAGTCCTGGGTCTTCATTGTCGTATTTTTTGTAATTTGTGAAAGGTCTGGCCTGCAGTCAGGCCAGTTAAGCACCCGGACTCTTCTAATACAAAGCCATGCTGTTATCATAGATGCAGAATGCAGTTTACTATTGTTCTGTTAAAATATGCAAGGACTTCCCTGAAAAAGAGCTTGTTTGGATGGGAGCATATGCTGCTCTAAAACCTGGATATATCTTTCAGAATTGATGGTGCCTTTCCAGATGTGCAAGCTGCCCATTCCATATGCACGAATGCACCCCTATACCATCAGAGATACTGGCTTTTGAACTGAGCGCTGATACCAAGCCAGAAGGTCCCTCTCCTCTTCAGTCTGGAGTTTTCCACTTTGCAACAGACCGTCTTAAAATGAGCTTTGGCCCAGAGAAGACGGTGGTGTTTCTGTATCATGTTCTAGTCTGACTTCTTCTTTGCATGATAGAGCTTTACTGTCTCAGTTCACAGACAGTATATTTTGGAAGTGTTCCATGTCCATCACAAAACCATGCCTGTTTTTAAACTGGTTGTAAACCCTTGTTTACAACTTTATGTTACAGGTAAGCCAATATTAAGGCTTACCTGTAGCTAACAAGGGCATCTCCTAAACCTTCACGGTTTAGGTGATATCCCTGTATTTGCATGTGCCGACATCATGCGGCACATGCGCACTTAAGACAACTGAAGCAATGGCGCTATATGACGTTGCTTCAGTTGTACTGTGTCGTTCCCGCGTGCATGCGCGGAGTGACGTCATCGCGGCTCCGGCTAATCTCAGCGCCAGAGCCGCGATACCCGGAAGTCACTCCGGGACAACATGGCGGCGGTTGGAGGGGGAGACATGGACCGATGTGGGGACTTTTTTTTTCGTTTTTTTGCTGAAGGTTTACTTCTTCTTTAGTGCAGTGCTATCTGATGGCCTGAAGATAACAGGCATCCAGTATTGTTTTGGCCTCGTCCCTTGTGCAAATAGATTTTTTGAATCTTTTGATGATATTATGTACTGTAGGGTTGTTGGGGTTTACATCTACTTTAAGATCCAATATTTATAGTTAGTTTAAAAACTTAGCTGTGTTTTGGGGGATTAAAGAACCCCCTTCAGGACTACAGCTACCATTACTCATCTCTACCCCCCTCCCCTTCTTCACCTCTAACAAACTTGCAGGGTTTTTCTTTTTTTTGGGAAGAAGGTTCCTTTTCATAACAGGTACTCACAAGCAGTTAAGGATAATGGGCAGTGTGCTTCTGGGGTTCAGGTTCCTCCAAGTGCATGGAAGAAGTGTTGCTAAAACTGGAAAGATTCTGTCGGATGATTTTTTTACTTTAAAGAAAACCCTCAGTCAAAAATGAAAGTACCATTCCAAATCTTCCTTTCCCATTTCCGCGCCTCTAACAAACTTGCAGAGTTTTTCTTTTTTCAGGAAGTGGGTACCTTTTTGTGACAGGTACTCAGATGCCCACTTGCCACCCACAGCCTCCTAGGATGATGTCACACATCCCAGGAGGCTGAAGGACCATTCTTCCTGCACCACATGATCTCATGCATGCACAATGGGGAGCTAGGAGTAAATCCTCAGGATATTACATCCCGCTTGAAAATCTATGATGGTGGCACCAAGAATCCGCAGCCCTAAGAATCAGCTGTTGGAAAGCTACCACTGGACCTCATGGGGCCGGTAAGTATCATAAAAGCCAGCATCTAAAGCATTTGTAGCTGATGACTTTTCATTTTTCAAACCAGAGTAAAATTTTCCTTTAACGTATTTTGTCATCTAGGTGAAAAACTGTACTGAGAGAACAGCGGAGGCTGCCATTGATAACCTCCTGCTGAAAATGCTAGTCATCTGGCTACCTGACTATGTCTGCAGTGCTTCTTGAGAGACTGATCTGGGACAAACATGCCAATCAGAAAAGTAAAGCAGTCCTCCTATTGTGAGTCAGATCCTTGACTCCTAAAGCTCTGAAGCCATTGGATTGGTATCGCAGCCAGGGAACTAATAAAAAGAGAGGTCAGCAATCACAGCCTCTATACCTCCTCAAAACAGGTTTTTTTTTAAGGGTATTTCAGGAACGGAATTTAAAGACAGCATTGGCAATCACGCAGTTACTCTCAGCTTCGCACGATGTTGCTTCAGGCAGCCTCTAGGCAGGTGCTCCGTTTTGAAGTGCTTCTACTAGTTGGAGGCATAGTAGGAGGTCATGAAAAGTATTGTACACTTTTTTTCACATCCAACCATAGCATAATAGCTAGTTTATGGCTGTCTTAGCAAAAATGTGGAATAAAATTTAAAGTAAAAATCCTAAAGTGAAAACAGGTAGGATCCTCTGTCAGGTTTTATTTCACACTGTTGGTGGAGGTTTGCCTTTGCTCAACAACTGACAAATTTGGGATTTTTCCTGCCTTTCTCTTATTGGCAGGACAGGAAGTGAGTGTAAATCTCTTCCCTCTCAACCTGGGAGAGTAGGCGTTGTAACGGAATCCGGACACACTAACTGGGTATCTCCACCAAGAAGCTGTTTCCCAAAGCTCTGGAACATGAGACCAACGAATCTGGCTATAGTCACCCCAAGAACTGGACAACACCACTTTTGGAGTAAAGAACTGTTTATTTGAACAAGAATACAGGCTTTTATACACCCCACGACGACATTTCCCCCTCCTGATCATATTACCCGAACAATAAAACCTGCACACAGGAATATAATTACAACAACCGACATATACTATATACATAATCTTAATTAACCACCTGGATGACTCAGTGCCCACCAAGAGTATTCAGGTCAGACTTGCAATCAGCGAGCTCACACATTACAATGCACATTATCATAAGTATAAACACAGCACACCCTCAGAATAGCAGGAGACCTCAGTAGCAGACTGTTCGTCTCCTACCTACAATAGTCTGAGGCAAAGCTCATACAATGTTCCATCATTCTGATACAGTGGATTTAATATTTCATAGATTTCTTGAGGGATATTGTTGATAAATATTACTGTCCCATCTGCAGTAATCCAAACCGCATTCTCGGTGTCCATTTAAGTAGTTGTCCATTATTTGCTTGATCACCCTGTGCCCTTAATAGACACAGGGTGACTTACACATAAGAGGGACTTGGAGGGCTAAAACAAAGGTTTCCCAGTTCTCTCCAAAAGCCCCTGTCAAGGATAGGTCGGTCACAGGCGTCCCCACCTTTAGAAGCTGTGTTACTCACGTAAGGGTGTATTTATGGTATTTAGGAGATCAGTCCCACTGATCAGTTTTATCTGATTCAAAATGCTTCCTATATTGATTCTTATGTTGCTGTGTGCACTTCTTGCACATGAGTTCTATATATGCTTTCCAGGCATTCTTTTATAAATTAACATTAAGTCATTTCCCTTTTTTGAGTTGGATTTCTATGTGGATATCTTTTGGCTGAAATGCTGCATGAATGTTTTCGCTTATTATTCAATTTTTCAAATGACTTATGGGATGAGAGACAAGGAAGCGTGCTATGACTTACTTTTAATGTAAGGGATCATACATTTAGGGTGATTTGCTGTCTGCTCAGTGGTAGTGTAAAGGAATGAGGGGAAAAGAAGGGTGGTGTACTGGGAAATTAAAATTTCAGAAATGTAATCAGAAATCACAACATTTTGGCCAAATTTCACCACTTCAGCAAAACATGTTTTATTTATAGTGAAGATAAAAGGATTTCGCGCATCAAATCTATCACCTAATATTATAAAAAGTGACTAACACATGGTGTATAACTAATGCATCAATGTGCAAGAAAAAAGTATTTTACACAAAAATATCCAAATATACTGATAACTAAATATCCAATTAATAAAGTGAAGTGAAAAAGTTCATAAATGATGAATTGCATCAGCTGGTATCAAATGAATGGGAAAATACGTAGATAGTAATGGTAATCTTCATATAGAAAGTGCCGGTCTTAACAGGCTCTCAGAACTCTCACCTTAAGAGAAGTAAATTCAGGCATCGATGGGTTTCTTTTGGTTGACGCTGTGCATTGTAGCGTAATGGTTGTCCAAGTTTAACATCTAATGGTGGCTGAATTGTCTTCTCAATATGAGGATAACCTATTGAAAAAGCAGGGGTTTCCCACCCAGGCTCCACCAGCCCGGTGGGATAAAAAAGAAAAGGGAGGAGAGAGAAAAAAGCCTCCAATGGTGTAGTATAATAAGTATAACTGCTTTATTAAGGTCTAAAAAGTGGTCTCTTACATTTAAAAATAGTAAAAATAGCATAAAACAGGCGGAGCGGCGTCTGAGGCGCCTCCTTACGTGACTTCCGGTTTACGTCTGCTCTCTGCCACACCCTACGTGTTACGTCACCGCTCGTGACTTCATCTGGGGAAGTCCGAAAATAAGCCCTACCCTGAAAATAAGACCTAAAAGGGCTTATTTGGGGGGTAGGGCTTATATTGCAGCCATTACCGACAATCACGCTAAGTCTTATTTTCAGGGAAACAGGGTATATATATATATAGATATATATATATATATATATATATATATATATATCTATATATATATATATATCTATATATATATATACATCTCTATATATATATATACTGTATATATATATATACATCTCTATATATATACTATATATATATATATATATATATATA
The DNA here is from genome assembly GCA_037952835.1 of Lithobates septentrionalis. Classification (NCBI taxonomy): domain Eukaryota; kingdom Metazoa; phylum Chordata; class Amphibia; order Anura; family Ranidae; genus Lithobates; species Lithobates septentrionalis. The sequence continues at coordinate 529,001 of JBBDGP010003096.1, read as the reverse complement.
TATCTATATATATATATATATATATATATATATATATATATATGATTTATCTCAACTATGGGGATCACCATTTTAAAAGTTCATCTTTTACATGCTTTTTGCGGTAATGCCTCCATTGTCGTTATGATTTTCCCTTTCTAAAGTGTGCATGCGCCGTAGACATCGGCGGACAGCTTTATTGTAAATATCTCCTAAACCGTGGAGGTTAAGGAGATATTTCCAGCACCTACAGGTAAGCCTAAGGCCCCTTTCACACTGGGGCGGGCGGCGTCGGCGGTAAAGCTTTACCGTCGGTATTCGGCCACTAGTGGGGCAGTTTTAACCCCCGCTAGCGGCCGAGAAAGGGTTAAAAACCACCGCAAAGCGCCTCTGTAGAGGTGCTTTGTCGGCGGTATAGCCGCGCTGTCCCATTGATTTCAATGGGCAGGAGCGGTGTATACTCCGCTCCTTCACCGCTCCGAAGATGCTGCTAGCAGGACTTTTTTTTCCCGTCCTGCTAGCGCACCGCTCCAGTGTGAAAGCCCTCAGGGCTTTCACACTGGAGAGACAGCAGCGGCTGTTTCGGGTCGGGTTGCAGGCGCTATTATTAGCGCAATAGCGCCTGCAAACCGCCCCAGTGTAAGAGGGCCCTTAATATAGGCTTACCTGTAGGTAAAAGTGGTTGTACAGGGTGTACAACCACTTTAAGTATATCTTTTATGGACAACCCAGCATAGAAGAGAAGATGATGGGATGATGAAGGGATAGGAAAAAAAATTAAAGCGGGGTAAAGTTCCTCTGGAAGCTATTTTTTTTAATTCAACAATAGATTTTAAATGTGTCCTAATGATTAGGGAAGGTCCTTTTAACTATCTTGGACCTGTTCTTGTGCCACAAAAAACATCCCCTCATTAGGAGAACATGATATGAATGTTATTTGAGCATGGTGTAATAATTGCCTGTTTTATGCCCACATCTAATGACAGGACTTACAAAGTAACAAAGGAAGGTTTTCTTTCATAGAGTATCATGGGAATCCATAAAATGAAGCCTATAAAACTAAACCTATTGTAACGTTTTTACCTTTATTGTCTTTCCATTAGTGCGTTCACCTCTTTTGCTTTAACTATCTTTTTTGTTTTTTGTCGTCAAACCTTGGTGATCATTTTTTTTTAGGTCACTTCACATTGTGGTGCTGAATAATGTATGCTCTATGAAGATGACTTTCTTTCCATTCCAGTTTCAAGTCCAAAGGGAAAAAAAAGAATGAAGTAACCTATATTTCAGGTATCAGGACAGTAGGCAGATGGCACACAGGGGAAATGAGCTTAAGAGATCATAGTTATAATATTTTATGATGCAGAGACAGGATTAGCCTACTGACCGCTGGAGGGAGGGAGAGGGGGACTCGGCACTTCCTAAAGTCATGCTAAGATTAGTGTACAAGTGCAAGAGCCATTACCCGCAATGCTCGGCATGTGTTTTTTTCCTCAGCTTAATGTAGAATTTTGGGCTTTACCTAATTCGTCCTAAAAACACTTCCCCCTTCCAACATTTATGCTGACTAACCTGTGCAAGAAAGATGTACACTCATCGGCCACTTTATTAGGTACACCTTGCTAGTACCGGGTTGAACCCCCTTTTTGCCTTCAACTTCCTTAATTCTTTGTGGCATAGATTCAACAAGGTGTTCCTCAGAGATTTTGGTCCATAGTGACATGATGGCATCACGTAGTTGCTGCAGATTTGTCAGCTACACATCCAGGATGTGAATCTCCCATTTCATCACATCCCAAAGGTGCTCTATTGGATTGAGATCCGGTGACTGTGGAGACCATTGGAGTACAGAGACCTCATTGTCATGTTCAAGAAACCAGTGGTGAGATGATTGGAGCTTTGTGACATGGTGCATTATCCTGCTGGAAGGAGCCATCAGAAGATGAGTACACTGTAGTCATAAAGGGATAGACATGGGGAGCAACAATACTCAGGTAGGCTGTGGTGTTTAAACAATGCTCAATTGATACTAAGGGGCCCAAAGTGTACCAAGAAAATATCTCCCACACCATTACACCACCAGCAGCCTGAACCGTTGATACAAGCCAGGATGGACCCATGCTTTCATGCTGTCTACACAAAATTCTGAACCTACCATCTGAATGTCACAGCTGAAACCGAGACTCCTCAGACCGGGCAACGTTTTTCCGATCTTCTATTGTCCAATTTTGGTTAGCCTGTGCGAATTGTAGCCTCAGTTTCCTGTTCTTAGCCAACAGGAGTGGCACCTGGTGCGGTCTTCTGCTGTTGTAGCCCATCTGCTTCAAGGTTCCATGTGCAATCAGAGATGGTATTCTGCATACCTTGGTTGTAACGAGTGGTTATTTGAGTTACTGTTGCCTTTATATCATCTCAAACCAGTCTGCCCATTCTCCTCTGACCCCTGACATCAACGAGGCATTTTCGTCCACACAACTGCCGCTCACTGGATATTTTTTTTAATTTTTTGGACCATTCTCTGTAAATCCGAGAGATGGTTGTGTGGGAAAATCCCAGTAGATCAGCAGTTTTTGAAATACTCAGACCAGCCCGTCTGGCACCAACAACCATGCGACGTTCAGAGTCACTTAAATCCCATTTCTTCCCCATTCTGATGCTCAGTTTGAACTTCAGCAAGTCCTCTTCAGCATGTCTAGATGCCTAAATGCATTGAGTTGCTGCCATGTGATTGGCTGATTAACAAGTTGTGTTACCAAGCAATTGAACAGGTGTACCTAATAAAGTGGCAGGTGAGGGTATATATTTACCTATTTTCAGGCTGTCTCAGTCCGGTCACGTGATCTGGCTCCCCCGTGTGAGCATTTTCAAGATTAGTTAGGTTTTAACTGCAATTTTACTTTAACAACTTCAATACTGGGAACTTTCACCCCCTTCCTGCCCAGGCCAATTTTCAGCTTTCGGAGCGGTCATGCAACGCTGTACAAAAAAAACATTTTTATCATTTATTTGTGACGGAGAGAGCTTTCTTTTGATGGTATTTAATCACCGCTGGGTTTTTTATTTTTTGCTAAGAAGACAAAAAAAGACAGAAAAAAAAAAGTTTTCCTTAGTTTCTGTTAGAAAGTTTTGTAAATAAGTAATTTTTCTCCTTCACTGATGGGCGCTGATGAGACGACACTAAAGGGCACTAATCAGATGGCCCTGATGAGGAGGCACTAATATGCGGCACTGATGGGCCTTGATCGGCAGCACTGACTGGCATCACTGATGGGCACTGATTGCCATCACTGCTGGCCACTGTTGGGGCTGCACTGATCATCAGTGCCCTGATTATCTGTGCAGGTCTCCCCTGTTAGAAAATGCCGCTGATCGTCTCTCCTCTCCTCTCTCCTCTGTCAGTGTGGTGAGAGGAAAGCCGATAACCGGCATTTCCTTGTTTACATGTGATCAGCTGTGATTGGACACAGCTGATCACATGGGTAAAGAGCCTTGTCATCGGCTCTTTACCGAGATCAGGTATGTTCCAGGGACATAGGGCGCCACTGATCGCCATGCTAGCGTGGCGAGCGTGGGACATCATATGACGTCGTCCCAGAACGAGGGAACCACCCTGCCGCCGTAATTTGTCTATACAGCGGGTGGGAAGTGGTTAAAGTATGGATAATTACCCTACCCTAGACTATTGTATTGTGTGGAGTGTAAAGTGGACCTGTTACCTATACACATCAGCTTGTCTAAGATAAAATGTCAATAAGAAAAGAGTATTTAGGCAAGTAGTATTTTGGATAGAACATGGAAGGTTTAGAACCTCTGGCACATTTTTGTCTGTGTCTGGCCCTAATCTGCAGGCAAAAACTCCACCTCTTACATCAACCACCTGCTTTTACCTAGTCATGCTTTAAAAAAAAAAAAAAAAACTAAACTTCTTTCTTGCTTACCTGAGACTGCTGTCACATGATCCTCTGCAGTGGCTCTTCCAGGAGTAGAGATCAGTGATCCACCACTGGATCTTGTGGTGCACACACAATCTGGTGCAGCTGTGCATAGTAACCAATCAGCTTCCAGGTTTTATTGTCAAAGCTTAATTGAACAAGCTGAAGTTAGAAGCTGATTGGTTACTATGCAGAGCTGCACCAGATTGTGTGTGCACCAGTTTTAGTAAATCTCCCCCACTACGTTGAGCGCAGCTTATTTACACGTGTTACACAATATATTTTACTCTCTTCAACATGAAGGCATGAAGGGAAGCTGCTGTATACTTTGCGAGGCCTCGCGCACCATGGTACGGGCCCAATGCCTAGGAAGGTGCAGCGGGCCCCATTATAGGGATCCTGCCACTTGAAAGGCAAACCATACAACCACCAATCCATCCCTCCTATGGAATCACCACTGTCTCCTTTCCCAAGCTGGCTGATCCACCTTCTTTTTACATATGATATGCTTAACAGCAGTGCTTATTTAACGCTTTTATGATTGTCACCGTATCACAATACATATTTTTCAATGTCACAGCCAATTGTGAAGTGGCATTCCGTCTCAACGCGTTTCACAGACTTTGTCCGTTTCTTCAGGATGGAACGGTGAGATCGACGTGAAAATCACACAGTAAAGAAAGTTTTAGAGTACAGTCAAGTGATTCTGGACATTCTCCATAGACCAATGTACCATAAAGATATCAATTACATAACTGATAGTTTGATGTGCTGCCTGTACATATGCATACCTCCCAACATTTTGAGATAGGAATGAGGGACACCTACTAGCAAGCGTATGTAGGCATAGGACACGCCCCCTGCCACACCCCCTTAAAGGAGAGTTAACCACAAAAAAAGGTTAATTTAAATACACAAGGGCTTTTTTTACCACTACTATTCCTTTATATTGATTTTTAAAAATGTACAAATGCAGCCATTTAGAATTTGAATAAAAGGTTTAGCACTGGGAAACAATTTTTGAAAGATAAAAAGTGCATTTTATACACAACTATATAGATCAGACCAAAATGAGGGACAAAGGAAGAGGAAAGAGGGACAGAGGGACATTGCTCCAATTCAGGGAGAGTCCCTCGAAATCAGGGACAGTTGGGAGCTATGCATATGTTACAACCGAAACCACCTTAAAAACCTGTCCGGGGATAGAAACGGGCAACCAGAGGTGATGCCAACTGTGGAAACCCCACTGACGGATCATATAACCTATTTGAAAATGTATACATGATATAGAAATCTGTGACTACATACATCGGGGACAAGTATGTAAACTCATTTGCCCCTAGTATAATTGAATTGTCGCCACATAATCTTCCCTCACCTCAGTGACCACCAATCTGTACCCCAACATCTCTTCACGGTACAGGAAATTCCATGTTCACTTTAAATTAATGATAAACATTCTGCATTAAATACACATTGCATGGCTTGTCCTGTCACATAATCCTTAGCGTCTCCAGAGAGGCGGATCAAGTAAATTAAATAAGAAATAATTTAGCACAAGTGCCAATCGTGGCTTGATGGTGGTGATATTATTCATTGAATGTTTTCCAGTGACTGCATCTTATAATTAGATTTTTTATGGAAACATCAATATATGATTAGATTCATTTTTTGGATGTCAAACTTTTCTTTAATTAATTTATTTTTATTATTTTTTTTATGAATTTATGCTTGTGTAAGGGAACACAGATTTTTTTTTTTACTGTAATTCATAGAGTTGAAGTTATATTAAACCATTTTTTAAGTACTTTCAGCAGCTTATTTAATCACTTACTGAGTATGCAGCTTCTTTATCTTTTAATCCTTGCCGATGTTTCAGTTTAAGTTGGTGCCATGACCACTGCCCCAGGTTTCCTTTTTCAGGGTGGCTCCCTTCTCTTTCAGGCTCACACCATTGCGAATTGAATGTGGGATCCCTGCATCCAATTCGCAATAGCAGGAGGTTTTTTTTTACTGGCTCCCAATGGAGCCGGTTCACATATCTCCGCAGCATGTCCGGTGCTTTTTGCACAAAAACGCTGTGCGTCTTTTGCTCCGTTTCAGGTCCGAAGTCAGCCCAAAGTTCGGGCTGAAATCGGACCTGAAACGGTGAATCAGCACGCACCGGACCCCTACTGTGAGCCGCATGCGGCTCATATGCGAACAGAGCCTCAGCGTCCTATAGAGCCACCCTTGTGTGCAGGGGATAGAGCTGAATCTCACTATACTGTGAAACACACAGGCCCATAGCTTAGGAATGTATGGCTCTACCCTCAACCTCTTTTCCAAGCTGACATACTGGCTTAGAAACTAGCAACATTGAAAGTTGCTGGGGTAAGAATTTGAAATAGTTCACTGGGGAATGTTTATTTTAATGTGCTCAGTGTTTTTAAGCTGTAAAAATGTTTATGTGGGTAATTTGGGAGTGGAAAATAGCAGAGGGATGTTTTTTTTTTTTAAAAACGCGCCTTAGCGTTAACGCTTACAAAGTTAAATGCACACTGACGCCAAATCAGAACGCTAATAAAATCGTGTTTTTAACGCTGCTTTTTTTCCAGGCGTTGTTACTAGCTTTACAGCCCATTTTTTAAAACGTCCGTGTGTATGAGGCCTTAGGGTTTAAGACTTTGAGACAGATTTACCTGACTGCTAAATGATGAAAAAATCACAGCTCAGTTGCGTCCCATCCCCCATCCCCCCATGTGTATTTTATGCTTTTCTTTATACTTCTGATTTCAAGTCATCGGGTTGGTCACATGACACACAGGGTTGTCTTCCTTTTGACCTCTTCTCTAGCGCCCAATAGGAGCAATGATCCTCTGCCAGTTGTACTGTATGCCTCCACCTGCCCTACTAACCAAACTAGGAGCAATGATTGCTTGGCCAGAGGTTCTTTTATAGGAGATTCTTATATATTTAGACCAATCCCGGTACTGTTATCAAGTTCTATACTTCTTTACTGCAGTAGTTCATTCCTGTTGATATACTTCATTGTTGAGCTTTAGCAAAACAGTTTGTGGCCGTAAAAGGTTACTGGTTGCCTCCTGTGCTCCTTTGTGAGCTCTCTGTGCCTTGTATGGTACCATACTCAGGGCTGTATCTGCCAAAATGACACCTGAGTGCCAGTACCTTGGGACCATCACCAAGCATCAAGATGTACAACTTCTAATAAATGTTTCTTTACCCTGATTCCATCTTCTGGCCACCTCTGGACATTTGTGGTTAAATTCAGTAAAAGAACTATAAGGGCAACGAGGTGCAGAGAATGGTGAGCCAAGTCAAAAGACTATTGTTCAGGAAACGCAAAACTCTTTCTCCTTTTTGGGCTCATACTCACTTGCGTTCCAGACTGACCATGATTTCCTGCAAGAGACCCAATGGGGTTTCCAGTGAATAGCTTCAGATAAGAAGCCCCATGCAAAGCAATGAAAGGCTGAAAGTGTCCACAGCCATATTATTATGGCTGTGAGCACATTCAGCCTCTCATTGCTTTGCATGGGGCTTCGTATAATTGCTCCATATTCCCATTGCACTTGTTCCTGGAGAAAACTCTAGAGTTTTGGGTGCTGCAGCAACCACCAGCTGGAGACTGGAACATAAAGCCACAATGAGGATATTTGCCATCACACCACGGATCATCAAGTAGAGTCCAAACTGTTTTTATTAAAGCATGATCACGTCACAAAAAAAGTTAGTGCAACATTTCAGAGTCACACAGGACCCTTTGATGTATCGGAGTAAAAGTGACATGAAGGGGTGACTATGGTGTGAAGGGGGGGAATCTGATGTGATAAGGGAACCGCTGATAAGAAGGGGGGTCCTGCATGCCCCGGTAATGTTGCACTAACTTTTTTGTGATGTGACATGCTTTAATAAAACCCGTTTGGGCTTTACTTGATAATCAATGGTGTGCTGGCAAATATCCTCATAGTGCCCACAGCCATTAGCAGCTGTTTGCATGTAATCAATGGTACTTATCAATGGCAAACCGAAACCTGGGACCTATGCACATAACCGCCTTGGCGAAATTAACTTCACATCAGAAGTTCTCCTTCTTATCAGAGGTTCCCTCATCACATCAGAGCCCCCCCCCCCCTTCACATCAAAGTCTCCCTATCACATCAAAGTCACCCCTTCATGTCACAGTTACTCCTATACATCTAGGGTCCCCCTATACATGACAGCTTCCCGTCACATCAGTCACCCCTAAGAATCAGAGGCCCCCTATTAATGAGTCCTGCCCCCCCCCATCATATCATCCAACGCACTAATCCCAACGCACACTTTCCTGTAAAAATGGCTGGAACTGGTGCTGTAGCCACCAACAGCTGGAACTGTGTCAAGTCAAAGAAAAGAAATGTCACCAGCACACCAAGGATCACCAGAGTGGGTCCAGAGCTTTAATTAGTGATCACATTGTTACAACAGATTGCAACGTTTCATCAGGCATGTGAAGGGGTCCTGTGTGGCTCCGATACAGTGCGATTTGGTGTAACAATGTAATCACTGATTAAAGCTCTGGACCCACTCTGGAGATCCTTGGTGTGCTGGTGACATTCGTTTTCTTTCCCCCTATCATATCAGAGCCCCCCATCACATCAGAGGTTCCTCATCACGTCAGAGTCACCCATTCACGTCAGAGTCACTCCAACACATCGGAGGTCTCTCTATACATTGGAGCCCCCATCACATCAGAGTTGCCCCAATGTATCAGAGACCCCCTATACATGAGCCCCAGCATCACATCAGAGTCCCTCCTTTCATATCAAGGGTTCCCAATCACATAAATTTCACCAATTCACATCAAAGTCACTCCTATACTTTAGAGGCCCCCTATAAATGAGAGCCCCATCACATCAGAGTATCTCCAATGCATCATAGGCCCCCTATACATGAGTCCTCACATTTCATCAGAGCTCCCCATCACAGAGCACCCCATTAACACAGTCCCCCCATCACAGAGTCCTCCAGCCTCTTAGCCCCCAAACACAGAACCCTTCAATTGCACAATCCCCCCATCATAGAGTCCTCCAAACACAGTCCCCTCATTACATCAGAGCCCTACTTTTGGCTCCAGCAGCGCGGCAGAGGGAGGAGGTCTGGACTGGCCCGCCTGGACCATGGCAACTCATGATGCTGGTCCAGGGCAAACGGGGTCACCTAGACAGCACCCTGGTTGAAAACACTGGCCTAGGGAATTGGAATGTCTATGCACAACCTTGATCATGCTGTAGTTATTTTAAGTGTATGTACTTAGTATTTATGTTTAAGGTACAATGTTGTAAAACCACCCAGAGCTCAGACAATAATGCCTCTATAAAACTGATGAAAATGAACGCACGTAACATTTAGACTGAACTAATCGTACACGTTCCCTGTACAATTATCCCAGTAAAATCCAGTGGATTATCAGAGATGTCTGGTACGGTAATAATGAGGGGGGGGGGGGAGCCGAAGCCGGTGCTCATGAAACGGTAATTACACTCCTGCACCACGCTAAATGAGTCACTTAATTCCAGAGTGAGGGTGAGGTGGAGACAGCGATTAAACGCTGCGTACAAAACAATCGCATTTTTCTCCCTCTGTGATTTTCTGCCAACTCAATAATTATACTCCTGTACACAGAAGACAACACGGATGACCCCATTATTTGAATGTTATGTTTAGTTTTGACAACCTAAGTACAGGTGTATAGAGCCGTATTATAATCTGGAGCTACAGTAACAGGGAATCTTGTCATGTCTGCTTGCATCATTTATAATTAAGAGCTGCAGAATACTGACTGATGCATGAAGATAAAATATGAAAGCAATCGCATGAGCAGAATGACAGATGCTGATATGCAGGTTTGCTGCTATCAGTACATGGAATCCCATAATGAGACATATCTGAAGGAGAAGCTTATAGGAGCCTTTCCCCTCAATGTTCCCAGCCCGGTATGAGACGGTGAAAGGGAAAACTTGATTGACAAGAATAAAATGTCAACTGCAGTTCATTTTAATGGCTAATCAACGGATACCTAATTTAAAGTTACTGTATCATGTTTTTTTTAGGTAGTTTCTTTACTTATTATGGACATGTTGTAGGCCTCATTCACATAACATATTTAAAGGGTAACTCCACTTTCGTAGGGAAAATAGCAATTAAAAAAAAAATAATATAGCGTGTAAAATTGCGATACAAGTCATATTGTAATTGATTGTTATTAAAAATTACCTTTCCTTTTGAATCTGCAGCCGCTGTAATTTTCTATAAATGCAAAGCAATATGGCAACCTGGAGTTGTTCTGTACAGAGTGTGTACTGACCACTCCCAAGAAACATCATATCCTGCTTGTGTGATTGGCTCGCCAATTTTCCCAGAAGTCTGCCTAAGATTCAAGTCAGATTTCAGGCATCCCCTGCAACAAAAATGTCATTTTTGGTGAAATATTTCCAATAGGAATGCATTTAACCACTTGACGACCGCCTCACGCCGATGTACGTCGGCAAAGTGGCACGGACAGGCAAAATCACGTACAGGGTACGTGATTTGCCTTCCGCGGGTGGGGGGTCCGATCGGACCCCCCCCCGGTGCCCGAGGCGGTCGTCTTTTGTCCAGCGGCGATCGGTGATGAGGGGGAGACCATCCGTTCGTGGCCCCCCCCTCGCGATCGCCGCCGGCCAATGAGAACACTCCTTTGCTGCTGTATGCTAAACAGCAGCAAAGGAAGTGATGTCATCTCCCCTCGGGTCGGTATTTTCCGTTCCGGCCCGAGGAGAGACGACAAGTGAGTGAGTGCACAACACTACACACACACAGTAGAACATGCCAGGCACACAAAACACCCCGATCCCCCCCCCCCCCGATCGCCCCCCGATCCCCCCCCAATCACCCCCCCCCCTGTCACAAACTGACACCAGCAGTTTTTTTTTTTTTTTTTTTTCCTGATTACTGCATAGTGTCAGTTTGTGACAGTTACTGTGTTGGGACAGTGAGTATTACCCCCCTGTAGGTCTAGGGTACCCCCCTAACCCCCCTAATAAAGTTTTAACCCCTTGATCACCCCCTGTCACCAGTGTCGCTAAGCGATCATTTTTCTAATCGCTGTATTAGTGTCGCTGGTGACGCTAGTTAGTGAGGTAAATATTTAGGTTCGCCGTCAGCGTTTTATAGCGTCAGGGACCCCCATATACTACCTAATAAATGTTTTAACCCCTTGATTGCCCCCTAGTTAACCCTTTCACCACTGATCACTGTATAACCGTTACGGTTGACGCTGGTTAGTTCGTTTATTTTTTATAGTGTCAGGGCACCCGCCGTTTATTACCGAATAAAGGTTTAGCCCCCCGATCGCCCGGCGGTGATATGCGTCGCCCCAGGCAGCGTCAGATTAGCGCCAGTACCGCTAACACCCACGCACGCAGCATGCGCCTCCCTTAGTGGTATAGTATATGATCGGATCAATATCTGATCCGATCAGATCTATACTAGCGTCCCCAGCAGTTTAGGGTTCCCAAAAACGCAGTGTTAGCGGAATCAGCCCAGATACCTGCTAGCACCTGCGTTTTGCCCCTCCGCCCGGCCCAGCCCAGTCCACCCAAGTGCAGTATCGATCGATCACTGTCACTTACAAAACACTAAACGCATAACTGCAGCGTTCGCAGAGTCAGGCCTGATCCCTGCGATCGCTAACAGTTTTTTTTGTAGCGTTTTGGTGAACTGGCAAGCACCAGCCCCAGGCAGCGTCAGATTAGCGCCAGTACCGCTAACACCCACGCACGCACTGTACACCTCCCTTAGTGGTATAGTATCTGATCGCATCAATATCTGATCCGATCAGATCTATACTAGCGTCACCAGCAGTTTAGGGTTCCCAAAAACGCAGTGTTAGCGGGATCAGCCCAGATACCTGCTAGCACCTGCGTTTTGCCCCTCCGCCCGGCCCGGCCCAGCCCACCCAAGTGCAGTATCGATCGATCACTGTCACTTACAAAACACTAAACGCATAATTGCAGCGTTCGCAGAGTCAGGCCTGATCCCTGCGATCGCTAACAGTTTTTTGGTAGCGTTTTGGTGAACTGGCAAGCGCCAGCGGCCTAGTACACCCCGGTCGTAGTCAAACCAGCACTGCAGTAACACTTGGTGACGTGGCGAGTCCCATAAGTGCAGTTCAAGCTGGTGAGGTGGCAAGCACAAGTAGTGTCCCGCTGCCACCAAAAAGACAAACACAGGCCCGTCGTGCCCATAGTGCCCTTCCTGCTGCATTCGCCAATCCTAATTGGGAACCCACCGCTTCTGCAGCGCCCGTACTTCCCCCATTCACATCCCCAACCAAATGCAGTCGGCTGCATGAGAGGCATTTTCTTTATGTCCTCCCAAGTACCCCTACCCAACGAACCCCCCCAAAAAAGATGTCGTGTCTGCAGCAAGCGCGGATATAGGCGTGACACCCGCTATTATTGTCCCTCCTGTCCTGACAATCCTGGTCTTTGCATTGGTGAATGTTTTGAACGCTACCATTCACTAGTTGAGTATTAGCGTAGGGTACAGCATTGCACAGACTAGGCACACTTTCACAGGGTCTCCCAAGATGCCATCGCATTTTGAGAGACCCGAACCTGGAACCGGTTACCGTTATAAAAGTTAGTTACAAAAAAAGTGTAAAAAAAAAAAAAAATAAGAAATAAAAAAAAATAGTTGTTGTTTTATTGTTCTCTCTCTCTCTATTCTCTCTCTCTATTGTTCTGCTCTTTTTTACTGTATTCTATTCTGCAATGTTTTATTGTTATTGTTATTATGTTTTATCATGTTTGTTTTTCAGGTGTGTAATTATTTACACTTTACTGTGCTTTATTGTTAACCATTGTTAACCATTTTTTTGTCTTCAGGTACGCCATTCACGACTTTGAGTGGTTATACCAGAATGATGCCTGCAGGTTTAGGTATCATCTAGGTATCATTCTTTTCAGCCAGCGGTCGGCTTTCATGTAAAAGCAATCCTAGCGGCTAATTAGCCTCTAGACTGCTTTTACAAGCCGTGGGAGGGAATGCCCCCCCCCCCACCGTCTTCCGTGTTTTTCTCTGGCTCTCCTGTCTCAACAGGGAACCTGAGAACGCAGCCGGTGATTCAGCCAGCTGACCATAGAGCTGATCAGAGACCAGAGTGGCTCCAAACATCTCTATGGCCTAAGAAACCGGAAGCTACGAGTATTTCATGACTTAGATTTCGCCGGATGTAAATAGCGCCATTGGGAAATTGGGGAAGCATTTTATCACACCGATCTTGGTGTGGTCAGATGCTTTGAGGGCAGAGGAGAGATCTAGGGTCTAATAGACCACAATTTTTTCAAAAAAGAGTACCTGTCACTACCTATTGCTATCATAGGGGATATTTACATTCCCCGAGATAACAATAAAAATGATTAAAAAAAAAAAATATGAAAGGAACAGTTTAAAAGTAAGATTAAAAAAGCAAAAAAATAATAAAGAAAAAAAAAAAAAAAAAAAAAAACACCCCTGTCGCCCCCTGCTCTCGCGCTAAGCGAACGCAAGCGGCGGTCTGTCGTCAAACGTAAACAGCAATTGCACCATGCATGTGAGGTATCACCGCGAAGGCCAGATCGAGTGCAGTAATTTTTCCAGTAGACCTCCTCTGTAAATCTAAAGTGGTAACCTGTAAAGGCTTTTGAAGGCTTTTAAACATGTATTTATTTTGTTGCCACTGCACGTTTGTGCGCAATTTTAAAGCATGTCATGTTTGGTATCCATGTACTCGGCCTAAGATCATCTTTTTTATTTCATCAAACATTTGGGCAATATAGCGTGTTTTAGTGCATTAAAATTAAAAAAAGTGTGTTTTTTCCCCAAAAAATGCGTTTGAAAAATCGCTGCGCAATTACTGTGTGAAAAAAAAAAATGAAACACCCACCATTTTAATCTGTAGGGCATTTGCTTTAAAAAAATATATAATGTTTGGGGGTTCAAAGTAATTTTTTTGCAAAAAAAAAAAACTTTTTCATGTAAACAATAAGTGTCAGAAAGGGCTTTGTCTTCAAGTGGTTAGAAGAGTGGGTGATGTGTGACATAAGCTTCTAAATGTTGTGCATAAAATGCCAGGACAGTTCAAAACCTCCCCAAATGACCCCATTTTGGAAAGTAGACACCCCAAGCTATTTGCTGAGAGGCATGTCGAGTCCATGGAATATTTTATATTGCGACACAAGTTGCGGGAAAGAGACAAATTTTTTTTTTTTTTTTTTTTTGCACAAAGTTGTCACTAAATGATATATTGCTCAAACATGCCATGGAAATATGTGAAATTACACCCCAAAATACATTCTGCTGCTTCTCCTGAGTACGGGGATACCACATGTGTGAGACTTTTTGGGAGCCTAGCCGCGTACGGGACCCCGAAAACCAAGCACCGCCTTCAGGCTTTCTAAGGGCGTGAATTTTTGATTTCACTCTTCACTGCCTATCACAGTTTCGGAGGCCATGGAATGCCCAGGTGGCACAAAACCCCCCCAAATGACCCCATTTTGGAAAGTAGACACCCCAAGCTATTTGCTGAGAGGTATAGTGAGTATTTTGCAGACCTCACTTTTTGTCACAAAGTTTTGAAAATTGAAAAAAGAAAAAAAAAAATGTTTTTTCTTGTCTTTCTTCATTTTCAAAAACAAATGAGAGCTGCAAAATACTCACCATGCCTTTCAGCAAATAGCTTGGGGTGTCTACTTTCCAAAATGGGGTCATTTGGGGGGGTTTTGTGCCACCTGGGCATTCCATGGCCTCCGAAACTGTGATAGGCAGTAAAGAGTGAAATCAAAAATTTTCACCCTTAGAAATCCTGAAGGCAGTGATTGGTTTTCGGGGTCCAGTACGCGGCTAGGCTCCCAAAAAGTCCCACACATGTGGTATCCCCATACTCAGGAGAAGCAGCTAAATGTATTTTGGGGTGCAATTCCACATATGCCCATGGCCTGTGTGAGCAATATATCATTTAGTGACAACTTTATGAAAAAAAAAAAAAAAAAAAAAAAAAAGTGTCACTTTCCCGCAACTTGTGTCAAAATATAAAATATTCCATGGACTCAATATGCCTCTCAGCAAATAGCTTGGGGTGTCTACTTTCCAAAATGGGGTCATTTTGGGGGGTTTTGTGCCACCTGGGCATTCCATGGCCTCCGAAACTGTGATAGGCAGTGAAGAGTGAAAGCAAAAATTTACACCCTTAGAAATCCTGAAGGCGGTGATTGGTTTTCGGGGCCCCGTACGCGGCTAGGCTCCCAAAAAGTCCCACACATGTGGTATCCCCATACTCAGGAGAAGCAGCTAAATGTATTTTGGGGTGCAATTCCACATAGGCCCATGGCCTGTGTGAGCAATATATCATTTAGTGACGACTTTTTGTAAATATTTTTTTTTTTTTTTGTCATTTTTCAATCACTTGGGACAAAAAAAATAAATATTCAATGGGTTCAACATGCCTCTCAGCAATTTCCTTGGGGTGTCTACTTTCCAAAATGGGGTCATTTGGGGGGGTTTTGTACTGCCCTGCCATTTTAGCACCTCAAGAAATGACATAGGCAGTCATAAACTAAAAGCTGTGTAAATTCCAGAAAATGTACCCTAGTTTGTAGACGCTATAACTTTTGCGCAAACCAATAAATATACGCTTATTGACATTTTTTTTACCAAAGACATGTGGCCGAATACATTTTGGCCTAAATGTATGACTAAAATTTAGTTTATTGGATTTTTTTTATAACAAAAAGTAGAAAATATCATTTTTTTTCAAAATTTTCGGTCTTTTTCCGTTTATAGCGCAAAAAATAAAAACCGCAGAGGTGATCAAATACCATCAAAAGAAAGCTCTATTTGTGGGAAGAAAAGGACGCAAATTTCGTTTGGGTACAGCATTGCATGACCGCGCAATTAGCAGTTAAAGCGACGCAGTGCCAAATTGGAAAAAGACCTCTGGTCCTTAGGCAGCATAATGGTCCGGGGCTCAAGTGGTTAAAGGGATGCAGGCCCAGCAGGTTTCCTCATTAGTGCCCTGCAGCTCACTGATGATTATGAAACCACTCCCATCAGACCTAGTCAGCCCAGAGGCACAGACAAACACCATAGCCCCCAACTGTCCCTGATTTGGATAAATGTCCCCCTGTCCCTCTTTACTCCTCATTTGTCCCTCATTTTGGTCTGATCCATATATAGTTGTATATAAAATGCACTTTTTATCTATCAAAAAGTGTTTTCCAGGTCTAAACCTTTCATCGAATTTCTAAATTGCAGCATTTGTAAATTCCAAAAAGCCCATATGAAGGAAAAGTAGTGGTAAAAAAAAGCCCTTGTGGGCTTAACCAATCTTGTTTTTTTTTTAACAATTCTCCTTTTTAAGGGGGCATGGCAAGGGGTGTGTCCTATGCCCTGCATAATTTTGCTGATAGGTGTCCCTCATTCCCATCTCAAAAAGTTGGGAGGTATGCAAACACAAAGGGATTTCTTCAGAATAACAAAAGGTAGGAATATGCAACAAAGGTTGTTCTAATCCTTGCAATGTACATAGATCAGCCAGGGGGAATGTTTTTTTCTCAACAAAAGTGGAGTTACGCTTTAAGCGTACACCTGTGCAAAAGGCCATGTTTGCCTGAATGGGATGCACAGGTGTTCTATGCACCCACATGTAGGCAGTCCCATTTATGTCAATCGGGATGCAGTGGCTGCACGAACACAGCAAATGCTCCCAATTTGACATCTGTGTGAGTGTGGGTGCATGTCCCTTATTGCAGACAGTGTGAAATGAATAAGACTGCCTGCACATGGATGCACAGAACACCTGTGAATTCTGTGCGGGCAAACATGGCCCTTTGCATGCTTAAAGCAGAGTTCCACACAAAAATGGAACTTCCGCTTTTCGGAACCCTCCCCCCCTCCGGTGTCACATTTGCCACCTTTCAGGGGGAGGGGGGTGCAGATACTCGTCTAAGACAGGTATTTGCACCCACTTCCGGCATAGACTCCCATGGGAGTCTATGCCTCTTCCTGTCCCTCCGTGCTGTCTCCTGGGAAATACACAGCTCCCAGGAGAGAGCAGGGACCACTTGGGACGCGCAGCACGACTTGCGCATGCGCAGTAGGGAACCGGGAAGTGAAGCCGCAACGCTTCACTTCCTAATTCCCTCACCTAGGATGGCGGCGGCAGCTGCCGAGAACTGAGCGGGCTCTCGGCGTCGCCTGCCGACATCGCTGGACTCTGGGACAGGTAAGTGGCCATGTATTAAAAGTCAGCAGCTGCAGTATTTGTAGCTGCTGGCTTTTAATATTTTTTTTTTAGATGATGTAGGTGGACCCCCGCTTTAAGCACACCTGTGTGAACGGGGCCTAAAAAACATCTTTTAAACCAGAATTGTGGGAATAAGGCAAAATCTACCCTTGGAGTTGGGCCTCCCCACACTGCAAAGGTTAACCGAAGTCTAGCGGGTGCCAGAATCAGAAATAATACCTTTCCCTTCTCCATGCCCTGTCTGGCGTCCTCGAAATGTGTGACCTGTCCCATGCTGCTTCCTCTCTAAGGCACTTCAGCCTCCCTCATGTACAATGCAAGGTTAATAGTCCTACTACACTATAGTCCTACGCTATAGTCCTACACTATAGGCTTACACTATACGTGATGATGCCGAGGGGCCACTGATCACCCCACAGCAGCAGGCAGAGGGAGGAAAGTGTTGGAGCTGCCAGAGCTCCCAGAATGCTTAATAATATACACATTACACATTTAATACTGACTAGTAATGCCGATTTTTGTATTTTTTATTTTAATGATTTAAACACAGCGCTATTTTGCTGATATTTATGCACAGATGAAAGTAATTGGCTGAATTCTGATTAGGGGAAAAAAAAACACCTGAATGTCTAAAGGCGTGGTATTTTTGGCACCCATGTGCTGAGCCCTTATGCTGCATTATGTTAGGTTAGTTGTATTATGATTTATCACTGCACTATATAAGAATTATTTTTTTTTGTTTCAATTTTGTAATGTTTGGAGTGCTGGCTGCTTATAGGGATTGGGTGTAGGGTACAGTGTGAAAGAGTCAACATATATTATTTTTCAACTTTTGACTAATTCCCAGGGTTCAAATGGGTTAAATTGGCCTCTTTCACATAGAGCAGGTAGTTGGAGCTTCAGGTTACATTTTCTATGTTCCCTTTACCTCTTATTTACAGTGCTCAGTAGCTCAAGATGAACACAATGAAAGAGCAGTGACTCCCCCCTTCCCTACTCTACCCTCAACAGGGATCATTTCAGGGCTTCTATGTGACACAAAGGGGTTGATTTACTAAAGACAAATAAGCTGTTAATTTTGTCAGTGAATGTTTCCATTAGCTTACTGAATAGAAGCTCTGCTGGCTTCCATCATACAATCATGTTCAAGCAAAACTACGGTATTCTTACATTTACTTGCACGTGATTTGGTATTCTTTGCAAAATACATTTTCACTCATTAAGATAAGAATTATTCCCTTGCAAAGCGAACAGCAGAATTGCCTTTGGTAAATCAGCCCCAGTGTGTCTAAAAGGAAACAGCTTATTTTTTTTTTTTAATATGTGTTCTGATTAGAAAACTCCCATTGCTATGCGAATCCTCTTTCATGCGTGCGCTGTGTATTAAATGTTTATTTGTTTAACTGAGCTCCAGGCAATCCACTAAATTCAGTAATGCAATACATATATGTAAGCAATAGCGGTCAGGGGACCTGAATTCTCCATTCTGTAGTTACAGGTCTTGTCCTTCTCTGACTAGACCAGTCTTTCTCAGCCTTCTTACCCCACAGGAGCCCTTAAAATAATTTTCAGGTCTCAGGGAACCCATGCTAAAATCTATTCTTTATGAGATCTTTGAGAAAAATGCTTCATATTGGTGGCTGGTGGGAAGAATACAACCCTTACAACATTGGTCAGAATGACACTCGTACAGGTAGATAAAAAAGATCATTGTTGCCATGCCTCTGGCTCTGCCAAGTGGCTCTTTTCAGCCCCAGAACTATCAAGGCACCATCAAATGAGAGGTCAATCCGTCACAGCTCAAGGAACCCCTGGACACCTCTGGAGGAACCCTGGTTGAGAATGATTGGAGTAGACAGTGAAATGAGAAGCAGCACAGTGATAAACTAATCTCTGTCACTCTGCTCTCTTCTCCTGTCAGCATGTTTATTTATTAGCACATAAAAGGACAGCTGAGTGGCTCCTTGTGCTGCATCTCCTTCTCTGTCTAATGTACAGAGGAATGCAAGCAGCTTCTGGTACTTACACAGCTTAATATTAATGTCTGCCTTGAGTTCAGCTTCAAGAAAGGTCTGCTCTGCTTCTCGCTGGTTTAATGGAGTTCATGTTTCAGTCCACTTCTCTGAAACTTTTCTCAAAGCTGCCTCTGCAAAAGATTTTACATCAAAGTCTAATCATGTCTTCACCATGTACCTGCTGGCTTTCATTTCTCACACCACTGATTTTGTTCACATTCATTATTTATCATTGGTTCTCCTTCCTCCAAAATAGTTGTCTGCTGATGTTCATAATTGTAGCTTACCATGAAATTTTCATAAACACACCAACACTTCAACAGAGATGTTATTTAGCAAAGTGCAACTGTCAGACTTAACAGCCTGGAGGAAGAATTTCATATTAGAGTAGCTTCTGGCATGCGCTGCTAGGGAAGTGCGATCGTACGGTCGTCATTGCTTTCAGTGAAACGCGTACAGCTTATAGAAGCAGACGCCGGTCACTAACCATCAGAGGAACAAAGTGGAAGTGATTCCATTTCCAACTCTTAAAATAAATCTAAACCCAATCACCCCAATCTCATGTAATCGTCAACATTGTTAATGTAATTACAAAAGATGTTTTCAATCTCTTTTCAACTGCAGCATTCATTGGAATCATGCCTGGTGATTCTGCTTGTTCAGACACTTCCTGTTATAGCGTTGTAGCGCCACTGATAGGCTGCATTGATGGGCATTAATAGGCTACATTAATGGGCACTGATGAGGCTTGATAAAGATGTTCCTGTTAATATTCATGTTTGTAACTTAATTCTGCATAAAACATTTAACTGTGTAATTTCATGAGATAATTTACAAGGTCGTGTTTAGGAGCGGAATTAGGGTAGGTGTTGGGTGAGGCAACTGGTGGCGAGTAACTCTTAAGGCCTGGCTAGTATCTCAGGACTTGAATTTTTGAGCCCTGGTCTAGGGGTATGCTTTTCTGGTGCTTTATTGCAGAACTTGAACTTGGATAGGAGTAGGGTAACTTTTGGCTAATCAAGTAACTCTAGTAGCAATTTAAGGACACTAATCTTCCTCCTCCTATTTTTGTGAGCAGAGTCCTTGCACAAGCAGTTGGTGGACTGAGCTATACCAGGGCACCAGGCACAATGTCCCCTTTCTGAGCAATGCTGACTTTAGCACTCGAGGGATAGCAGCAGCACATAGTCTTGGGGATCGGATCTCTCACTCCAGTCTGTACTTACGAATATCCTTGGCTAGTTGGATGTCTCCTTCCAATATCTTCCAGACACCTTTTCCAGTGATACCAGACTGGATTCCCAGATGAATGTCCCTTTGTCAGCTCCAGCACTTTTCAGAAAAGTAGGTCCCTCCAGCTATCCCAGCTGGGATCTTGATGAACAGCAGACACAAGGCAAGCCTGCCCGGGAGGACAGCAGCTCTCCAGGTTGGGATCTCCTCCTCTAGGACAAGAACCCCTTTAAACAGCGGCAGGCTGTCTATTAAGGGCACCACACCCCATCCATGCCACCGCCCCCCCCTATCTATGCATCCGGCCCCTTGCAGTATGTCGGGTGCATGAATTACAATGGCAGGGGTGTTTTTTTGAAGCACCGATTAGAGCCAAAGGCTCTAGTAGACTTCAAAATAGGATGGACTTGGGTGCAGAGAATGCGCTCACAGCCCACCCAGGTGTGTAAGAATAGCGAAAGAATATTCACTATTTTAACACTAATCCTCCTCCCGGGCCAATCAGGAAGCAGGTCTGAGACCTGCCACCTGATTGGCTGAAAGGATAAGTGATCCTATTGGACGCCTAGGAGGAGGGGGAGAGATGAACAGTCGCTGTGATGGAGGAAAGGGACACGGGAGCCGATGCCTGCTGCTCCATGACTGATGTCGGATGGGGCTGCCTAGATAGGGTAAGTGCCGGACTGACTTGCGGGGGGGGGGGGCTGTCTGCCGCGCCCCCCCCCCCAAAAAAAAAACCAGCCGCCACTGCCTTTGATCTTAGTATCACAGTATTTATGCTCCTTCCCAGCCACCATCTGGGCACCACTCCCCAGGAATTGAGCAGGGCTGCATGAATATTCAGCTGCTGATTTGACATCCCCAGCCCACTATCTTCCAGAAGCTTTCCAGACAGACAGGGGAAAGCAGCCAAACCTGCATCCAGTGAAACACAGAACAGACCAAAACAATCACAACTGATTACAGTGAGCCAGTAACTAAATTTAACTAATCTAGCACCTATGCAGGAGGGTGCTACTGTGTGACAACCCTTTGTCCCTGTCTACCAATTGCACTGCAGTGTTGTCACTCAGCAACAGTGATGGTGAACCTTGGCACAACAGATGTTTTGGAACTACATTTCCCATGATGCTCATGCACTCTGCAGTGTAGTTGAGCATCATGGGAAATGTAGTTCCAAAACATCTGGGGTGGCAAAGTTCACCATCACTGCTCTACGACATGTGCTTCTAGTGAAGACTAAAAGTGGACCTGTCAATGCTCATTGCACAGGTGTGGTCCACCGTTATCAGGAAGCTGATCATGAGTAATGCCAGAAGCAACTCACATCAAAGTCACTCCTATACATCAGAGGCTCCCCATCACATCAGAGTCCTGAACCCAAATGGCATCCTAGGGTGCCACACGCTGGTCTAGAGTCTGACCTCCTACTGCTACTGTATTACTGTGATTTACCCCTTTGTTATGTGTTTCCCACCAATTTTAGTTAGTTCTGTACCATGTCCTTCCATTTCACTGTACATTAACCTTTTATTATACATTTTCCAGCCACTATACTTTAAAACCCAATTCCTAGATTTTTTAAAAGGAGGTCAGTAATGATAACACCCTTGTTTCTCTTATGAATGGTTTCCTTTAATACATTACACTTACCTCCTGCATATTGTTCCTAGAACTCTCTTTAGGCAGAGAGGTTGATGGAGGCTGAGGGAAATACAGAGCTCCATCTAGTGGTTCATTTACAAATCTTTATGTTTAATACAAAAATGTTTAAAGAGGAACTGCAGTCTGCTCACATAATTTGTAATAAAAACATCTTTTCCATTCTGAAGCTTCCCTCCAACCACTTTGCATATTGTTTTATATATACAGTATCTCACAAAAGTGAGTACACCCCTCACATTTTTGTAAATATTTTATTATATCTTTTCATGTGACAACACTAAAGAAATGGCACTTTGCTACAATGTAAAGTAGTGAGTGTACAGCTTGTATAACAGTGTAAATTTGCTGTCCCCTCAAAATAACTCAACACACAGCCATTAATGTCTAAACCGCTGGCAACAAAAGTGAGTACACCCCTGAGGGAAAATTTTCAAATTGGGCCTAATTAGCCATTTTCCCTCCCGGGTGTCATGTAACTCTTTGGTGTTACAAGGTCTCAGGTGGAAATGGAGAGCAGGTGTGTTAAATTTGGTGTTATCGCTCTCACTCTCTCATACTGGTCACTGGAAGTTCAACATGGCACCTCATGGCAAAGAACTCTCTGAGGATCTGAAAAAAAGAATTGTTGCTCTACATAAAGATGGTCTAGGCTATAAGAATATTGCAAAGACCCTAAAACTGAGCTGCAGCACGGTGGCCAAGACCATACAGCGGTTTAACAGGACAGGTTCCACTCAGAACAGGCCTCGCCATGGCCGACCAAAGAAGTTGAGTGCACGTGCTCAGCATCATATCCAGTGGTTGTCTTTGGGAAATAGACGTATGAGTGCTGCCAGCATTGCTGCAGAGGTTGAAGGGGTGGGGGGTTCAGCCTGTTAGTGCTCAGACCATACGCCGCACACTGCATCAAATTGGTCTGCATGGCTGTTGTCCCAGAAGGAAGCGTCTTCTAAAGATGATGCACAAGAAAGCCCGCAAACAGTTTGCTGAAGACAAGCAAAAACAGGAAAAAATTAGCGCTCGGAATAACCAAAGCAAAATGACAGACAAAAACTAAAGTAATCCAGATAAATAATTAAAAAGTATAAAATAATAATAGTACGTGTATGGGCATTCAAACACAGGAAAAGTCCATAATTCAAGAGATGTCTGATAAGGGGAACTGTTGAATAGTAGCAGATGGAGGGGGTAGATCCAGCACGAGATGGGACTGTTCACAAAGGACAGCTCTTCTCAAGAGTGAAGTCAGCTCGAGGTAATCGGGAGAAAAACAAAAGGAGAGGGGCGCCTCTAAGTAAAAAGTTTATTCAATTGATAAAATAAACAGTAGCCACTTACATTTAAAAACACAAGGATGCTTAAGGCAGGTGGATGTGTATCAAGGAATGTGGTGTAGGAGGAAGCCGTTTCCCAGGAATGTCTCGAATTCATACTGCAATACGGTGGGGAGCCGGGACGGAACACAGCCAGTCCTGCAGAGGAGAGGAGCAGTCAACCCGTGGAGGCCGCGTGTGACATCAACTACTGTGGGGAACACAACGCGTTTCAGGGCATGCGCAAGGTCCGTCAGGCGCATGCGCGCTCCTTTCTTGAGAAAGAAGCGCCTGACGGACCTTGCGTATGCTCTGAATGCGCATGCTCTTAGCGCATGCGCGCTCCTTTCTTGAGAAAGGAGTGCGCATGCGCCTCACGGACCTTGCGCATGCTCTGAAACGCATTGTGTTCCCCACAGTAGTTGACGTCACACGCGGTCTTACACGGGTTGGCTGCTCCTCTCCTCTGCAGGACTGGCTGTGTTCCGTCCCGGCTCCCCGCCATATTGCAGTACGGATTCGAGACATTCCTGCAAAACGGCTTCCTTCTACACCACATTCCTTGACACACATCCACCTGCCTTAGGCATCGTTGTGTTTTTAAATGTAAGTGGCTACTGTTTATTTTATCAATTGAATAAACTTTTTACTTAGAGGCACTCCTCTCCTTTTGTTTTTTCGCTGAAGACAAGCAGACCAAGGACTTGGATTACTGGAACCATGTCCTGTGGTCTGATGAGATGAAGATAAACTTGTTTGGTTCAGATGGTGTCAAGTGTGTGTGGCGGCAACCAGGTGAGGAGTACAAAGACAAGTGTGTTTTGCCTACAGTCAAGCATAGTGGTGGGAGTGTCATGGTCTGGGGCTGCATGAGTGCTGCCGGGACTGGGGAGCTACAGTTCATCGAGGGAACCATGAATGCCAACATGTACTGTGACATACTGAAGCAGAGCATGATCCCCTCCCTTCGGAGACTGGGCCACAGGGCAGTATTCCAACATGATAACGACCCCAAACACACCTCCAAGATGACCACTGCCTTGCTAAAGAAGCTGAGGGTAAAGGTGATGGACTGGCTAAGCATGTCTCCAGACCTAAACCCTATTGAGCATCTGTGGGGCATCTTCAGGCAGAAGATGGAGGAGCACAAGGTCTCTAACATCCACCAGCTCTGTGATGTCATCATGGAGGAGTGGAAGAGGACTCCAGTGGCAACCTGTGAAGCTCTGGTGAACTCCATGACCAAGAGGGTTAAGGCAGTGCTGGAAAATAATGGTGGCCACACAAAATATTGACACTTTGGACATTTTCACTTAGGGGGTTAGACATTAATGGCTGTGTGTTGAGTTATTTTGAGGGGACAGCAAAATTACACTGTTATACAAACTACACTCACTACTTTACATTGTAGCAAAGTGTAATTTCTTCAGTGTTTGAAGATATAATAAAATATTTACATAAATCTGAGGGGTGTACTCCTCCAGCTTCTGCTTGTCCAACAAATAAAATTCAAAATACTAACAACAGCATACAATGCCATCCACAAATCTGCTCTGAGCTAGAGTACATCACCAATCACATCTCAAAATTCCAACCAAGGCATCCTCATTGTCCCCCTAGGATCTCCTACTCTCTAGTTCCCTCATCGCCTCCAGGACTTCTCCAGAGCCTCTCCCATCCTCTGGAACTCTCTACCCCAATCTGTCCAGCTGTTTCCTTTTCTGTCTACCTTTAGGCGATCCTTGAAAACACATCTCTTCAGGGAAGCCTATCCCACCTCTACCTAAGAGCTGAGATTTCATTTTTTCCATTAAGTCCCCACAGTTTTTTCCTCTTGCGAGCAGGGCCCTCTGAAACCCTCTTGTCTTGAACTCTCTCCCTTTATATAGTAAAGTGCAACACAAACTGTTGCCACTATATAAATTCTGTATAATAAAATGTTCCCTTTTATTGCAGCCCCTTGGTTCACAGTTTATTTTTCAGTTACTCTTTACTACCCTTTTCTTTTTCCCAGATAATGCACATTAAGGGAATGTATGGTGGTTTATTATGCATTTTTTGTATTTACCGTATATACTCGAGTATAAGTCGAATTTTTCAGCACACTTTTTTGTGCTGAAAGTGCCCCCCTCGACTTATACTTGAGTCAAGCACTTTTCTGCAGCAAAAAATTTCATTTTCCGAACCAACTTTGGGGCCCTGTATCTCAGGGCCACTTGGTGCTAGAAACCCCAAATTTGGTATGCAAACCCAGTGGACCTGGTACCACAACATATCCAAAGCTGGGGTTCCTAGCACCAAGTGGCCCTGAGATACGGGGCCCCAAAATTGGTTCGGAAAATGTCATTCTCTGCTGCAGAAAAGTGCTTGACATTTTCTGAACTGATTTTTGGGGCCCTGTATCTCGGGGCCACTTGGTGCTAGAAACCCCAGTTTTGGAAATGTTATGGTGCTAATTCCTCTGGGTTTGCACACCAAATTTGGGGTTCTTAGCACTAAGTGGCCCCGATATACGGGGCCCCAAATTCGGTCAACTGTGTCTATCTGCAGCAATGTCATTTCGGGACCTTTTGGGTTCAGAGACCCCAAATTATGGCTGCAGCTAGGAGGCATCTAGGAACCCTTAACTACCAAGTTTGAAGTTCAGGGGACCTATGGCTGCAAATGGGCACAGTGAGGAATGCAAATGGGCACAGTGATGCTGCAAAT
The DNA here is from genome assembly GCA_037952835.1 of Lithobates septentrionalis. Classification (NCBI taxonomy): domain Eukaryota; kingdom Metazoa; phylum Chordata; class Amphibia; order Anura; family Ranidae; genus Lithobates; species Lithobates septentrionalis. The sequence goes on along the minus strand of JBBDGP010003096.1, from coordinate 502,852 downwards.
GGGCATTGTTGACCCTCTTTTCCACTTACAGTAGCTGTGCATTTCTCACCCTCGTCTTATACTCGGGTCAATAAGTTTTTCCCATTTTTTTGTGGTAAATTAGGGCCTCGACTTATACTCGGAACGACTTATACTCGAGTATATACGGTAATAGTTTTTTAATACATTTTTTTAAAAATAAATACAAAAATACAGAAGATGAACACACTGTTTTCATATGCATAAAATATGCAAGTAAAGGCACAGCAGTCAACAGCACTGCACAACAAAATGTGCTTTCTCATTGACCAAACAATGCTATTAAAGCGATAGCAAAGTCTCAAGAGCAAAAAAAAAAAAAAGGTCCCCCTGCAGGTTTTGTGGTCTGAGCTGTGCATGTGCAGCTCAGATCACATTACCCGCTGACAGGTAGGAGGGACATTTAAAGTTTAAAGTCAGTAATTTAAAAAAAAATGCTGACAGGCAGGCTTTTTATAGCAGAAGAGACCCTAGGGGACTCTTCTGTCATAAAAAGCCTGCCTGTCAGCATTTTTTTTTTTTAATTACTGACTTTAAACTTTAAGAAGCTGACCCTAAATACGCTTCAGACTTTGATTTAATATGGATAAAAAAATATATATATTTCTATCCCACCAGCAGGTGGAGCTTTCGAACCATTTTCACATGTTTTCCTTTGTCTCTATTGTTGTAAGAAAAAACTCATACCCTTGAAAAAAAATGAAACTGACACATCATACTTTACCTTTAACATGTACCTAAATCCAATACTATGACCAGGATAAAAGCCAGTATACAGGGAACTTATACAAGAGCTGCTTCATGCAGTTATCCAGAGACTTTTGATAACAACGCAGTGTGTATAAACAGCATGCATTAAACTCACAGCTAGACAACTACATGCTGAATAACCTTTAATTAATGCAGATTTGCAGAATATATTGACCTTCCTCCAGCAACACAATTTCCTGCCACGGTGCATTTTTAAACACCTCCTCTGCTGATATATATATATTGACCTTCCGATTCATCTTTATATTAACTTATTAAGCTGACTAGGTTTAGAGCACACATGTAATAAATCTCTGAACTTAAGGATGAACTATACCACCCCAACCATAATGATCCCAACGTGAATGACCTCTTTTCTGTTGTCCTTGCCTTCCTGTTCCAATTACCTTCTTCCACTTGTTTCTTATTTTGGTGTCACAAGTGTAGCGCCTACCCCGATTTTCCGGGAGCCCGATGGTTACTACCGGGGGTAGGGATGGCTGACATACATTCTCAGGGTGCAGGTTTGTGGGCATGGTGGGTGATGAACAAGAACGAAATAGGGCGCCAGTCACTTTTACACTTTAAACAATAGAGAAGTTTATTTCTCGGAACAGGAAAAATGTGGGAGAGAGGGGACGGGGCACAGGACACCTGAGGTGTGCACAGTTGGCCGATGAAATTGACAAATGTAAATACAGTAAAGTATTTATTACAGAAATAGTCACACATAAAAAAGTAACATACAAGAGGCAAAGCCGATACGATATTGCACATAGTTAAGGATTGCATTACATTTAAAGTACATGAGTATACATGACATCTATAACACCTGACATGTTTCGCAAGATGTGGCTCGCTCTTCAGGGGTGGATGCATGTGGGATATATCTGGAAATGAATAATCAAAAAGTAATGTAACACATGAATAAATGGTAAGAGGGGCCTCACAGAAAAAAAGGAAAGACCCCATACTCACCAATCGGCAAGGCATAGGTGCAAAATAGTAACTAATAGTACTATTTTGCTAATTTATCAATGTCTGATTATATAAATATCACATTACATTTTAGCTGACACCTGAACAGATTATTTAGGATCTCCAAGGTCACTTATTTCTACCAATGCCATGTTCACCTTCTCATTGTTGCTTGGTTGGGGTTTTTTGTTTGGCACTGCTTCCTCAGCTCCCTTCCCAAGCATATATTGCTGCCATCTTCGATGAACATAGCCACAGGCACCTAGGCCTTGCCGATCGGTGAGTATGGGGTCTTTCCTTTTTTTTGTGTGGGTATAGGAGAATTTTATGGGATTTTTAAGGTGCAAAATAAGGTCCAGTGATCTCAAGGAGTAGTATAAAATGTTTTATTTAAAGACAGAATAAAAAATTATCAAAAAACAATTATGGCAAGTACGTTTCGACACAATTTTATGGATACAGCACTTTGAAATGGAACCCCCAATATGTTTCGCCTATATTCCGGGCTTCTTCAGGGGATGCTGTCCATTAGAGGTACAAGCCTTCTATTTCCTTTTTTTTCTGTGAGGCCCCTCTTACCATTTATTCATGTGTTACATTACTTTTTGATTATTCATTTCCAGATATATCACACATGCATCCACCCCTGAAGAGCGAGCCACATCTCACGAAACGTGTCGGGTGTTATAGATGTCATGTATACCCATGTACTTTAAATGCAATGCAATCCTTAACTATGTGCAATATTGTATTGGCTTTGCCTCTTGTATGTTATTTTTTAATGTGTGACTCTAGCAACTGAACATTACTCACTGCTTCATCTCAGATTCCCTTGGATGAGTTCTCTCTTGAAGTCCTCCAAGCCACTTCATAGCCTCCAGCTCATGAAGAGTCACCCCTGGTGCTTCTTTAGAACTCTATCGCTCTAGAATAATTTCCGTATCTTTGGCAGGCTCTTCTCTGCATAAACGTAAACACCCGGATAGGCCTCATGCTTCAGGCCTAGCAGCCAGGAACTGTACACACATCCACCCAGGCCGAAGCCCTGGGTAGGAAGACTGACTCTGATCACTTGACTTCCTTCCATTAAATAGCTTTTCCCAGCATGCATCGCAGAAAATATGATTGGATGAGAAAAGTATGTTTATCCATAACTGAAATGTACTGTAGTTCATCATACTAATGTCAAAAGCAACAGTGCCACCTACTGACCAAAGTGAGAAGCCACCACTGAATGGAATTAAACAGAAGTCATGTAATCACTAAACGCTACAAATTCGCTAGGCTGGCTACCACCCAGCACAACTAAATTTACATTGTAGCCCTATTCTAGGGACAAGGGTGCTACACCAGGGTGAAGAATTGCCCATTGGAAAAGAGAACTGCAAAAAAAACTTGACCGGTTTCAACCCTTCCCTAAATCGTACAAAGGAATTTGGGCTAAGGGAAGGGTAATACCTGTCAGGAAGTTGTAGTTGGGATTTAATTAATGTGGTATAAAAGTTGAATGACAGTCTTCTTTGATGTTTGTACCTGTAATGCTTTATAATCTTTTGTATGGCAGGTGGCCCGGGATCCGGTAAAGGGATTCAGTGTGAAAAATTAGCGCAGAAATACGGCTTTACCTACTTGTCTGTAGGTGATCTGCTGCAGAGTGATCTGGCCATGCCTTCGGAAAGAAGTAAACTCATAAAGGATCTCATGGAACACGGAGATCCGGTGCCGATGGTGAGTACAATTTCAATTTAAACGGGAAACAACAAGCACGGTATAGCATCATAGCATCATGTAACATAAGTCTGCAACCTCTACCAGAAGCATTGTGAATGGCCTGCTGAATGATGATACACTGAACTACATACAATACATCCAAGCCACACTCAGCAGCTGTCATCTTCAAGAGTAGTCTGTTCTAAATAATTGAGTGGGTCCTGTTATCCACTCACATTTATTCTGAACAGGGAATTGCTCTACTGGAATATGTTGACTTACAAGCTGCTTACTTGTTCCAGGACAGTCGTCTCACCTACAATTATGCTCAACAAGTGCTGGACTTAAAGCGGGAGTCCCGCGAAAATTTTTTTTTTTAGATGTCAGCAGCTGCAAATACTGCAGCTGCTGACTTTTAAAATAAGGACACTTACCTGTCCCGGGGTCCAGCGATGTCGGCACCCGAGACCGAACCATCCCTCGATCCTCGGGTGCTGCCGCTGCCATTCTCAGTGAGGGAATTGAGTGGGTCCTGTTATCCACTCACATTTATTCTGAACAGGGAATTGCTCTACTGGAATATGTTGACTTACAAGCTGCTTACTTGTTCCAGGACAGTCGTCTCACCTACAATTATGCTCAACAAGTGCTGGACTTAAAGCGGGAGTCCCGCGAAAATTTTTTTTTTTAGATGTCAGCAGCTGCAAATACTGCAACTGCTGACTTTTAAAATAAGGACACTTACCTGTCCCGGGGTCCAGCGATGTCGGCACCCGAGACCGAACCATCCCTCGATCCTCGGTGCTGCCGCTGCCATTCTCAGTGAGGGAATCAGGAAGTGAAGCGTTGCGGCTTCACTTCCCGATTCCCTACTGCGCATGAGCGAGTCGCGCTGCACTTTCTCAATGGTCCCCTCTATCTCCTGGGACCTGTGTCTTTCCCAGGAGACAGCGGGGGAGTGCGGGAGGGGGCGTGACTCCCGCGGGAGTCTATTCCCGGAAGTGGGTGCAGATACCTGTACCACTTCTTCACCATCCCCGGCTGGTGTGAAGACTGCTCTGGTACTGGTTCCAGCTTACTCACAATGGTCTCCGGTAACAAAGTAGATGATCCCTTAGTGGCGACAGCTTCCCCTCTACCTCCGACCTCAACTGGTTCCCCGTCGGTTACTCTCAGTTGGACTCCAATCCTGCAGTCCCAACCATCTGTGCAGCAGCGTGTGTGCATCGTCCCTACGATCGTTTCGTTTATATGTAACGTCATCAGGGGTGCTGCCCTTTTAGGACATACATATTTGATAAACCTGGTATTTAGGTCTTAGTGCACAGCTGCTGTATTTACTTTTGACAACACACTAGCGCAGATTTTTTCCTATATAGTATATACGTGATCCTGCGCAGCGCGGCCACCCTGTAGCAGAAAAAGTGTTATAGGGCGGTTGGCAAGCAGGTTAAAATTTTCGAAGCAAGATTTAGTCTGATTGGTGGCTGTGAGGAGTAAACGTTGTCAGCTTCTGTATTGTTCTTCTTCCAGATTCCTTTTAATTTAATTTCAGTAATTCATGTTTATCAGCGGCTCCATCTGTCAGTTTTCCTCCATTGAAAACATTTAAGATGAGAGAAGCTGCGATGGGTAAAAATGCCGGTGACACGTTGTAGATAAATCCTTCTAAGAGGAGAGGAATCTGCGACACAATGTACGCTTTGCTGGAGAACGCAAGAGACAGAAAAAAAAAAGATGATTATCCATCCTTGGCTTCATGTGCCTTGTGGCAGACATAAAATACATTAGTGAAATCATTCTTCTAATGAAAGGTTACAGAGATAAAACATGGCTCCAGCAACAAAGGTTCTGTTGATAGGAGTCAACACTTTTCATTAATTCCTGTCTTGTAGATCCGAGAGGTAGGATTGCATTTAGGCCCCTACATGTCCTTGTCAACCAACAAAAGACAGAATGTTTGTTCCATTATCACATGCAAATAAAAGATTTCGTAAAGTGCACTTGTAATCTACCAATACATGTACAGGCATTAAAGTGTCTCTAAACAATATCCTAATGCCGCGTACACACGACCGGTTTTGCCGTCGGAATAAACTCAGAAGGTTGCTCTGATGGAACTCCGGAATTCCATTCAAGCGGTCTTGCCTACACACGGTCAACCCAAAGTCCGACCGTCCAGAACGCGGTGACCTACAACACTTACGACGGGATTAGAAAAAGGAAGTTCAATAGCCAGTAGCCAATAGCTTCCGTCTCGTACTTGCTTCAGAGCAGGCGTTGTTTTTGGTCCGTCGGAACAGCATGCAGGCGATCGATTTTCCCAATAGAAATTGGTTCCGTCGGAAATATTTAGAACATGTTCCATTTCTAGGTCCGTCAGAATTTTTCTGTCGGACATTCAGCTCGTGTGTACGCGGCTTTAGTCTCCAAAAATAATCCATACACAACTACTACTTAATGACCCTGTAATCTATTATTCATAACATCTTTTACCTGGAGCCAACATGGCAGCATACACTATATTGATAAAATCATTGGGATGCCTGCCTTTACATGCACATAAACTTTAAAGGCATCCCAGTCTTGACCATTCTTCCAGAAGAAGAATTTATGAGGTCAGGCACTGATGTTGGACAAGAAGGCCTGGCTCGCAGTCTCCGCTCCAATTCATCTCAAAGGTGTTCTAATGGGTTGAGGTCAGGACTTTGTGCAGGCCAGTCAAGTTCCTCCACCCCAAACTCGCTCATACGTGTCTCATCCTTTATGGACGTTGCTTTGTGCACTGGTGCGCAGTCATGTTGGAACAGGAAGGGGCCATCCCCAAACTGTTCCCACAAAATTTGGAGCATGAAATGTCCAAAATGTCTTTGTATGCTGATGACTTAAGGCTATTGAACTTCCTTTTTCTAGTCCCATCGTAAGTGTTGTACGTCACCGCGTTCTGGGCGGTCGGACTTTGGGTTGACCGTGTGTAGGCAAGACCGCTTGAATGGAATTCCGTCGGAGTTCCGTCAGAGAGACCTTCAGAGTTTATTCCGGGGGCAAAACCGGTCATGTGTACGCAGCATTAGGATATTGTTTAGAGTCACTTTAATGCCTGTCTACCATTTGAACTGACTGTAACACTTGGGATGTTCGTTCATTAAATAAGAATTTTGATGGATCTTGGAGTGCAGCCATTTCTTCAGTGTTTATCATGGATTGGCACCAGGAAAGAAAAATTATGGTAAGTATTTGATACAATTTTTCGTTTTCCTAGTGCAAACATGGCAGCATGCTACCACACATATGCTGCTATGGATTGGCACCAGGAAAGGAAAATTACAGTGAGTATTTAATATAATTTTCTATTTTCCTACTGTGTTTTTCTGCCCCCTTGTAACATCCTTCATGAGCTCTTGTACCTCTCATTTCTCCTCACTTGCAGTTGTTAAGATCAAGCAGTGCACGTTAGTTGCAGTCATGTGCACTGCTCTATGCACACTACGAATCCCATAGTCCATCTCAGGAGTGAGCAAAAGAAGGTGGCTATATTCCTACATACAGAGGGACCATGGAGAACAAACATAGCCACCCTCTAACAGGAAGTCAGAGCACAGCAGCAAGAAAAGGAATTTTTCGAGATTTGGAGTAGGCTGAGAGCAATAAAAAGGACCCTTTTGAGTTGAAGTGGAACTAAAGTTTGCAATACTTCACTCTTCTTCAATGGCCTGAGGTCCCTTACAGGCACCAGCATCTTCTACCCACTTCTGGGTGGTCCGTCTTCATGGCCAGAGAAAAGAGAGTTCCCCTTGGGATTTGGACTTTAACGGCACTCAGATAAATGTAACAACTTAATGTAGTAGAAAAAGTATGCATATATTTATTAGAAATACACAGTTAAAACATGTGTTATGGAGTATACATTACAGCCACTACTGGTGATACAATTGTTACAAATAGATGGTATGTATAAAATATCCTTCATCCGAAGCGTTTCGGAGTGTGCTAGAGATAATCCTTCCTCAGGGGTAGATAGTATATTATAACTTTACAAAAATAAGTACAAACAGTCAATGCCTATACATATTATTAACCATAAATTACTACGCATGTATTACTTTGTGCTTTCTGTTTTTAATCCAATGGAGTGTGCTATAAGCATCTGACTGTTGCAAATGTAAATTTAAAATGCAACAGATACATGCATAGTAATTTATGGTTAATAATATGTATAGGCATTGACTGTTTATACTTATTTTTGTAGAGTTATCATATCCTATCTACCCCTGAGGAAGGATTATCTCTAGCAGACTCCGTAACGCGTCGGATGAAGGATATTTCCTACATACCATCTATTTGTAACAATTGTATCACCAGTAATGGCTGTAATGTATACTCCATAACACATATTTTAACTATGTATTTCTAATAAATATATGCATACTTTTTCTACTACATTTAGTTGTTACATTTATCTGAGTGCCGTTAAAGTCCAAATCCCAAGGGGAACTCTCTTTTTTCTGTTCATACAACAGGATGTTGGCACCGTGAAACAATCACTGACATTTTCTATTTTGTCTTCATGGCCATGTGCGGGATGATGTCACACCTGCGCTAGCACAGGAGTCCAGTCATCCCGGCACACAGGATGTCTACCGGAATGTAAACTGAGCTGCGTGTGCACAGCTTAGTGTACATTCTAAAGAACATCGTGAACAGGCGGGCAAGTTTATTATATTGCAGAGGAGACATAGCATGCAAAAAAAGAACCAGCCTGCTCTCAGTTTTATCAGAGGTTTTAGTTCTGCTTTAAGAATGCATACTTGAATATAATTTTTTTAAACCAGAGTTTAGTGTCATCGTAAAGCGGACCTCCAGCTTTCTATTCATTCTTGCACAGCTGTACCGGCTCATCTCCTCTACTGAAATTCCTTGCTCTGATTTCACTGCACACTGTGAGCTTCTTGCTGTCTTATTGCTTGTCTGTAAGCCTTTGCTTTTTTTGGCACATTTGTGCTTGTTTTTATTGAACTCTATGGGGATATAACAATGTACCTCTGCTCTATATAGGACATCATTCTGGACATTCTGAAGGATGCAATTAGCTCATCGCTTGGGACCACCAAGGGATTCCTGCTGGACAGCTTCCCCTGTGAAATTAGGCAAGCTGAAGAGTTTGAATGCAAGGTGAGCATCTCTGTTGTGTTTATAAGGAGATTCCCCAAGCACCAGCCAGGTGGAGGGATCTGCAATGCACCTTATGCCTCTTCCTTTACAGGTGTGCACTGCAGAACTCCTAAACTCTGAAGTCGTGGCAGTGTGAACCAGGGCTCAGTGTCACTTCTGTCTGCTACTTTGTTCCTCTGCTATCAGCATGAATCACTTCTGAAAAGTTTTACTGACACCAAGAGAAAAAAGGTGACATGGGAGGGAGCTCCAGCTGATTGACAGCCTCAGCTCTGTTCCTGTGTGAAAGGGGCATGGCCCTTTCCTCCAATCAGCTCTCCAGACTGATGTAACTTTAACTCCCCGCCCCCTGCTTTTCAGAGCTGAGAGATCATGTGTAAAACAAATGTGAAAAATATCTGCGCTAACTAGAAACAACGGTTAGATGCCAGCATAGTTTGTTCATTCATCAAACATATATAAAAAAATCCAAAATGCAGCGCTAAATTAAATTAAGTAATGTGTAAATTCTGCACTTTGAACGGATGTAGGGGAAAGACAGCTGCAGATAAACAGGTACAACTTATGTAGGAGGATTTGTTTCATCTCTGTGTATCACCCGAGGCTGTTCACTTCACTGGGTATATGTAAAGGTTTACAACCACTTCTAAACTCACAAATGCGCTTCCTGGAAAAATTGTCAAACATTCCCATAGACACACTACTAAACCTTGTGGACAACCTTCCCAGAAGAGTTGAAGCTGTTATAGCTGCAAAGGGTGGGCCAACTCAATATTGAACCCTACAGACTAAGACTGGGATGCCATTAAAGTTCATGTGCGTGTAAAGGCAGGTGTCCCAATACTTTTGGTAGCATAGTATATTACAATTATGAGGGCTGCACTGAAAGTAATGCAAAAGTGGGCATAACAATTTATTAACTCACATAGGTCATTCAAATTTCACATCTTGGTAGAGTAACTCTTCCTCTATAGCAACTCTTCTCCTTTTTCATTGCAAGTAAATGATGGATTCCAAGCCAAAAAAATGTGCCGTAGGTGGGTTCTTGACAAAGGAGGGGCGCATGCTATCCAACATCCACAGAATGTTTATGGAGATGACACATTGACAAGAGCAATGTGCGCAGATGGATGAAGACGTTTAAAGAAGGGGAAACCAGCATTGAGGTCAAACCACATAGTGGGACCACATAGTTGCTTGGAATCCATTATTTACCTGCAATGAAAAATAATTACTATTAGTAGTTACTCTACCAACATGTGAAATTTGAATGGCCTATGTACGTTAATAAAAAATGATGCCCACTTTTGCATTACTTTTGGCACAGCCCTCCTATTTAATTTAGTTTAACAACAAAAAGGCCCTTTTTAGTCAGCCGTGCCCCCTGGTGAGAGGCTCCCTTTAACCACTTCACGCAAATCGCCGTACCCGTACGTCGGTACTTTGACGCTAAATACCGGGGTTATGGCAGCTAGCTGCCATAACCCCGGTATTTTCGGTAACGGCGTGCGTTTCTCTTTGAGATAAAAGTGGTCTCAGCAACGGATTCACCGCGAGATCACTTTTATCGACGGCGGGAGAGATGCCCCCCCCCCCCTTCCGCTGCGCTCCAGTCGCAGAGACGATGGCGTCCTCTCCCATGGATGCCTGGCTGCCGACTGGGGAGAAGATAGCCCCTGCTTGGCTCCATGTCATGAGAGGGCAGACGCGAACTCAAATGTCACTTCTACCCACAGCTCTTAAAGGAGAAATTTATTTATTTTATTTTTTTCAATTATTTATTTTTTTAATTGCATTTTAGTGTAAATATGAGATCTGAGGTCTTTTTGACCCCAGATCTCATATTTAAGAGGTCCTGTCATGCTTTTTTTCTATTACAAGAGATGTTTACATTAGGAATAAAAGTAACGAAAAATGTTTTTAAAAAAAAAAAAACTGTGTCAAAAAAAAAACTAAACGTAAAATAAATAAATAATTTTTTTTAAAGCGCCCCGTCCCGACGAGCTCACGTGCAGAAGCGAACGCATACGTAAATAGCGCCCGCATATGAAAACGGTGTTCAAACTACACATGTCAGATGCGATCGTTAGAGCGAGAGCAATAATTCTAGCCCTAGACCTCCTCTGTAACTCAAAACTGGTAACCTGTAGAAATGTTTAAACATCGCCTATGGAGATTTTTAAGGGTAAAAGTTTTTCGCCATTCCACAAGCGGGCGCAAGTGTGACATGTTGGGTATCAATTTACTCGGCATAACATTATCGTTCACAATATAAAAAAAAAAATTAGGCTAACTTTACTGTTGTCTTCTTTTTTAATTCAAAAAAGTGTATTTTTTAAAAAAAAAGTGCGCTTGTAAGACAGCTGCGCAAATACAGTGTGACAGAAAGTATTGCAACAACCGCCATTTTATTCTTTAGGGTGTTAGAAAAAAATATATATAATGTTTGGGGCTTCTAAGTAATTTTCTAGCAAAAAAATAAAAAAATTTAACTTGTAAACAACAAGTGTAAAAAAGAGACTCGGGGCTGAATATAAAAGAGTTTGACTTTTTCTGTACATGAACATAATCCACAGAGGACGTACGAAGAATAAACAGAGCAGACAGCATTAGTGGTGGGTGACGAATCTTCTGTAAAGACTCGGTGACCTTTAATCAGACTCGATTTGTCTTTTGTTGCGTCTCTTGATTTGCTTTGTTCCGACAGGCCATTGTAGTCACGACTTGTACACAAGCAGCATAAGCTTCATGTTCCAGTTAGCTTGCCAGCCAAATGAAATGGGAAATGCCTTTCACAGAGGAATAGGCGGGTTTTGTTCCACCTGCAGTTGATCACACACCATAATCACGGAGGACTTGGAGATGTGTCTGTCACACACGAGGAACCTTGGAAAGCCTGCAACATCTTGGATGGATTAGCTTGAATCCTGTTGAGATCATCTGTGCTGCTGCACTTGGTTGGAACCAGCCATTGTTTATTCCTTCCTAGAAAAACATACAGGATTTAAAATACGGCTCCAGTCCAAATATTTGCTTTATTTTGAATAGAAAGGGGAAGGGTTAGAATCTTTGTCAGGTTTTATTTGCCCTCTATGTCCCTTTTGGTGGACTACCATTCTGTTATGGCCTCCGAAAAGTAGTCCTGTTTCCAAGAGCACCTACTAGCATCCGTGTAAAATAATTACAGGATATAGGGGCAGAGCTTTACGAAAAGGCATCAAAAAATCAGTAGGTAGGACGTCACCCAACAGCAACTAGTGCTTTAGGTGTTGTGTGCAGGGGAAAGAGGTCATCAACACATTATTCAAAGGAAATTGAGCTTTACAGTCATGTGACCACATAGAAAAACATGAGATATAAAGTATTTACTTTGTTATTTATGTTTAAAGTGGAAGTAAACCCTCCTATCGTTTTCAGCCAAGGAAGCTGCCATCTTGGCCTCTGTTTAATGTTCAACTGCCATGATGCTGCACATGTGATCCGTTATGACATCAGCCATTGGATGGTTTGACAGTTTGGTTGAGAGCACAACCAATTGACAGTAAGGCTGGCCATACACTGAGCGAATTTCTTTCCTGAAGAAATTTGCCCAATTTCACCATTAACACAGACAGTGTTGACAGGGGTATCCCTCCTGCCAAGCTATTGTCTTTTCCCGGTGGGGGGCAGGAGGTGGGCGTCCCCGCCAGTAGAAGACAGTGATTATCACTAGCAGCTATAACAGCCGTTAGTGATAATCGAAAGCAAATCAGACAAGCTGGTTGTACCCAGGTTGATAGATAGGTTGGTACATTCAGCGTGCCATTTAATGAATCGAATCTTGGCCGGTTCCTGTTGAACCGGCCAAGATTGGAACCATGTATGGCCAGCCTTACATTCCCAGCAAGTGCCAGGAATGTAATTTTTTTTTAAACTGTTAAATCAATGGGTTTCCTACCACTTTAAATGTATCCAAGACAATAAGGGGGCAGTGGGGAAGCAGAATCTAAAAGGTGGGGTTATTGGATAGGCTAACCTTCTTCTTTAACCACTTCAGCCCCGGAAGGATTTACCCCCTTCCTGACCAGAGCACTTTTTACAATTCGGCACTGCGTCGCTTTAACTGCTAATTGCGCGGTCATGCAATGCTCTACCCAAACGAAATTTGCGTCCTTTTCTTCCCACAAATAGAGCTTTCTTTTGATGGTATTTGATCACCTCTGCCGTTTTTATTTTTTGCGCTATAAACGGAAAAAGACTGAAAATTTTGAAAAAAAATTATATTTTCTACTTTTTGTTATAAAAAAAATCCAATAAACTAAATTTTAGTCATACATTTAGGCCAAAATGTAGTCGGCCACATGTCTTTGGTAAAAAAAATGTCAATAAACGTATATTTATTGGTTTGCGCAAAAGTTATAGCGTCTACAAACTAGGGTACATTTTCTGGAATTTACACAGCTTTTAGTTTATGACTGCCTATGTCATTTCTTGAGGTGCTAAAATGGCAGGGCAGTACAAAACCCCCCCAAATGACCCCATTTTGGAAAGTAGACACCCCAAGGAAATTGCTGAGAGGCATGTTGAGCCCATTGAATATTTATTTTTTTTGTCCCAAGTGATTGAATAATGACAAAAAAAAAAAAAAAATTTACAAAAAGTTGTCACTAAATGATATATTGCTCACACAGGCCATGGGCATATGTGGAATTGCACCCCAAAATACATTCAGCTGCTTCTCCTGAGTACGGGAATACCACATGTGTGGCACTTTTTGGGAGCCTAGCCGCGTACGGGGCCCCGAAAACCCAGCACCACCTTCAGGATTTCTAAGGGCATACATTTTTGATTTTACTCCTCACTACCTATCACAGTTTTGAAGGCCATAAAATGCCAAGATGGCACAAACCCCCCCCAAATGACCCCATTTTGGAAAGTAGACACCCCAAGCTATTTGCTGAGAGGCATGGTGAGTATTTTGCAGCTCTCATTTGTTTTTGAAAATGAAGAAAGACCAGAAAAAATTTTTTTTTTTCTTTTTTCAATTTTCAAAACTTTGTGACAAAAAGTGAGGTCTGCAAAATACTCACTATACCTCTCAGCAAATAGCTTGGGGTGTCTACTTTCCAAAATGGGGTCATTTGGGGGGGGGGGGGTTTGTGCCACCTGGGCATTCCATGGCCTCCGAAACTGTGATAGGCAGTGAAGAGTGAAATCAAAAATTTACGGCCTTAGAAAGCCTGAAGGCGGTGCTTGGTTTTCGGGGTCCCGTGCGCGGCTAGGCTCCCAAAAAGTCCCACACATGTGGTATCCCCGTACTCAGGAGAAGCAACAGAATTTATTTTGGGGTGTAATTTCACATATTCCCATGGCATGTTTGAGCAATATAACATTTAGTGACAACTTTGTGCAAAAAAAAAAAAAAAAAAAATTTGTCTCTTTCCCGCTACTTGTGTCACAATATAAAATATTCCATGGACTCGACATGCCTCTCAGCAAATAGCTTGGGGTGTCTACTTTCCAAAATGGGGTCATTTGGGGGGGGGTTTGAACTGTCCTGGCATTTTATGCACAACATTTAGAAGCTTATGTCACACATCACCCACTCTTCTAACCACTTGAAGGCAAAACCCTTTCTGACACTTTTTGATTACATGAAAAAATTATTTTTTTTTTGCAAGAAAATTACTTTGAACCCCCAAACATTATATATTATTTTAAAGCAAATGCCCTACAGATTAAAATGGTGGGTGTTTCATTTTTTATTTTTCACACAGTATTTGCGCAGCGATTTTCAAACGCATTTTTTGGGGAAAAAACACACTTTTTTAAATTGTAATGCACTAAAACACACTATATTGCCCAAATGTTTGATGAAATAAAAAAGATGATCTTAGGCCGAGTACATAGATACCAAACATGACATGCTTTAAAATTGCGCACAAACGTGCAGTGGCAACAAAATTAATACATTTTTAAAAGCCTTTAAAAGCCTTTACAGGTTACCACTTTAGATTTACAGAGGAGGTCTACTGCTAAAATTACTGCCCTCGATCTGACCTTCGCGGTGATACCTTACATGCATGGTGCAATTGCTGTTTACATTTGACGCCAGACCGCCGCTTGCGTTCGCCTTAGCGCGAGAGCAGGGGGGACAGGGGTGCTTTTTATTTATTTTTTTTTTCTTTATTATTTTTTTGCTTTTTTATCTTATTTTTAAACTGTTCCTTTCATTTTTTTTTTTTTTTTAAATCATTTTTATTGTTATCTCAGGGAATGTAAATATCCCCTATGATAGCAATAGGTAGTGACAGGTACTCTTTTTTGAAAAAAATGGGGTCTATTAGACCCTAGATCTCTCCTCTGCCCTCAAAGCATCTGACCACACCAAGATCGGTGTGATAAAATGCTTCCCCAATTTCCCAATGGCGCTGTTTACATCCGGCGAAATCTAAGTCATAAAATGCTCGTAGCTTCCGGTTTCTTAGGCCATAGAGATGTTTGGAGCCACTCTGGTCTCTGATCAGCTCTATGGTCAGCTGGCTGAATCACCGGCTGCATTCTCAGGTTCCCTGTTGAGACAGGAGAGCCAGAGAAAAACACGGAAGACGGTGGGGGGGGGGGCATTCCCTCCCACTGCTTGTAAAAGCAGTCTAGAGGCTAATTAGCCACTAGGATTGCTTTTACATGAAAGCCGACCGCTGGCTAAAAAGAATGATACCAAGATGATACCTAAACCTGCAGGCATCATTCTGGTATAACCACTCAAAGTCGTGAATGGCGTACCTGAAGACAAAAAAATGGTTAACAATAAAGCACAGTAAACGGTAAAGTATAAAAAATTGCATACCTGAAAAGCAAACATGATAAAACATAATAACAATAAAACATTGCAGAATAGAATACAGTAAAAAAGAGCAGAACAATAGAGAGAGAATAGAGAGAGAGAGAACAATAAAACGACAACTATTTTTTTTTATTTTTGTTTGTGTTTTTTTTTTTTTTTTACACTTTTTTTTTGTAACTGTAACTTTTATAACTGTAACCGGTTCCAGGTTCGGGTCTCTCAAAATGCGATGGCATCTTGGGAGACCCTGTGAAAGTGTGCCTAGTATGTGCAATGCTGTACCCTACGCTAATACTCAACTAGTGAATGGTAGCGTTCAAAACATTCACCAATGAAAGACCAGGATTGTCAGGACAGGAGGGACAATAATAGCGGGTGTCACGCCTATATCCGTGCTTGCTGCAGACACATCTTTTTTTGGGGGGGGGGGGTTCGTTGGGTAGGGGTACTCGGGAGGACATAAAGAAAATGCTTCTCATGCAGCCGACTGCATTTGGTTGGGGATGTGAATGGGGGAAGTACGGGCGCTGCAGAAGTGGTGGGTTCCCAATTAGGATTGGCGAATGCAGCAGGAAGGGCACTATGGGCACGATGGGCCTGTGTTTGTCTTTTTGGTGGCAGCGGGACACTACTTGTGCTTGCCACCTCACTAGCTTGAACTGCACTTATGGGACTCGCCACGTCACCAAGTGTTACTGCAGTGCTGGTTTGACTACGACCGGGGTGTACTAGGGCGCTGGTGCTTGCCAGTTCACCAAAACGCTACAAAAAAAAGGGACAGTGATCGATCGATACTGCACTTGGGTGGGCTGGACTGGGCTGGGCCGGGCGGAGGGGCAAAACGCAGGTGCTAGCAGGTATCTGGGCTGATCCCGCTAACACTGCGTTTTTGGGAACCCTAAACTGCTGGGGACGCTAGTATAGATCTGATCGGATCAGATATTGATGTGTTCAGATACTATACCACTAAGGGAGGTGTACGGTGCGTGTACGGTGCGTGCGTGGGTGTTCGCGGTACTGGCGCTAATCTGACGCTGCCTAGGGCGACGCATATCACCGCTGGGCGATCAGGGGGCTAAACCTTTTTTCGGTAATAAACGGCGGGTGCCCTGACACTATAAAAAATAAACAAACTAACCAGCGTCACCCGTAACGGTTATATGGTGATTAGTGGTGAAAGGGTTAACTAGGGGGCAATCAAGGGGTTAAAACATTTATTAGGTAGTATATGGGGGTCCCTGTCGCTATAAAACACTGACGGCGAACCTAAATATTTACGTCCCTAACTAGCGTCACCAGCGACACTAATACAGCGATCAGAAAAATGATCGCTTAGCGACACTGGCGACAGGGGGTGATCAAGGGGTTAAAACTTTATTAGGGGGGGTAAGGGGGGTACCCTAGACCTACAGGGGGCTAAACCTTTATTCGGTAATAAACGGCGGGTGCCCTGACACTATAAAAAATAAACGAACTAACCAGCGTCACCCGTAACGGTTATATGGTTATCAGTGGTGAAAGGGTTAACTAGGGGGCAATCAAGGGGTTAAAACATTTATTAGGTAGTATATGGGGGTCCCTGTCGCTATAAAACGCTGACGGCGAACCTCAATATTTACCTCCCTAACTAGCGTCACCAGCGACACTAATACAGCGATCAGAAAAATGATCGCTTAGTGACACTGGTGAGGGGGGGTGATCAAGGGGTTAAAACTTTATTAGGGGGGGTAAGGGGGTACCCTAGACCTACAGGGGGGTAACACTCACTGTCCTAACACAGTAACTGTCACAAACTGACACTATGCAGTAATCAGGAAAAAAAAAAAAAAACCTGCTTGGTGTCAGTTTGTGTCAGGGGGGGGGGTGATTGGGGGGGGATCGGGGGGCGATCGGGGGGGGGGGATCGGGGTGTAATGTATGCCTGGCATGTTCTACTGTGTGTGTGTGTGTGTGTGTTTGGTGCACTTACATGTCATCTCTCCTCGGCGCTGGAACGGAAACTGGCCAGCCGAGGAGAGATGACATCACATCCTCTGCCTCTGTGTACTATACAGAGGCAGAGGATGTTTCTCATTGGCTGGGAGCGATCGCGAGGGGGGGCCACGATCGGATGGCCTCCCCCTCGTCTCTCAATGCTCCCAGCCAAATGCCGACCGCAGCTGGCACCGTGGCACCGGGGGGGGGGTCCGATCGGACCCCCCACCCGCGGGAAGGCAATCACGTTTCAGGTACGTGATTTTGCCTGCCCGTGCCGCTCTGCTCACGTATATAGGCGTGAGGCGGTCGGCAAGTGGTTAAGGAGCTCTTCTTGTATCCAGGTTCCCTTCAGCCAGAAAGGTAAACCCTGATGAAGGGGGCAGTTGTTGGAATCTCTATACAAATGTAACAATAAAAGGTTTCTAGAAAGTTAAAATCTGGTACTCCCTTCTCTTTAACTTTTAGAGCAACTATTGCATTATTTGTATTGCTTTTAAACAGAGGTTTCCTTTAAGATGATCAAAAATCATACACAAAATGTATGCACACTACCTGTACCCGGAAGCATCAATTTGATATTATCTGACACTAGTAAGGTGTTGTACTATGTTAGCCATAGAAGTAAAGATTAAGGTGATAACTTTCCTGTGACTAACGATATATTTTAAAGCGCAAGCTTTCAGAAATATTTCATTTTCTTCTTCAGGTATAGTCTCAAAGGAGGCTTTAGATGTTCTACCAGGTGGCCGAGCCCACATTGATGAAACCATGGCTTTAGAAGAAAATTCATTTTGAAAGCTTGCACCTTTAAAATTATTGAGCCACACAAAAGATATCCCCTACATTTGTACTTTCCTAGTTCTATCCACCTTGATAGCTGTAATTTGCAGAGAGTAGACTTCTACATAAGATCCAAATCAAAATCTAAACACTGCATTTTAAATCCTACAGAAATGTATTGCCAACCCATTTTAGAAGCAAATGTCTGTGTACATTGACCCTTATGCATGATCCAAGTCAGTGTTTCTCAACTCCAGTCCTCAAGGTGCCCCAACAGGTCATGTTTTCAGGCTCTCCATTATTTTGCACAGGTGATTTGATCAGTTTCACTGCCTTAGTAATTACCACAGCTGTTTCATCTGAGGGAAATCCTGAAAACAAGACCTGTTGGTGTGCCTCGAGGACTGGAGTTGAGAAACACTGATCCAAGTACTGGTTGGGGGCTCATGAAGTAAAAACAGGCCAAGGCCATTGGTACAATATATCTACTGCTGAATGTCTTCGTCTAAAGATGTCAATATATCTGTTATATCCAGGGCTTTTTTTCTCAAACAATAGGTGCTGGAAATTAACCACGGCCCCACAAAACCCCTCCCCCTACACACACCCTCCAAATCACATCAGATAATAGGTGTGTTCAGTCCAATTTCACAAAAACAGTAGGAGGGTCTTAAAGGGGCATTAAATACCAGGATTGCATTACATACAGAGTGCAGAGCTGTCACCTGTAAACACAGAAACCCAATTTCTGTGTTTACAAGTGATTGTGGTGAGCAGGCACCAAGGGGTCTGAGCCAGAGGTGGTGGAACTGAGTTCCACCAAGTTCCCCCTGAAAAAAAGCCCTGGTTATATCATACAGTACAATACTGTGAAAAATGGATAACCATGCTTTTTTAATTTTTAAACTTATATGATGGTCTTTTTATCGCCATGTTTGCAGCTTGGAAGACCAGATGTTGTGCTGTACCTGGACTGTTCTGCTGAAACTATGACGACACGGCTTGCTGGCAGGAATAAGGTTGGCCATCGGAGTGACATCAGCACGGAAACCATTCAGAGGAGGCTTCGGATGTTCTACCAGGTGGCCGAGCCCATATTGGCCTATTATGAATCAAAGTCTCTTCTATGTAAGGTAATAAGATCACTCTCTATATTACCATGTATGCTGTAACCCAAAGTCAGCAATTAGAAAACTGTTTTTGTTTAGTATGCCAACACTGAGATGCTGGAAGCTGAATTTCAATTGGTTATCATAGATTACCGCACACATTTTTGCCCTGTTAAAGTGAACCTGTGAATCTAGTAAGCGGGCATCTGATTTGTAGTTATCAGACACGACCAATCCTCTCCAATGACAATTTACTTGATCTGCCCTGTGATTGGATTTGTTGGGTTCCAATTCACTGATCCCTATATCAGTTCTCTGGAACAAGGTAGGAACTTAATTGCCACCTACAGAGGAATTAGTGAGTTGTGCTTAGGCCTCCAATCTATCAATGTACATTCCTTTGGAGAAGAAGAAGGGCTTGCTTTTTAGGTCACCCTTCTTGAAGCACCTACCTGATGCTGAAGTGCATATGGGCTGATATCAGCAGACAGTGAACGTGCACACTTGTGACCCTTCAGTCTTGGAGATTCTAGTTTATATGTTGGATGCGTTTGTTTTATTATTTTTGTTTAAAAATAGCAAAGAACCAAATATACGGTATCTCACAAAAGTGAGTACACCCCTTGATGGCAATGGCCTATTTTTAGCAGGATAACACTGCCACACTGCAAAAATGGTTCATGAATGATTTGAGGGACACAATTATGAGTTTGAGGTGATGAATTGGCCTCCATAATTCTCTAGATCTCAGTTCAATTGAGCATCATGTGGATGTGCTGGAAAAACAAGTCCAATCCATGGAGGTCATTACAGGACTTAAACGATCTGCTACTGATGACTTGGTGCCAGATACAACAGAATACCTTCAGAGGTCTGGCGTACATGCCATGCCGGGTCAGAGCTGTTTTGGCAGCAAAAGGGGGACTTGCTCAATATTAGGTGGGTCAACATAATGTTATGGTTGATCGGTGTATGTATTTGATGTTTGCCTGGTGTTCAGCTTTAAAAATGAGTCATGAGTGCAGGAGCTTTTTAGCAGATATTTTTTTGTGTTTATAATTTATGTTTACTGGTTTGTTGAAGTGAACCTGCGCTTTGCCCATGTAGGGCAAAAGAACAGGTTCTCTTGAACGCCGGCCCCACAAACTCCACATACTTACATTTTACCTGGGCTTATTACATCTTTAGAAGACCCCAATGGTGCTGTTTCTCTGGAGTGGTTTGTGTTATTGCCCATTTGCATGATCATTAGAAAGGTGGTATTCTTTCAACACTCCCTAGGTAGTAAAAGATTTTTCCACATTATGAATTCAATAGGGGTAGGTGAGACCATTATTCTGCTTCACATGGGAATTCCGCTGGAATGCATTGTGCCGATGGAGTTCCCAAAAGATATAAGAACACAGCAAGTCATACCACTGGGCACCCACCACACAAAGCTGAAATATCTTTTTTGGATGAAGCTGACCCTTAATTATAAGCATACAATGGTCAACATCATTTTGTGTCCAGCTAGCTACATTATACACCTATTTGCAGAGCATTGACCTTAAGCTGAACTTCAAAATATTTCAAAATATTGTCTGTAATAAAGACCGGTCACTGCTGCTCCCTCTCCTTGTGCAGGGTAACTGGTCTGGTCTCCACCCCTGCTGTAGTTTTCTGTAGGCAACTTGTAGTGGGGAGGGCCTGTTGACCCTGTGTACAGGCTATGTACAGACCAGTGAGGATGTCACCGTTGCTTTTACAAGGTAATGTCTGAGCTTTCCAATGCATTTGGTGCACACAATTTGGTTTTATAGCCTCTGAGTGTATTGAGCGCTATATTAAAATAAGTTTTTGTGGCCAGTGTTCGGCGTTAAAAATGTGATATTTTTGTACACTGAGGGAACGTCAACTTTCATTAGTCTCAACCGTGTCAATACTAGAGAGAGCCTCAGGTGAGCCATACAATGGACTGGCAAAATAGCAAGTGTGTAGTTTAGTGTTTGTCATTTGCGAACCCGTAATGCCCTCTGTTATTTGGAGAGCTTAGTGAATCTGCTGCCAAGATAAACTATCCATCTGCCAGGTGTTGTCGGGCATTTGGCCAATCAAACAGATGTGTTTTTAGGTTGCACACCTGCAGGTTAGGGATGTGGAGTGTTGACTCTGGCAAAGTGCTTATCATGGGGCCCCGTTTTTAGGTCTGCTTTGGACAGAAATAATGATAGAAATATTCCCTTGCCTCCAGACCCTGAATATGACCAATTCAATAAGGTAGAATAGTCTGTTCCTGATACTACTGTTCAGAGACCAAATGAAGAGGGCCCTTCTGCTGTATGGCGTGTATTTTAAAAAATTCAAAATTAGCTGTGCAGCGTAAGGGATAAATGCTTATTGGGTACCAGCTTATCTTAAAGTGTTACTAAACCCACAACAGTAAAATCAGTCTGTATATGCAGTAAAGCATGCTTGTTATACTCCCTGTGGTAAAGGCCGCTTGATCTTGTATGCACAGATCCTCACCTCCCTACACTGTCCCCATGGACAAGTCCGGATAAGACAGAGACTTTGGATTCAGGTTGCACATGCTCAGTTTGGTGTGTATTGCTAAAGAGGTATTTTTTTTTCTTGGGAGAGTGCATGTGATCAGCACAGGGCCAATCGGCACTGTCCAGACATGTCCAGACAGAGGGTCAGGGGTCCTGTAGCCTCATGGGACAGCTCAGTGCAGTATGAAAACTTCTCCTACAAGCTTCAACAGGAATTTAGCTGTTTATATTTACTAAAATAATTGCATTCCCATGTTCTGTGTACCATGGGAAACCAGATATAGTGAATGCAGGGTCCTGGGTTTAGTAACACTTTAAGTTATACCTCGCTTCCCTGGCAGCTGTTGCTCTTCACTTCCCTCTGATGCTCTGGGTTTTGGGCAGCACTTGGCATCCTCACTTACAATGTGCTAATGCATTATTAATACAACTCAATAACCTAAAGATAATGTGTAGCAAAACATCATATAAAAGAAACAATCAATTCATCAAGAAAGTATCCAAAAGTAATATTTTGGTTAAGTGCACAGTTCAAAGTCCATCCAAGGTAAAAAGTGATCAGGGCAAGACAGTTGTTGAGGTAGATGTATATATCGCCCCAATCTTCATGTGTAGATGTGTATCACTCTACACCTGAGTGCACACCCAACTCACAAATTGCTTACCCAACAGGTAAGACCTCAGATCTGGAGGCCTGGCTGTACTTTTGGGGGAGAAATCCCTGTTGGGATGGATGGCACACTCCAGGACACAGACTAAGGGCACTTTGCAGAAAAAGCTCAAGGGAATGTAGAGATAATGGAGGAACTCATAGTGTGGTATTGTAATATTTCATCAATTTATTAAAAAGAATACTACTCACACAAGGCAGGTAAAATCAGGCATGTGAACAAATCAACACCACCCTGGATTTGGGGGGACCCTCACGGCATTTTTTCGGCGTAGGGGATTCCCCTTAAAATCCATACCAGACCTGAGGGCCTGGTATGCCCCCAGAGGGGAATTCCCTCTCGCGTTCGCCACAATAGGAAAATGTGTTTTTCCTATTGCAGCCAGCGCGAGATGTACAGTACCCTGTCGCCGAGAACCAGCGCGATGTTTTCGCACAGGAAACATTCTCGCGCCCGCGTACTGTAGTTTGTACAAAAGTCCGATGCTTTTGTGTACACACGATCGGACTTTGCTCCATCGGACTTTTGTTGCTGGAAAGTTTGTCTGTTCGCACAGCCAACAAAAGTCCAATGGAAACAGAAAAAGTTTGTCCGATGGAGCATACACACGGTCGGATGTTGCTCCAAAACAGCTAATTTGCATGTTTGTTGTCAAAAAGTCAGATCGTGCGTACGGGCCTTAACTTGCAACCATTCAGAAACTCTGGAACTGTAATCAGGAAAGGGTTGGTTCTGGCACATGACAGGACCTCCTGATTGGCTGCAGTTCCAGAACATGTGAATGGTTACACGTTACAGTGATGGCCCACACATAATAAACTGCTGACCGTGACCGGTTGTAGATTAATTTCATCTCTCATTTTTCCTGCCCTGCACTGCTATGCAGAATAGTGATACCAGGCAGAGGATTGTTGCAGGCAGTTCTCAGATCTGTGGGACAGTGGGATTTGTATCAAAATCCTGGGCAGTCCAGCAGTTGGAAGGCATGCTCTAAATCCTGGCTATGCAATGATACCCCCCCTCCCTCCCAGGGGGTGTGTCCATGACAGCCTGGACACACAAACAGTGGGATGAATCACATTGGCTGTCATTAAGCCCAGAAAACTAGGGATACCTAGCAATAGAAAGGACTTGTTGCAAGGGGCAACTCCAGATTGAAGATGAGTATTGCGGGTTTTTTTTTAATTAGTGGGACCCACTATTGTTGTTCGATTTTATTTATTAGTGGGATTGCTTCAGCAGTCCCACTATTGTTGTTCATTTTTATTTATTTTTATTTATTTAATTTTATTATTCCGTACGTTTTTTGGCTCTGCATAACTTCTGCATACTTTCAGCTATTAAAACCATTCAACTTTTAGGCCTCATGCACACGGACGTTTTTACAGCCACTTTTTTGAGTGTTTTTTGCAGCTTAAAAAGGCCTGTCTATGTTAGTCTATGGCTTCATGCCCACCTAGGCGTTTTTGAGCTGCAAATGGCATAGGCGTTTTTAAGCTGTAAAAAAAACCCAGGACCAGTGGGTTCTGAGAGACATTTTTCAGCTGTAAAAATGCTCTAACGCTGATAAACGCTCAAAAATGCTCAAAAACGCTCAAAAACGTCACTCACCAACGTTTTTTAACGTTTTTGATCCATTGAAAAAAAAAAAAAATAGGGATATATCTCCTGTAATAACATGTTTTTCTTGAAGTGACGGTTATTAGTGGGACTGCTTTAGCAGTCCCACTATTGTTATTCGATTTTATTTATTTTTTATTATTTATTTCTTTATTATTCCGTACGTTTTTTGGCTCTGCGTAACTTCTGCATACTTTCAGCTATTAAAACCATTCAACTATTAAAATGTTCGTCTCTTTCAGCTGATGATGGGACTTTTTCAACTTTTTTTCTACTATTTATACTTTTTAAAATATTAAGCTTTTCACACTTTTTTTTAACATTGAAGTCAATGAGAGCATGCTTCAGATCCCTAAAATCTTCTTCCGCTCCCAAAAGTTTTCAGCTCTTTCATACTTTCACCTACAGACGCCAAACAAACTTTAAAATGTTCACAAAATATTCAGCTATCTGGCTATATCTTTTCAGTTTGATATCTTTTACAGTTTTTGTGAAAAAGCTGTTTGTTTAGTGGTCATTTCAGGAAACTTTAGCGATTAAACAGTACTAGTACTTGGCTGCTTTTGTTGCCATGGTTACCAAAGCTTCTGTTATACACAGTGATGGGCGGTGGGGGAGGCGGCTGGAGCATCTCAGCTCTGATTAAAGAGCCCTGGGGAGGGGACAGACACACCATGTACTGATTTATAATAGGGGAATATGATGGGGCAATTCTGATGGGGCAGTTTTGATGGTGGCAATATGATGGGGCAGTTTTCATGGGGGCAATATGATGGGGCAGTTTTGATGGGGGCAGTTTGATGGGCAGTTTTGATGGGGGCAGTTTGATGGGGCAGTTTTGATGGTGGCAATATGATGGGGCAGTTTTGATGGTGGCAATATGATGGGGGCAATATGATGGGGCAGTTTTGATGTGGGCAGTTTTGATGGTGGCAATGATGGGGCAGTTTTGATGGAGGCAATATGATGGGGCAGTTTGAGGGGGGCTGTTTTGATGGTGGCAATATGATGGGCTGTTTTGATGGGGCAGTTTTGATGAAGCAATATGATGGGGCAGTTTTGATGGGGGCAGTTTTGATGGGGCCGTTTTGATGGGGGCCATTTTGATGGTGGCAATATGATGGGGCAGTTTTGATGGGGGCAATATGATGGGTCAGTTTTGATGGGGCAATATGATGAGGAAGTTTTGATTGGGCAATATGATGGGGGAAGTTTTGATGGGGGCCGTTTTGATGGTGGCAATATGATGTGCAGTTTTGATGGGGCAGTTTTGATGGTGGCAATATGATGGGGCAAATTTGATGGGGGCAGTTTTGATAGGGTAGTTTGATGAGGGCCCATTTTGATGGTGGCAATATGATGGGGCAGTTTTGATGGGGGCAATATGATGGGTCAGTTTTGATGGGGCAATATGATGGGGAAGTTTTGATTGGGCAATATGATGGGGGCAGTTTTGATGGGGGCCGTTTTGATGGTGGCAATATGATGTGCAGTTTTGATGGGGCAGTTTTGATGGTGGCAATATGATGGGGCAAATTTGATGGGGGCAGTTTTGATAGGGTAGTTTGATGAGGGCCCATTTTGATGGTGGCAATATGATGGGGCAGTTTTGACGGTGGAAATATGACAGGGCAATTTTGATGGGGGCAGTTTTGATGGGGGGCCGGGTTGATGGGGGCAGTTTTGATGGGGGCAGTTTTGATGGTGGCAATATGATGGGGCAGCTTTGATGGGGCAGTTATGACTGTGGCAATATGATGGGGCAATTTTGATGGGGGCAGTTTGATAGGGGCAATTTTGATGGGGCAGTTTTGATGGAAGCCGTTTTGATGGGGCAAAATGATGGGGGCAGTTTTTCTGGGGGCAATATGATGAGGCAGATTTGATGGGGGCCATTTTGATGGGGCAATATGATGGGGAATTTTGATGTTTAAAATTCTTCACATTTCCCAGCGAAACGCACAGCCAACTTATTTTTTAAATCGCTGACATGCCCACATTTTTAAGTTTATCAACATAAATTTTATACCGATACGTTCACAAAGGCCCTGTGTCTCTAACTGTGAAGTCGCTGTTTCCATAGCATGTACTGTTGTGGATTTATTAAGGCTTGTTTGAAGGGTTCTCTCACACTGTCTCTCACTCAGGCAGCTATCAGATAGTGGGGAGATGTTTTTTATAGTGTGTTCAGGGGACAGACAGCTAGCAGATAGGGAGATGCTATTCAGCATTCCCACCCATTTTCCCCAGGAAATGCATTTTCTAGTTGTGAATGAGATTTAACCCTTTCACTACCAAACTATATTGTTCATTTATTTCAACCCTTTAACCACTTCCCGCCTGCTGGCCGTCATATGACATCCTTGACTTTGAGCGGGGATATCTGAATGATGGGTGCAGCTACAGGCATCATTCAGATATCGGCTTTTTCAGCCGGTGATTCCCTTTACCATAAAAATGATCATAGCGGCTGTTCAGCCGCTTGATCGTTCTTACGGGTGGTGAGAGGGGATTCCCCCCCCTCCTCCCGCTGCCCTCCAATGCTTCTACCGACTCACCCCTGCCATCAGTGAGTCGGAGACCAGATCCATCCGGCCCCAGATGTTTACCATAGTGATTTCCGGCAGACCAGATGGTCCCCGGAGTCTCTATGATCGTTCAGAGGCCGGGCACGATGGTATGACGTCACGCTCGGCCTCTGCATTCAAACAAATGGCGCAGCCTCGGCTGGGAAGCTGAGATCGTTTTTTTTCATTTATTTTTTATTTCAGGCTTCCCAGCCTAGAGGTGAGATGTGGGGTCTTATTGACCCCAGATCTCACTGTAAAGAGGACCTGTCATGCCCTATTCCTATTACAAGGGATGTTTACTTGTAATAGGAATAAAAGTGATCAAAATTATATCTACCGTATATACTCGAGTATAAGTCGAATTTTTCAGCACATTTTTTTGTGCTGAAAGTGCCCCCCTCGACTTATACTCGAGTCAAGCACTTTTCTGTAGCAAAAATGTCATTTTCCGAACCGAATTTGGGGCCCCGTATCTCAGGGCCACTTAGTGCTAGAAACCCCAAATTTGGTATGCAAACCCAGTGGACCTGGTACCACAACATATCCAAAGCTAAAGTTCCTAGCACTAAGTGGCCCCGAGATACGGGGCCCCAAAATCGGTTCGGAAAATGTCATTCTTTGCTGCAGAAAAGTGCTTGACATTTTCTGAACCGAATTGTGGGGCCCTGTATCTCGGGGCCACTTAGTGCTAGAAACCCCAGCTTTGGAAATGTTATGGTGCTAGTTCCTCTGGGTTTCCACACCAAATTTGGGGTTCTTAGCACTAAGTGGCCCCGAGATACGGTGCCCCAAATTCGGTCAACTGTGTCTATCTGCAGCAATGTCATTTCGGGACCCTTTGGGTTCAGAGACCCCAAATTTTGGCTGCAGCTAGGGGGCATCTAGGAACCCTTAACTACCGAGTTTGAAGTTCAGGGGACCTATGGCTGCAAATGGGCACAGTGAGGCATGCAAATGGGCACAGTGATGCTGCAAATGGGCATTGTTGACCCTCTTTTCCACTTAAAGTAGCTGTGCATTTCTCACCCTCGTCTTATACTCGGCTCAATACGTTTTTCCCAATTTTTTTGTGGTAAATTAGGGCCTCGACTTATACTCGGAACGACTTATACTCGAGTATATACGGTATATTTTTTTAAAGTGACAAACTAAAACAATAAAAGTTAAATTAACCATAAGAAAAAAAAAAAAGCTCCCCTGTCCCTGTGTGCTTGCAAAAGCGAACACATACGTAAGTCCCGCCCACATATGAAAACAGTTTTTAAACCACACATGAGGTATCACCACGAACGTTAGCGCAAGAGCAATAATTCTAGCACTAGAACTCCTCTGTAACTCAAAACATGTAACCACTAAAAAAAATTAAAGCATCGTCTATGCGGATTTTTAAGTACGGAAGTTTGACGCCATTCCACGAGAATGCGCAAGCGTGACATGTTAGGTATCTATTTACTCTGCGTAACATCATCTTTCACATTATGCAAAAAAATTGGGCTAACTTTACTGTTTTTTTTTTTTAAAGCATGAAACATTTGAAAAATTGCTGCGCAAATACAGTGCAAGATAAAAAATTTCAACGACTGCCATTGTATTCTCTAGAGTCTCTGCTAAAAAACATATGTATATAATGTTTGGGGGTTCTATGTAATTTTTCTAGCAAAAAAATGATGATTTTTACACGTAGGAGAGAAATGTCAGAATCGGCCTGGGTGGCAAGTGGTTAACTGTCAAACCAAGTACCCCCCCCCCCCTACACACACAAATAATAATTTTCCATTTCTCACCCATATGTTCAATTATAAATAAAGGAAAACATTCTTATTGTTAGTGTTGGATGGAGTGGAGAGGGATTAGAATCCCTGTCGGGTTTTTATTGATGTCTATGCCCCCTTTAGGGAGAGTCACTCCCTCTGTTTATCATGTTTACCATTTCCACCAAAAGTGAAAGAAAATTCCAGATTTTTGGTTGCCACCAGAACAGGAAATAGAGGGGAAATCTTCCAATGGGGACACTAGTTCTGGTGACACCCGGGGATTATGTCACTTTGAGGGATTTCTCTCACTTCTTTTTTGGCTATGGGAAAGGAAGTGAAGGGAAATGGCACAAATGGCAAAGAAAACCTGACAGAGGTTATAGCCCTCCCTTACTCTATTGTAAATTAAAAAAAAAAAGTTTGTCTTCAGTTCTATTTTAGCTGCTATGTGGAGGATGGTGGTGACTCAGTCTAAAAGAGGGTGCAGCATATTACACATAGGGCTATGGGGGGAGGGGTGTAGTGTCTGCAGACCTGAGCAACTGCCAGAGGAGGGGGAGGGGTGAGCGCTCAGATAGTCATTTTGAGGGTCATTTTAGCCCTTTCACTGTTGGACATTTTTTTTTCCATTTTTGCACATGTGCTAAATGCTGATATCTGCTCTCCAAGCATTCCATAGTTGATGAAATGATGAAGGCCCCAGTTACACCTCTGACATACACCTGGATGGCAAACACCCATTTTCAATTGTTTTGCCCAACAAGTATAGAGCAGCCCATTGATTTCAGTGCGCTGCCCTATGCGCAACAAGCGGGCAAAAGTAGTTCATTGTGTGTTTCGGTTTGTTTTATGTACCGCGGATTTTGCCACATTTGTTGTGTTGGCGCCTCACGTTTGGGGTGACATTTACAATAAATGGCACTACAAGCGCGAGGCACATATTTTTGCATGTTCCGGGATTGCGTGGAAACGTGCATTCTGTGCGCATTACCGGAATGCGCAGATGTGCACAGAGACTATCTTATATGGTGGAAATTTGTCACAGCAGCATGCGGTGTTCAGCCATATTTCCATTTTATCCCCTTTTGTTCCCTGTTCCAATTTTTCCTTTTTCCCCAGGTATGGGGCATGAGTGATTGTACATACAGAGCAGGAGATCTATGGACCGGGGAAGGATGTTCAGTAGATCAATAGAGCATATGACTGGAACCAGGGCCAAGACAAGGGGAGTGGTCATATGACCTGGACACTATGCTGGGGGGCAGCGGCGGACTGACCATTCAGGCACTGCCCGAGGGCCCCATGCCACTAAGGGGCCCCATCAGGGTTGCCAGCCTCAATAAAACCAGGGTCAGTATGTTAAAATCTGTGTTTTTTCAAAAATCCCAAGATTATAGCTGCCCCGCCTCTCCAGTACCTTTTCAGTGTGTGTCTGTGTATTCTGTGTGTGTATACTGTGTGTGTATATTGTGTGTCTGTGTGTGTATATTGTATGTGTGTGTGTGTATACTGTGTGGCCCCATAATCTATTGCCTGGGGGCCCCATAATCTTCTATTGCCTGGGGGCCCCATAATCTCCTATTGCCCGGGGGCCCCATGAGTTGTCAGTCCGCCCCTGCTCGGGGGCAGGGCACAGGTGACAGCTGCAGGCTCCCTCTCCTAGCACCTCCCCCACAACACTACATCCAGGGCCGGCGCTACCAATAGGCGCCAGCCTAGAGCGCACATCGGTAGGGGGGCGCCGCTCCCTGTAAACATTGCGGTGAAACCCGCACGGAGTGCAGGCTCAGTGAAAGCGTGCTGTCTGGCGCAGCAATGTCCCACACAGCCGCGGTAGCCAACGCTTTCCAGGACGTTTTAATGTACAGTATGTTCATTGCAATGTTTTGTGATAGAACTCCCTCACTATCACTGCACCCTCCACGTCTCCCTCCTACTACACCACCAGGTGGCAGCGCTGTGTGGAAGAAGATAGAGGCGAGCCCCTCACACGTCGCCGGTCCTCTGATGCCTCCACGGCTATGCTAAGCTGTTCCCGGCGGTGGTGGTCGGTGTTGGCAGAGACAGGCGGAAGGAGGACAGGGCGGAGCAGCAGGACGCTGGGCTGTACCAGGCTGCTGAGGAATGAGACAAGATGAGCCTCCCCCGCCCTGTACAGTACATAAAAGCCGGGAACCTTCCTTCAAATTCATTTCCAGCACCATCCTGGGGTGACCATGACTGACAATGTCATAGCAACCCGGGCATGCTGGGATCTGTAGTCCTGGGAGCTCTTCTCTTCACACTGTGTACTGCTGTAACCTATCAGCGTTGATATGCGTTCTTTTTTGTGCGTTAACATGCACTGCGTAATGTCAGATCGTCACCTCCACCCTATACATGAAGGGGGTGGAGCCAAGGGAGGCGGAAAAATGAAGATTTGCCTAGGGTGTCAAAAAACCCTGCACCAGCACTGACTGCATCATACTCCTCCACCCAGGGCCGGTGCTAGATTATTTTGCACCCTAGGCAAGACTAGTTACATACACCCCCGAAAAAAAAGAAACTTCCGAGCATGTTCAAATACATTCAAAATTCATATATTTATTTTTAAATCTTCTTTGTATGAATGTAGCAAAGTCTTTTACCTCTTTTGGTCCAATGAGAACCTCCAAGGCCGAAGATAGCTGACATCCTTTAATATGTAGTGGGTTGTGAGGCATAGTGGGTGCAAAGGTGGTGCAAGTCATTGGGCACCAGACACTTATTGGATGTAAAAGAGTTTTTTTTCTTTTACAAGTCCTTTTATATTTTGAAGAGAAAGAGGGTTAGGGCCAGGACACCCTTAGATAGTTGCAAACTTAATTGGCAGACTCCGAGACTTCAATAGGGGGACAGCCGTGCAGGGAAAGGCCCTAGCAAGAAGCCACATCTGCACTTGCAGGAATGCTTACTCCTATGGCAACAGTCCTTTAACAGTTCCTAACTCAAACATAACAGTTCTTTCAGCTCCACTACAACTACTCCTTGTAGTTCTTCAATACTGAGCTCCTGGTCTCTCACTAGACCCTCTGATTCACTGACTCTGAATCCCTTGAGCTCCTCCAAGGTTTGCGCTGGTATCTCCTTCAAGCTTCACTCCTGCTTCTCTGCTGGGTCCCTGGCTTGGCACTCCAGATACTTCTCAAGCTTCACCCCTGCTAACCGGCTCGGTCCCTGGCTTGACACACAAGGCTGCTTTGAAAGCGTCTCCTGGTTGGATCCCTGACTTCATCACCGCCTGAAGTTTCCCGATTCTCCACCATGCCCTTTCGGTGAGAATTTGGTTCCGGTACTTGCTTCAGTTACTCACTGTGGTCCCTGGTAAAGGCGATTGGTCCCTTCGTGGCGACAGCTTCTTTTCTACCTCCGACCACTGACGGGTTCTCCAAGCCGCAATCCCAACCCTGTGCTGCTCTTTCACTTCTGGATAGGCCCTCATACAGCCTAGCAGCCAGATGCCCCCGGGATAGGACCAATCTCCGGCCTAGCAGCCCGGGGCAGACGACACACATCCACCCAGACGGCAGTCCGGGTGGCACAGAACACAGATCACCTGACCTCACCTGAATATATAGGTTTCATTGCCTTTGAATAAAAAAATAAAAATCTTGGGTAATGCACCAGGTGTTTGCGCCTTCCCCTTTGTTGTTTTTGTAGCTTCACATTGGACTCCTGTTCTAAGGCATGACTTAGGACAGTGATCAGGTTTTCCATAGCAATCAATGACAATCTCTAGCTCTGTTATTACAGGGTGTGAGTATTTGGTTGCCAAGGCCATAACTATACCTGGGAAGTATATAAAATCGGTACTCCTGAGAAAAGGAGTGGGGAATGGGTGGGGCTAACTGCAGTGCCCTTATTGTGCCATGCTGAACGGTGGGTTTGGCCAAATTGTGCTGAATGGTGGCTTTGGCCAAGTCTGACATTTCTCATTTTCTTTCATACATGTAAAAATCTGCAATTTTTTGATAGAAAATTACTTAGCACTCCAAAACATTATATATTTTTTTAAGCAGAGACCCAAGAGAATAAAATGTTAGCTGTTGCAATTTATGTCACATATATTTGCACAGCTGTTTTTCAAACACAATTTCTTTGGAAAAAATACACTTTTTAATGAATTTTGGTGAACACAAACACAATATAATGCCCAATTGTTTGTATAATATAAAAACCGATGTTGTGTAAATAGATAACAAACATGTCACACGTTACATGTATAGCGACAAACTACCGTACATTAAATTATCCTTAGGTGATGCTTTCAAAGCCTTTACAGGTTACAAGTTTTTTTTTTTAACAGAAAGGAAGAGTCAGGTTACAAGTGTAGAGATACACAGCAGGTCTGGTGCTTGATATATTGTGCTTGCTCTGACATTTGCAGCGATACCTCACATGTGAGGTGCCATGGGCGTAGCATAAGGGGTTGCAGTGGTCACAATCGCAACCCCGTCCCTAGTTCCAGGGGGGCCCAGCAGCCTCCCTGTCATATTATCATATCCTCCACAAAGACCAGCTCTGATCTGCCCTAGAGCCCCACAGCCACGCTCCAGTACTGGGCTTCTACTTTGTCTTCTACAGTCCACACCCCTCCAATCTCATTGGCTGGGGGGAAGCCGTGAGGCATTTCCTGAATGGAGAGGAGCACAAGGTGAGAACAGCCCAGGATGGGGAAGTGTCTGTGCTGTGTGCTGGCAACATGGAATGGTAACCGTGCTTAGCGAGGCAAGAGGAGGAGAGTGCCGTCCCATAGCCATGATGGGACCAATGTCACTGGTGAGGTAAGACACCGCTCAGTGTCTTCTAGTCACCAGCTGAGATTCTCTGTACCCCCCCCCCCCCCCCACTCGGGGATGTTTGCTTACCCCACTTCCCTGACAACTAGGGAAAAGACACACACCTCCGGGAGGTGACCTTCCCCTAACACCTGCCAACACTGACAGAGAAACCTTCAGAAATTGCTAAAACAAATCTCTTAACACCTCATCAGAGGGCCCCTGAAAGGCTACAGGCTCCAGATTTTATGTCACGCTTTGCCCCCCCAGATCTAAGTTGCACCCCAAAGCCCCCTGTCCACCCCCTCTGCCCTGAATACTATACCCGGCTGCTGAGCTCCTTTCCCAGTACAGCACTCTATACTGCTCCTCCTCCGCATGGCTGAAATCACATTCCTTTACAACACAGCCATACCTCCCAATTTTTTGAGATGGGAATGAGGGACACCTATCAGCAAAAGTATGCAGGCTTAGGACACACCCCTTGCCACGCCCCCTTAAAGGAGAATTGTACAAAAAAGAACAAGATTGGTTAAACCCACAAGTGCTTTTTTTACAATTACTATTCCTTTAGATTGGCTTTTGGAATTTACAAATGCAGCAAGTTAGAAATCAGATGAAAGGTTTAGTGCTGGAAAACACTTTTTGATAGATAAAAAGCGCATTTTATATACATCTTTATAGATCAGACCAAAATGAGGGACAAATGAGGAGGAATGAGGGACAGAGAGACATTGCTCCAAATCAGGGACAGTCCCTCGAAATCAGGGACAGTTGGGAGCTATGCACAGCCAGTTAGCCATGATCTGCACAGGGAGTATCTGCC
This sequence comes from Lithobates septentrionalis, assembly GCA_037952835.1. NCBI lineage: Eukaryota > Metazoa > Chordata > Amphibia > Anura > Ranidae > Lithobates > Lithobates septentrionalis. The sequence continues at coordinate 468,761 of JBBDGP010003096.1, read as the reverse complement.
TACTGCAACTACACTGCCTTTCTGACCAGAGAATTTTACAGGTCAGAAGGGCAACATAAATGTCAGAAACAGCCTGTGAAGACTGAGAGACTGTGTGTAAAGGAATGTGATTTCAGCCCTGTGTAGTGTGTGTGTGTGTTTGGGGGGTGGGCTGCATACAGTGCTGAGATGGGAAAGCAGCTCTGCCAAGTGACCTGCCAGGAGTCCATCCCTGTCCTCTGATTCTCCAGCGGTAATCCATGTCCTCTGATGTAAAGAGGAATTCTGGGAACTCAAAACTCTTAAGCCACTTTGAGTATCTTGGTGTGCGGTGGATGTATCTGCACGCACGATGGAAGTGGTGGGGGAGGGGGTGCCCAGGTCAACTTTTGCATCGGGGCCCACAAGCTTCAAGCTTCGCCTCTGTGTGGTGCGATCGCTGTTTACATAAGTATGCAGGACCTACATGCGTGTTTACATTTGTACATGAGCATGGGTGTATGGGGCGCTTACATGTTTTAATTTTTTTACACTGTACTTTTTTTTTTTTTTTCAACTTTATTGCTATCGCAAGGGATGAACAACATTCATGGGCTGTGACATATCCTGTTTTTTTGAGAAATCTGGGGTCAATTGTGCCCATATCTCTCCTCTGGCCTCCAAAGCATCTAATCAAAGCAAGATCAGTTTGATCAGATGCTATACAAGCCAGTAGTGGCTTCTAATCAAACCAAAAGTAATGTAACAGAAGCGGGGAAGGAACTCTTTCACAGTGATTGCGATTAGAGCGGTTATATCGATACCGGGCTCCCCAATGGGACAGGAGAGCCCGGTAAAGGTGGAGGGAGGGGAGGTCCCCCTTCTGCCATCTGTAAAAGTGATCGAGAGGCCGTAGAGCCACGTGGACCATTTTTTTTCCAAATAGGGAATCGCTCGCAGAAAAAGAATAATACCAAGACCATTGTTGTAGCTGCATTGATCCTGATCCTTGCTGAACTTGAATCCATGTATGACTGGCTTTAGTGTGCCTCTGTAGATACCCTGTGCTGTTATTCCAAGCATAACAGGCCCCTGTGCACAGGTGGCATCTCACACTGTGTATTTTCGGCCCAGGGATGACATCTAGCACCGTGTGTCACTGGCCGACAGACCAGGTGGCACACCGGATATGGCAATGGTACACACATGAAAGGAGGATGAGAAACAGTCCATTATAAAACATTTTTATAAGATATACCCTTTTCAGATGGGCATTCTAATCAGGTCCACCTATCAGTTTTTACGCCTGACTTGATCATTCATCCCTATGGACAAGCAGCTGTAAACAGACTTGTGTCCATTTACACCCGCCTACCTTTGGGTTCGATCAGGCCCTTAAAAAAAAAGGGAGAGGACTCAGTCTTCAGTTTCAGGTGAAGCGGTTCCTGCTGAACTGGCCGAGATTCAAACTAGAGCCAGTACAAGGGGGGGCGGAAGGGGCGGATGCCCTGGGCGATTCAATTTATTAGGGATGGAGGGGCGCAGTGAAGTGTCCTTCTAAAAGGTGGCTGGACTGGAGTGATTGCTCGGAGGCTCCAGCCGCTATAGCCTGCACTTGTAATGATGTGCCGAGTGCGCTGAGTCCTGCACACCCGACACAAGCCTACACAGACAAACTTTTCATTTGCCTTGCGCCCTGTCAGCGGAGATTCTCCCCCTGACAGGCGCTCTGTTCTGTAGTCCCAGCCCGGTGTGACGTCACCAGCTGGGAGGAGCAGATCTCCTCCCACCAAGATGGGAGGGAGGAGATCAGACCTCCCACCTTGATGGGAGGAGCAGAGAGTGCAGCGTGATGAGAGGAGTAGAGAGTGCAGCTTGAGCCGCAACCTAGAGGAGCCGAGGAAGAAGGACTAAGCTCTGCAACGTGCAAGATCTCAAGTAAGCCCAGCCCATACTATGAATACATATTAGTAAATCAACTACTTAGTTTCAGGGTTGAGGGGGGACGGGGGGGGGTTTGGTGGGGGTCAGTCAGTGGGGGGTCAGTTTGCCATCTTCGCCCTGGGCACCAAATGGCCTTGTCCCAGCACTGATTCAAACCATGTATGGGCAGGCTGATTGCACCCAAGCTGATTGATCGATCCACTTGGGTACAACTAGACTGTTGGATTTTTCATGAGATCATTGCCAGAGGTTATAGCCACTAGCAATAATCACTGTGGCTCTCCCCACGAGGAGAACACGATAGCTCCACGGGATGGATTCCCCCATCAACACCTATTTTTTCTTTCCTGCAACTACAGGTTGAAAATCTAACCATCTATGGCTGGCTTAACAGTCATCAGAGTTGCACCTGCTCTGACTAGATGATACAAGGTTGGAATCAGACCTTCGTTCCGGTGCATTGTGTTTAGAACGAATAAAAAAAAAGAATCTTACACACACTATTTATTTTTATTTAATTTTATTAAATGTTTTGCACAATATAACAATAAAGTATATACATAATATCTTCTGCCATGATGCACCACAATGCATGGTAGTGCGTTAATCTGCATTGTGTTGCGTTGAGTTGAGAGGTATATAGCACGGTCTTACCCCGAAGGGTCCCGACACGCTTGGCGGAGTCCCTGGAGGAAAAAACCCAGGGAATAGGAGGAGGCAGCAGCAGGGAAGCAGCATGAAAAAAGGAACCAGAAAGGCTACGCAGGAAAGGCTTGTGTGAAGAGCCAAGTCTTCAATTTCCTGCGAAAGACCAGGATGGTAGGGGTCTTCTGGAGCTTGGCAGGGAGGCTATTCCACAGCACGGCACCCTGGTGGGAGAAAGCTCGACCACCACGCCGGGTCTTCTTAGGCACAGAGATGTGGAGGAGGTCTCTTCTGCTCAATCTAAGTGATCTGCCCAGAACTCGTTTGTGGAAGCATGAACAGAGGTAACTCGGAGCAAGGCTTCTCATGATTTTAAACATGATACAACCTGCTTTAAACAGAGTACGATGGTAAACCGGCAGCCAGTGCAAGGCACAAAAAACGGGGGGTGATATGATCCCTCAAAGGGATGCCCATAAGTAGGCTTTTTTTTTTTTTTGAAAAATTCTGTTTATTTCTTGTTTTGAAAGACATATAAATACAACATTTGGACGTGTCATTTGGACACCATCCATACTTGGTCAACATGACCATATCCCTATCTAACAGAGGCCTACTAACTAAACATAGTCCCCTCCCCCAACCCCCCCCCCCCCCCCCCAAACCACAGCTCGACATAAAACGGATCTTCAGTTTTCCACCTTTTCTAGATCAAGAATTTGTGTTTACATTTTTAAAGCGGTTGTATACCCGCGTTTTTTTTTTTTTTTTTTCCTATACCTGCAAGGGAAAAGGCATAATGAGCTAGTATGCACCGCATACTAGCTCATTATGATATACTTACCTTAGAACGAGGCGCCGGCATCTCATCCTGTCCACGCCGAGGGAGCTGACATCTCCCCTCGGCGTGTCTTCCGGGTATCGCGGCTCCGGCACTGTGAGTGGCCGGAGCCGCGATGTCGTCACTCCCGCGCATGCGCGCAGGAGACTTCTGCCCGGCAAGCTCCGGAGTTTGCCGGGCTGTCAGCCGAGAATCCCCTGTGCGCATGCGCCGCTGGAGTCAGCGGCTCATTGCGAGGGGAATATCTCCTAAACCGTATAGGTTTAGGAGATATTTTTTTTACCTACAGGTAAGCCTTATTATAGGCTTACCTGTAGGTAAAAGTTAACAAAAAGGGTATACAACCACTTTAAATACGTATACTAGTGATAATTTCAACAGGCGTCCCCCTAGTCAAAACCCTCATTTTGCGTATTTCCGCCAAGGGACATGTTATATATAGTACTTCTATATCTATTCAATACTCTCCTCCACTACCCCACCGTGTTGTTAGAATTAAACCACGATTGCCATACCCTATCAAATTTTTTCCTACACCCCCTGGATTCATAAGTAGCTTTATAAAAGGGTAGCATGGAGTTCACTTGGCTTTTCCAGGAGGAGATACTCGGTGCCTCTGGTCTTTTCCATGCCAGCAAGATAGCCTTCCTGCCATAAAAAAACAGAACATTCAGCATTGTGCGCATGGCCCGTGTGGGTACCACCTCATCTACCAGTCCAAGCAGGCAAACCCTGACTGTCAATGGGATCGGTGTTGATATTAATTCCGCTATGCAGGTTGTGATATCAGTCCAGAATCTTTGAATCTGGGGGCATTGCCAAAAGATGTGGTTGGCATCTGCAGGTGAGTGAGAGCATCTCCAACACTCTGCCGAGGCTGTGGGAAAAATCTTTTTTAGTCTAGCTGGTGTGTAATAGCTTCTGTGTAAAAACTTGAACTGAATTAACCTGTCCCTTGCAGACATCAGATGTTTGAATGGTTGAGTCCATAGATCATCCCAGTCCTCACCCTGTATATCTGGAACCTCCACCTCCCACTTTTCCCTGCATCTGGTAATTGCCAGTGGGGTTACTTTGAATAGTTCTTTATATGTGTTTGAAAGGGGTTTTGTCAGGTACTCATCGGCTAGCAGCGTTTCCAGAGACGAGGGCAGAGATTCCACCTTCCTCTCTCCAAACTGCGTCTGAAAAGCGTGTCTAACTTGTAAAAAACGAAACAAGTATGAGTTGGGGAGATCGTGTCTCGACTGCATTTGGGAGAAGGTCAGTAATTCACCAAAGGTTGTTATGTCTTTTAATGTCTTGATTCCTCTGCTAGCCCAGATCATAGGATCTGGCAAGTTGTAAAATTGGGGTAAAGTCGGGTTCATCCAAATAGGAGTTGAAGGTGACACCCCCCCATAGCTAGGGCACGCCAGTTTTACTGCTGTCTCCCAGGCCTTAATAGTGGCTTTCATCGTTAGCGTTAGGGGCAACTCTGACCTGGTACCCCTAAACAAAGCAAAACGCAGACTGTCGTAGGATCCCAGGTGAGCCGCCTCCAAGACTGTAGCCGCATCTCCATCATCTGTTACCAACCACCTGTGTGCGAAAACCATCTGCCCCGCTATGTAGTACTTGTGCCAATCAGGCAGTGCCAATCCCCCTTGCTCCCCCGGTTCTTGCAGTACTTTGAGTCCTATTCTGGGGGCCTTAGGAGCCCAAATGAAAGATGAGACAATACTGTCTAGCTTCCGGAAAAATGACCGTGGTATCCAGACAGGTGCATGTCTCAAGAAATATAGTACAACCGGTAAAAATTTCATTTTTAATAAACTGATGCGCCCTATTAAGGATAACGGAAGTTTTGTCCAAGTTTGTACTTTTTGCTTCAATAGCGTTATCAGTGGCAGTAAATTAAGTAGCATATAGTCTTGAACGTTTGGGGTGATCTGTACCCCCAGGTATTTAAGGGACGTGACCCATTGTAGCGGTAAGTGGGGATCTGCTCTTTCCTTGGCCCCTGAGTCTATTGGTAGGATGGATGATTTTCCCCAATTTACTTTTAGACCCGAGAAGGTTGCAAAATGATTTATGATTTCTAGTGCCGCTCTTAAGGAATCTCCCGGATCATCAAGGAATAATAGTAAATCATCTGCGTATAGTGCCAGAGTCTCTTCTATTGTACCCACTCGTATGGATCTAATTGATGGAGAGGATCTAAGTGCTACCGCCAGTGGCTCCAGGGCAAGGGCGAACAGAAAAGGGGACAGCGGGCAGCCTTGCCTGGTTCCCCTACCCACTTCAAAGAAATCCGAGGTGGACGTTCCTAGTCGGACCGCCACTTTCGGACGTCTATAGAGCATGGCCACCCATTTCCTAAAACTTGGGCCGAAACCCATAAACTCCAAGACCTTAAACATGAATGACCAATCTACAGAGTCGAAGGCCTTTTCAAAATCAATAGAGACCACCACTCTAGTGTTGGAAGCCCCTGACTGTATTTGTAAGTGAGTGAACAGTCTCCTTAAGTTAGTGTCTGTTGATTTCCCCGGCATAAACCCTGTTTGATCTATGTTAATAATAGAGGGGAGTACCTCCGCCAGTCTAATGGCCAAAATCTTTGTTAAAATTTTTAAGTCTGTATTCAACAGAGCTATCGGCCGGTACGATGCACATTCCTTTGGGTCTTTCCCTGGTTTTAGTAGAAGGACCATGTAAGCCTCTAACATAGAGTCCGGCAGGGCATCATGTTTGTGGCAGTATTCTAAAAGTAAGTTAAGTCTGGGGGCCAAGATTTCCACGTTAGCCTTATAAAAATCAATTGGGAACCCATCTGGCCCAGGGGCCTTGTTCTGAGGGAAAGTAAAAATTGCTGTCTGAATTTCTTTCACTGTAATTTTAGCCTCTAAATTGTCCATGTCGGTCTCTGATAATTTTGGTAATGTTAGGTCTCCTAAAAGGGAGTCCAATTCAGTTGAGTCATAGGAAGGAATAGGTGAGTATAGAGAAGAATAAAACTTAATAAATTCCTGCATGATACTTTCTGGTTTGTTTAGCAAGTTTCCCCTCTGGTCTTTTATGACTGGGATGTTGGTTAACGGGTGATAATCAGCAACCAACATTGCTAACAGTTTCCCGTTCTTATCCCCCTCCGCAAAGACTATGTGGTTCCTCTTTGTCATGTCGGCTCGGGCTTGGCTCGTAAAGTGTATGGATAAGGAGCGTCTCGCCTCCAGTAGGGCGTCATACGAGGCCCTCGTGGAAGACTCCGCATGGGCCCTGGCACATTCCCTTTCCCTCTGTTGAAGGAGCTCCGTTTCTTCCCTGTCCTGCTTTCGTGCTGTTTTTATAGCAGATATGTATTCTCCCCTTGTCACTGCCTTAAAAGCATCCCATACTATATGAGGATTTGCTGTGTCGACATTGGATGACCAATAAGACTGGATGGCCTCCGTCACATGGACGGAGACCTGCTCGTCCTGTATCCATCCAGGGGCGAGACGCCAGCATCTTCCCTTTGCTTCCGCAGTGAATGATAGGGTAACCGCAAGGGGGTTGTGGTCTGTCAGACCACCAGCCATATATACAATATCTTTTATATAAGGTAGCAGTAGATTATTCCCAAATGCTAAATCTATCCTTGCAGAAGACCTATGAGCCGTTGACACATGTGAGAAACATTTACCATCTGGGTGCTTCCATCGCCACAGCTCCGTAAGCTCCGCAACAGTCCTCCAACCATTTAAGTCAGCCGAACCCCCCCTAGCCGGGTTGGAGGCGTCCAACACCGCATCCAAAATGGCATTGAAATCCCCCAACACAGCCACAGGGAGGTGAGCATATGGCGCCAGTTTCGTCAAGAGGTCATATAGCATCTTGACCCGAAAGGGCGGAGGCATATACACGTTCACTAGTATGATAGTTTTGTGACAGATTTCTATAACTATAGCCACATATCTGCCTTCTGGATCAGTAAACACATGATGGATTGTGCACGGTATAGATTTGGAAATTAGAATAGAAACACCTCTAGCAAATGTGGAGTATGTTGAATGTATGGCTTTTTGAACCCATGGTTTACGTAGTGAAAGTATTCTACTGCCATCCATATGTGTCTCCTGTAGAAGTATGATATGCGGCCGGATCTGTTTGAGGTATTGGAATACTGAGGCCCTCTTAAGTTTGTGGTTAAGGCCTCGAACATTCCAAGACACAATCCTAATATCATCCACCATTGCAACTTTCATTGTCAAATATTGGCCAGAGCAACGTCCGCCAAGGGGGACTAGCCCCAATTGAAATATCCAGCATATCTGTGGGGAAAACATACTTATAATAATAACCCCTAAGTCGAGCTGTGGCCCTAGAACATCCCACCCTTGCTTTTATACCAGCAACCAACCAAACGGTACATAGCTTGATCCCTGAACAAAACAACAGCAACAAAAAAATTGCGGTGAATTCCCGCCGCAGTAATCGAAAGTTCGGCAGTTCCTTTTGTAGTCCATGTCCCCTCCACTAGCTCCTGTCAGGAGAAGTGGATGTGCTTATGATATTACATAAGACACTGATTAAGTGAAATTCTCAGGTAATATGTAGACAGAGAAGAGAAAAATCATAAATAAATCAAGGAGAGCTTAAAAAAACAAAATAGAAAATAAAGAACAGGGTTATGATCCCCATGATAACACAAAAAAAAAAAAAAAGGAAAAAAAAAAAAAAAAAAAAAAAAACCCTCGTTGGCCATTGCCACGGTCTGCAGTGTGTGAGGAGAGGGTGTCGGTCATACCACCAAAGTTGTATCCTGGATATTGAGGCTTTCCTCATGTATTGTACCTGCGCTGCAGGGCTCTTAGACAGTGAGGGCTGGGATTCTCTTGCCCCTTCATGGGAGGAGAAAATTTTCCCCCTCACAAAAAAGAAAAAAAATAACCCCCAAAAAAATCAAGCAGCCAAAAAAGCAAGAAGAACAAAGACTTATGCCGCGTACACACGGTCGGACTTTCCGGCATACTTGGTCCGGCACACTTTCCGACGGACTTTGTCCGCCAGGTGCGCCGGACTTTAAAACGGACGGACTTGCCCACACACGCCGGGACTTTCCGGCGGGCTAAGTCCGCCCGTCTTTCCGACGGACTTTCGCCGGAGTTCCGGCGGACTTTCAGAATGAACGGACTTGCCCACACACGGCCAAGTCCGTTCATTTTGAACGTGACTCAGGTGCGACGGGACTAGCAAAGGATGTCAATCTTGCCGCTTTTATCGGCGAGATTGACACCTTGCGAGCCCCGTTGCGGGGCATACCAGGCCCTTAGGTCTGGTATGGATTATAAAGGGAAGCCCCTACGCCGAAAAAGCGGCGTGGGGTCCCCCCTAAAATCCATACCAGACCCCGATCCGAGCACGCAGCCTGGCCGGTCAGGAAAGGGGGTGGGGACGAGCGAGCGCCCCCCCCCCTCCTGAACCGTACCAGGCCGCATGCCCTCAACATGGGGGGGTGGGTGCTTTGGGGGAGGGGGGCGCCCTGCGGCCCCCCCCCACCTCAAAGCACCTTGTCCCCATGTTGATGAGGACAAGGGCCTCTTCCCGACAACCCTGGCCGTTGGTTGTCGGGGTCTGCGGGCGGGGGGCTTATCGGAATCTGGGAGCCCCCTTTAATAAGGGGGCCCCCAGATCCCGGCCCCCCACCCTATGTGAATGAGTATGGGGTACATGGTCCCCCTACCCCTTCACCTAGGGAAAAATTGTAAGTAATAAAACACACTACACAGGTTTTTAAAATATTTTATTAAACAGCTCCGGGGGTGGGGATCTTCCTCCGGCTTCGGGGGTCTTCCTCCGGCTTCGGGGGTCTTCTTCCGGCTTCGGGGGTCCCTCCGCTTCATCTTCTCCCGGCGTCTGGTTGGTTCTTCTCCGCGTATTCCAGTTCTTCGGCCGGCTCCTCTGCTGTGTTCAGGTAGCTCTCTTGCCAGCAGAGGTCCGGACTTCTGAGCTGCTGGGCTTCTTCTCTTCTCTTCTCTTCTCTTCCCCCAGATGTTGACACGACGCTCTCTCCGGCTGGACTGGTCTCTGAGGGCTGCGTTGTGACTTATATAGGCGGAGACCCCGCCCCCATATGATGTCAGAGTCCCTGGGCATGCTGGGACTGTGACGTTTTAGGGGGCGTGGTCGAAGGGGTAGGGGGACCATGTACCCCATACTCATTCACATAGGGTGGGGGGCCGGGATCTGGGGGCCCCCTTATTAAAGGGGGCTCCCAGATTCCGATAAGCCCCCCGCCCGCAGACCCCGACAACCAACGGCCAGGGTTGTCGGGAAGAGGCCCTTGTCCTCATCAACATGGGGACAAGGTGCTTTGAGGTGGGGGGGGCCGCAGGGCGCCCCCCTCCCCCAAAGCACCCACCCCCCCCATGTTGAGGGCATGCGGCCTGGTACGGTTCAGGAGGGGGGGGGCGCTCGCTCGTCCCCACCCCCTTTCCTGACCGGCCAGGCTGCGTGCTCGGATCGGGGTCTGGTATGGATTTTAGGGGGGACCCCACGCCGCTTTTTCGGCATAGGGGCTTCCCTTTATAATCCATACCAGACCTAAGGGCCTGGTATGCCCCGCGCTCGCCGCAATAGGAAAATTTGTTTTTCCTATTGCAGCGAGCGCGAGATGCAATACCCTGCCCTCGTCGTATCTGGTCCGTCGGACCAGCACACACACGAGCGGCCTTTCCGTCAGACCAGCACACACACAAGCGGACTTTCCGCCCGAAACTGAGTCCGACGGAAAGATTTAAAACTTGCTTCAAATCTAGGTCCGGCGGGCTTTTCGGAAGAAGTCCGCAGGAAAAGTCCGCCGGCGCCCACACACGGGCGGATTGTCCGGCACACTCTGGTCCGCCGGACCAAGTATGCCGGAAAGTCCGACCGTGTGTACGCGGCATTAGTTTACCGTAAGGCATCTCCTCTTCACTTGCCTGCCAGCATGTCGTTTGTTAAGACTTTAGAGCTCTTTATCCATCCATTCAGAGGCTTCCTCTGGGTGTTCAAAAAATTTCACCGACCCTTTATGTTGTATTCTGAGCTTGCTGGGATACATCATGCTGTATTTGACTTCCTTCTCTCTCAGGCGTCTACGAACTTCAGTAAACGATCGTCGTTTCTGCTGTGTCGCTGCTGAGAAATCTGGGAACAGCATCACTCTTTCATTTTCATGTCGGAGCTCTTGTATTTTCCTGGCTTGAGACAGAATCATGTCGCGATCTCGGTAATTCAAGAAGCGAACCAGAAAAGGTCTAGGGTATGCTCCTGGGGGTCTGCGGCCTGCTGGAACTCTGTGAGCTCGCTCGACTACGTAGGTAGGAGGCATATCCTGCAGGGACAGAAGTTGCTTGAAAAGCCGTTCCGCAAATTGGGCAGGTTTGTCTCCTTCAGCTCCCTCTGGAAGTCCCACCACGCGGATGTTGTTCCTCCTCTGGCGGTCTTCTGCGTCAATGGCTTTATTTTGTAGTGACCTAACTTGGTCTCTTAGCTCAGCTATTTGAGCACCATGATCATGAAAGGTATCTTCTATCTCAGAGACACGTGTCTCCACTGTGGTCATCCTGCCTCTGAACTTATCCAGGTCGTGTCTTATTAGGTTACATTCAGAGGAGAGGTGATCTATGCGCCCCATGAGTTCTGCTTTGCTAGCACCTATCGCCTCTAATATTGGCCTGGTGATCGCTTCTATGTCCACTGATTTTGCCAGTGCATTCTCTGATGTTTCTCCCCCTGTATCTTTAGCCTGTGCCATCTTACCAGCAGCCGTCTTGGCGCACTGTTCCTTTGGCGGAGAAGACAAGATGGCGGGGGCGGGGCTAGGCGCCGTTTCCTTTATGGAGCGAGACTGTCTCTGATCCGACTGTGCCTTAGCAGACTTCTTTGCGGTAGAGGATGGCATCACTAGATTCAGCGTTCTCTCCTCTATCCTGGTAAGCTCGGCGGGTTGCTGTGAACACTCCACTGCCGCGGATTTCATACAGGGGAGACGGAGCTGTGAAGGGAGGCTTGCTGCCGCGATCACATCCGGCCGGAAGTCCCGCCCATAAGTAGGCTTGCCGCAGCATTCTGTATGGGTTGAAGCCTCTACACTATTTTCTTTGGCAATCCAAGATATAATGAGTTGCAATAGTCTAGGCAGCTGCCTATCATGGCACAGATGACAGTTTTCTTGCCTGGAAGATCCAGGTATTTGAACAACACCCTCAGGAGTTTTAGCTGCCAGTGACATACACTGACCACCTTATTTACCTGAGGGGCCAGGGTTAAACCTGAGTCTAAGTCGAATCCCAAGTCACGAACCTGGGAGGCCGCCTCCGGAGGAGAACCAGATGAGGGAGGCCAAGGCGGAATATCTGGAGGACTAGCCAAATCACTGAAGATGATCACTTCAGTTTTTCCACCATTGAGTTTCAAAAAATTGGTGGACATCCATATGTTGACGGCCTCCAGACAGTTGGCAAGGGTGGCATCAGCCGGCTGGTTCCTAGGAATCCTCAGGTAAACCTGAGTGTCATCCACATATACATGGCACTGGACGGCGTGGGTCTTTAGAAGGTCAGTAAGAGGCCTCATATAGATGTTGAACAGCAGAGGAGACAGGGCAGAACCCTGTGGCACTCCGCAGTCCAAGTTCTTAGAGTAAAAGGAGCCAGTCTTGACTCCCTGAACTCTACCCTCTAAAAAGAGCCCACCCATGCCAGAGCCGACCCGCTCATGCCCAGAACTGATCTCATCCGCTCCAGTAAAATTGTATGGTTTATGGTATCAAACGCGGCCGACAGATCCAAGAGAACCAGTGCTACTGAGTCACCTCTGTCCAGACTGCGAAGGACAATATCATAGACACAGATGAGGCTCGTCTCTGTTCCACGGCCAGGTCAAAATCAGGACTGGAATTCGTCCAAAAGGTAGAAGGACTCAAGATAAGCCTGTAGCTGGATAAGCACCAAGCGCTCCATCACCTTTGCCACAAAAGGCAAGTTGGAAATCGGCTTATAGTTGCCCAGGACGGCAGGGTCCAAGGTCGGCTTCTTAAAGCGGAGCTCCACCCGATTTTATGAAAATATCTCAAGAGGATGACCGGAATGTCCTAATGAAAAAAATGAATTTTTTTTATTTTTTTTCCACTGTACCTTTGTTGTTCATATTATCCTTTTGTGTTCCAGGATGTACAGCCTGTGGATATGGGCGGGATTAGTGCGGCTAAGTCGTCATTTCCTATTAGCCGCACTGGCTCCTGGGAGCTTGTGTCATTGTTCCCAGGAGTCAGTGCGGCGGCCTGGCGCGAGTTATCGTAAGATTTCAATCCTGGAACTGAGCGGTTTAGGGTTACTGCGCATGCGCGAGATTGGCAATACAACGGGCGGTGCATGCTGGTCGATCAGCGGCACAATATCCCGGAAGAGGATGCCTGTGGGCTTCACATGCCCACAGGCAAGATGAGAAGCGTCGTTAGGAATTTTTAAAAGTTATTTTTTTTGGGAGAAAAATGACATCCGAAAGTAAGAAAAACAGAAAAAGTGAGTAACATACTTCAATGATATAATCTTTGTCATTTACTTATAATAAAAAAAAAATGGAGACAGTGGAACCCCGCTTTAAGCAGGGCCATGACCACGGCCCACTTCAGAACGCCCAGGACGGTGTCAGTACTAGGATCCCTTTAGGACCCAGCACAACTCACGTGACACAGCCTTTACCTGGGAAACAACAATGATTGGCCAGCTCACCTTTAAATAACTTGCATCAGCATGCAATCGTTGCTCGTGTTAGAGTTTACCTTGTGTTTGATCCAGTTGATATCTGCTCTGTGTATTTCGTGTATGACCTGGCTCGTTTGACCCTGTTTGCTTGCTTCTGATTCGATACCGTTTGGACTCTGATCTTCCTGTGTATGACCCAGCTTGCCTAGACTACGTTTTGCCTGATTCTACTAGTACCTTCATCTGCCGTGGTGAACTACAAGCACCAGACCTCTATCCTCACCTGCAGCGGTGAACTACAAACACCAGACACCATCTATCGTCATCTGCAGCGGTGAACTACAAGGTCCAGCAAACATCTAACCACATCTACAGCGGTGAACTACAAGTCCCAGCTGACCTGCTCTGCTCAGACCTGCTCATGGTATGTGCTCTTGTTCTTTGAACTCTTTGCATAATCAGAACACCTGAACTGTTACCTGTTATATGCTCTAGCCTGACATTAACACGAGCCATACATAATAAAGGAAACCTATCATGGATCCTGAGCAGGCTCAGTTGTTTGCACAGGAACTTTGCCGCTTATCCCATCAAGTTCAGGAAATGGCCACAGAGCTCACCAAGGTGCAATCTCCTTCTATTACCACTGCTACAAAAACTCCATCTGAACCAAAAATTTCTTTGCCTGACCGGTTTTCTGGTGACCGTAAAGGGTTTTGCAACTTTAAAAACAGCTGCAAATTATATTTCAAGTTAAGGCCATCCTCATCTGGCCCTGAAACTCAGAGGGTTCAAATCATTATCTCTCTACTACAGGGTGACCCCCAGGCTTGGGCCTTTAACCTGGAACCAAACCATCCAGCCTTGCTAACAGTAGATGCCTTCTTTGAAGCCCTAGGGTTGCTTTATGATGATCCAGATCGTGCTGCTACTGCAGAATCAACGCTGCGTAACTTAAAGCAAGGAACTACCACAGCTGAAATGTATTGCTCAGAGTTTCGCAGGTGGGCCCCGGAATCTGTCTGGAATGATGCAGCACTCCGCAGCCAGTTTAGAATGGGCCTTTCAGATGCAATTAAAGCGGGGTTCCACCCAAATTTTGAACAATATCTGTATGTATTCTCTTCCTTGCCTAGATGCTGACATGCCGTTTAAAAAAATTTAAATCGCCGTAATTACCTTTTATTTTTTTATTCTTCTTTGCACTTCCTGGTTCTCCTCCCATGGGAGTAGGCGTGTTTCTAGCCTCTCCCAGACTCCTGGGAGCTAGTCTCAGGCTTCCCAGGATGCCACTGAGCATGTGTGGGAACGAGCAGTGAATGCTGGGAGCACAGCATTCACCACATCCAGGAAATAAATGCTTGTGGGCTTCAAATGCCCACAATGAAGATGGAAACCGCCTGCAGTGAATAATATAAGTTATTCTTTCCGACGAAATCTGACACAGGCGGACATATTACACACAATATGTGAGTATGTAATGCTGAGAAGAAAAGTTTGTGAATGAACTAAATAAAAAAAAAAACGATAGATAGGTGGACCCCCGCTTTAAGGATGCTCTGGTCAACTTCTCCTACCCAGCCTCACTGGAGGAGGCTATGAGTCTAGCCATTAGAATTGACCGCCGCCAGCGAGAGAGGAGACGAGAACAAACTACAGTATTGTGGCCTCAAGGGTCATATGCTCCGTTCGTGCCCTACATGTCCGAAACGCCAGGACCTAGGTAATTGCGGGGAGGTTACCTTAGGTCTGCTCTCATCTCCCCAGGGGGACAATCGTATTCTTTTACCCGCTGTCATTCACTTTGGGACAGGGCTCATGAACTGCTGGCCTTGGTAGATTCTGGAGCCGCTGAGAATTTTAATGATAAGTCTCTGATTACCTCTTTGTCCTTGGAAACTCATGCTCTAGATTGCCCAGTCCGCCTGATTTCCGTGGATAATCGTCCTCTCTCACAAGA
The DNA here is from genome assembly GCA_037952835.1 of Lithobates septentrionalis. Lineage (NCBI taxonomy): Eukaryota > Metazoa > Chordata > Amphibia > Anura > Ranidae > Lithobates > Lithobates septentrionalis. Next base: position 453,700 of record JBBDGP010003096.1, on the reverse strand, counting down.
TCTAGTGCTCCAAGCCACCAACCTTTTCCAGGTACAATTGGGGGCTTTGCATTGGGAGAAGATTTCATGTCTTGTCATTGACTCTCCATCCACTCCTTTGATCCTAGGCCTTCCTTGGCTTCAGAAGCACAATCCTGTAATTGACTGGCGAACAGGAAATATTCTGGCTTGGTCCAATCAGTGTAAAAAGAACTGCATCCAGCACCCTGTTCGACTGGCTACCTGTCAAGTGGGTATGGAACAGATTCCACTTTGTTATAAGGACTTTTGGGATGTGTTTTCTAAAGGGATTCCTGACACTTTACCACCTCATCGCAGTTATGATTGTCCCATTGACCTCTTGCCTGACACTACACCTCCTCGAGGGAGAGTCTTTCCACTGTCTGAGCCAGAGAATCTTGCCTTGCAAGAATACATCCAGGAAAACCTAGCTAAGGGTTTCATCCGTCCCTCCACTTCTCCCGCAGGAGCAGGATGCTTCTTTGTCCCAAAGAAGGATGGGGGACTGAGACTTTGTGTTGATTATAGAGGTCTAAATAAAATAACTGTTCCCAATCGGTATCCTCTTCCTCTCATCACAGAATTGTTCTCTCAAATCCAGGGAGCCAAAATCTTCTCCAAACTGGACTTAAGGGGAGCCTATAATCTGGTGCGCATACGTGCAGGCGACGAGTGGAAGACAGCCTTTAACACCAAGGATGGTCATTATGAATGTCTTGTCATGCCTTTCGGTCTCAGAAATGCACCAGCTGTCTTTCAGAACTTTATGAATGACATTTTCTGTGACATGTTGGGTCGCTTCATGCTTGTATATTTAGACGGCATTTTGATATATTCTCCCAATCTTGAAACACATCAGAAACATGTCTGCTCAGTATTGGCCCGATTAAAGACTCACTCCCTTTTTGTAAAGCCTGAGAAATGTTCATTCCATGTTAAACAAGTACCTTTCCTAGGCTACCTAATTTCTGACACAGGCCTCACCATGGATCCAGCCAAGATTCAAGCCATTTTAGACTGGGCACCACCTTCAGACCTGAAGGCAGTTCAGCGCTTCCTGGGCTTTGCAAATTTCTATCGAAAATTCATTAAGAACTTTGCCACCATTGCACATCCCATCACCTCTTTCACCAGGAAGACTCCGACTAACTTTAAATGGACTACTGAAGCCCAGGCAGCCTTCACTCAGTTAAAGAAAGCCTTTACCTCTGCACCAATCCTACGCCATCCTGTTCCTGAGCTACCTTTTATTGTGGACTTAGATGCATCTGAAGTAGGGGTGGGGGCGCTTTTTTCACAAAAGGATCCTGTAAATGCTGCCATCCACCCCTGTGCCTTCTTGTCTCGGAAATATTCCCCAGCAGAGCGCAATTATGATATAGGCAACAGAGAACTTCTAGCCATAAAGCTCGCTTTGGAGGAATAGAGACATTGGCTGGAGGGAGCTCGCTATCCATTCATAGTTCTGACTGACCACAAAAACCTTGAATACATCCGTTCTGCTAAAAGACTGAACTCACGTCAAGCCAGGTGGTCATTGTTCTTCTCCAGATTTGACTTCACAATTTCATATTTACCAGGACCAAGAAACATTAAGGCTGACGCCTTGTCTCGCAGCTTTCTTTCAGAGTCTCCTCCTCCGCTTCCTCCACAACCCATTATCTCTGAGGATAGGATTTTGGCTTTCACCCAGACTGACATCTCTGAGGCCTTGTTACCTGCACAGGCTGAAGCCCCTCCCTCCACTCCCTCCGGTATGCTTTTTGTGCCCCTGGCTCTTCGTTTGCAGGTATTGCAGCAGGTACATGCATCAAAACCTGCAGCACATCCGGGGTTTAGACAAACTTTTGAGATTATCTCTCGCAACCTCTGGTGGCCATCGATTAGGCAGGATGTGTTAGCCTTCGTCCAGGCCTGTGAAGTTTGTGCCAGAAGCAAGAGCAGTACCTCTAAGCCGCCCGGTCTCCTACGTCCTCTACCAATACCTACCTGTCACTGGACCCATTTATCTATGGACTTTATCACTGACTTGCCTCCGTCCCAGGGATGTTCCACGATCTGGGTGGTGGTAGACAGGTTCAGTAAAATGGCCCACTTTGTTCCGCTTCCGAAACTTCCATCTGCTAAAGAACTGGCATCTTTATTCATTAAACCTGTTTTCAGGCTCCATGGGGCACCAATCAACATTGTCTCAGACCGTGGATCTCAGTTTATAGCCCAGTTTTGGAAGGCCCTTTGCTCTCAGCTGGGGATTAAGTTATCATATTCTTCAGCATATCATCCTGAGACAAACGGCCAAACAGAAAGGACTAATCAGACTCTAGAGAAGATGGTACGTTGTCTGATGGCCAATGATGAGGTGGAGTGGGTCAACGTCCTGCCATGGGCAGAGTTTGCCTTTAATAATTGTGCCAGCACATCTACAGGGACCTCTCCTTTCTTCTGTGTTTACGGGTTGCATCCTCGTGTGTGCTCCTTTGATCTTCCACCCTCTGATGTGCCAGATGCCAACACCACAATTGAAAATTTCTCCAAAATCTGGTCCGATGTTAATCATGCTATTTCTCGCTCTGTGCTGGCTTTTAAGAAAATGGCGGACAAGAGGCGCTCAAAGGCACCAGGATATAAAGTTGGTGACAAAGTGTGGCTATCATCTAGGAATCTGTCCCTGCATGTTCCATCTAAAAAACTTGGCCCAAAATTCATCGGGCCCTATGAAATTTCGGAGATTGTTAATCCTGTATCCTATAGATTAAAACTCCCCCCCATCCATGCGCATTTCAAATGTCTTTCATGTTTCATTGTTGAAACCTGTTCATTCCAGCCTCCAAGTAAATGAACCAGAACCTGTGGATGTGTTGGACAGTCAGGAATATGAAGTGGCATTTATTCTTGATTCCAGACGAGTGTGCAATTCCTTACAATATCTCGTTCATTGGAAAGGTTTCGGCCCAGAGGATCGTTCTTGGGTCCCAGCTCGTGATCTTCATGCTGACCGACTTAAGAAGAAGTTTCATCTTCGTTATCCAAGTAAGCCTGGGGGTGCAGGAGCAACCCCTCGAGAAAGGGGGGGTACTGTCAGTACTAGGATCCCTTTAGGACCCAGCACAACTCACCTGATACAGCCTTTACCTGGGAAACAACAATGATTGGCCAGCTCACCTTTAAATAACTTGCATCAGCATTCAATCGTTGCTCGTGTTAGAGTTTACCTTGTGTTTGATCCAGTTGATATCTGCTCTGTGTATTTCGTGTATGACCCGGCTCGTTTGACCCTGTTTGCTTGCTTCTGATTCGGTACCGTTTGGACTCTGATCTTCCTGTGTATGACCCAGCTTGCCTAGACTACGTTTTGCCTGATTCTACTAGTATCTTCATCTGCAGTGGTGAACTACAAGCACCAGACATCTATCCTCACCTGCAGCGGTGAACTACAAACACCAGACACCATCTATCCTCATCTGCAGTGGTGAACTACAAGGTCCAGCAAACATCTACCTACATCTACAGCGGTGAACTACAAGTCCCAGCTGACCTGCTCTGCTCAGACCTGCTCATGGTATGTGCTCTTGTTCTTTGAACTCTTTGCATAATCAGAACACCTGAACTGTTACCTGTTATATGCTCTAGCCTGACAGTCGGTGCCTGTCCTGAAGCAGCAGTTAACTATCTCCCCAAAAAAGGGGGCAAGAAGAACAGCAGTTTCTTTAACCAAACCGTCAGGACAGACATCCAGGGGGGAGGAAGATGGTCTCAAAGAGGCAATTACCTCAACCACCTGTTCAGCAGTTACCGGTTTGAAACAGGACAGTCCAGTGGCCATCACTGTTCGGCAGATGTCCTCCTGCAAAATCTCTGGCCTGATGATATTGTCTCTAATGGTCCTAACCTTAGAGACAAAGAAGTCGGCAAGCTCCTGGCACCAATTCTGTGATTCCTTAGGAGCAGAGCTGGTAGCTTCAGGGTGGGTTAACTCAGAAGAGATCTTAAAGAGTTCAGCCGTACTGTTGGCTGCCTCCCTGATTCGCTCCCGGAAATAGGTCTTTTTAGCCTCTCTTATAGCCCTCTTATAAACATAGAGGGTCTCCAAGTGCAGCTTTTTATCATCTTCCAGATAGAGCTTCCGCCATCGTCTCTCTCTGGACCGAACCCGCTGTTTGAGGAGCCTAAGCACTGCACGTGTGTTGGTGGAAGTGCATTGGGTCAATCTGTTGGGGTACCATTGATGATGGATGGCACTGCAACACACTGATGCTTGTAACGTGTATTAACATAGGTTGCAGTAATGCACATTTACCACAACACAAAGGTGTGATTTGGCGCTTAAGCATGGCAGTTCACAGAACAATCCAAAACACAAAATTCCCCAGCATACTTACCAGTTAGCCAGCATAATATAAAGAAAAAAGTCTAAACTGTTTCCACAATTTACATTGCATGCAAATATATGTTAAGCCGCACTGCCACGTCAAGGCCCCTCTGCAAAGTGCGGTCCCTAACTCTAACGTTTCCAAATTGAGAAATATATAGCAAGAAAAAAAATTGAGTGTCTAAACTAGTTCAAAAATGTTAAAACAGAGGTTTTTGTTATATATTTGCATTCATAAGTGAAGCTACATAGAGCTCCCAGGGATACCATTGGATCTTCCTTATGGCTTGTGCTTGGTCACAGTGAGACCTCGTATGATTGGGATTTCTGTGTCCCTCTAATGTAATGTTTCCAGGGTATATGCCTGTTACCCCTCTAATGCCCCGTACACACGGTCGGATTTTCCGACGGAAAATGTGTGATAGGACCATGTTGTCGGAAATTCTGACCGTGTGTAGGCTCCATCACACATTTTCCATCGGATTTTCCGACACACAAAGTTTGGGAGCAGGCTATAAAATTTTCCGACAACAAAATCCGTTGTCGGAATTTCCGATCGTGTGTACACAAATCCGACACACAAAGTGCCACGCATGCTCAGAATAAATAAAGTGAGGAAAGCTATTGGCCTCTGCCCCGTTAATAGTCCCAACGTACGTGTTTTACGTCACTGCGTTCAGAATGATCGGATTTTCCGACAACTTTGTGTGACCGTGTGTATGCAAGACAAGTTTGAGCCAACATACGTCGGAAAAAATCCTAGGATATAGTTGTCGGAATGTCCGAACAAAGTCCGACCGTGTGTACGGGGCATAAGTCTTAGGTGCTCGTAGTGATACTAGTGTTAGGTTTAGAAAGTCTCTAGCACTCGAAAAGATTATTTCCACTTATTGTGAAAAAATTTCATATTATTCCAGCCACTGTTTTATTGCTGGTTCGACAGTACCAGATGATAAAAAAAAAAACTGGCCTCCAACCTCCCCTCATAGCTGGTCCAACACACGCCTGCAAAAAAACACTGTGGCACTCCTTCTGGAGGCTGAACGGCCCACCCTTCTGGAGGCTGAACGGCCCACCCTTCTGGAGGCTGAACGGCCCACCCTTCTGGAGGCTGAACGGCCCACCCTTCTGGAGGCTGAACGGCCCACCCTTCTGGGGCATGAACGGCCCACCCTTCTGGGGCATGAACGGCCCACCCTTCTGGGGCATGAACGGCCCACCCTTCTGGGGCATGAACGGCCCACCCTTCTGGAGGCTGAACGCCCCACCCTTCTGGAGGCTGAACGCCCCACCCTTCTGGAGGCTGAACGCCCCACCCTTCTGGAGGCTGAACGCCCCACCCTTCTGGAGGCTGAACGCCCCACCCTTCTGGAGGCTGAACGCCCCACCCTTCTGGAGGCTGAACGCCCCACCCTTCTGGAGGCTGAACGCCCCACCCTTCTGGAGGCTGAACGCCCCACCCTTCTGGAGGCTGAACGCCCCACCCTTCTGGAGCCTTAATGGCCCATTCTGCTGGAGCCTGAAAAGCCCTCCTTCTGGAACCTCAACGGCCCACCCTTCCGGAGCCTGAACGGCCCACCCTTCCGGAGCCTGAACGGCCCACCCTTCCGGAGCCTGAACGGCCCACCCTTCCGGAGCCTGAACGGCCCACCCTTCCGGAGCCTGAACGGCCCACCCTTCCGGAGCCTGAACGGCCCACCCTTCCGGAGCCTGATCGGCCCACCCTTCCGGAGCCTGAACGGCCCACCCTTCCAAAGCCTGAACGGCCCACCCTTCCGGAGCCTGAACGGCCCACCCTTCCGGAGCCTGAACGGCCCACCCTTCCGGAGCCTGAACGGCCCACCCTTCCGGAGCCTGAACGGCCCACCCTTCCGGAGCCTGAACGGCCCACCCTTCCGGAGCCTGAACGGCCCACCCTTCCGGAGCCTGAACGGCCCACCCTTCCGGAGCCTGAACGGCCCACCCTTCCGGAGCCTGAACGGCCCACCCTTCCGGAGCCTGAACGGCCCACCCTTCCGGAGCCTGAACGGCCCACTCTTCCGTAGCCTGAACGGCCCACTCTTCTGTGGCCTGAACGGCCCACTCTTCTGTGGCCTGAACGGCCCACTCTTCTGTGGCCTGAACGGCCCACTCTTCTGTGGCCTGAACGGCCCACTCTTCTGTGGCCTGAACGGCCCACTCTTCTGTGGCCTGAACGGCCCACTCTTCTGTGGCCTGAACGGCCCACTCTTCTGTGGCCTGAACGGCCCACTCTTCTGTGGCCTGAACGGCCCACTCTTCTGTGGCCTGAACGGCCCACTCTTCTGTGGCCTGAACGGCCGACTCTTCTGTAGCCGGTACTGCCAGCTCTCCTGGAGCCTGAATGGCCCACTGTCCTGGAGCCTGAACGGCCCACCCTGCTGGAGCCTGAACGGCCCACCCTGCTGGAGCCTGAACGGCCCACCCTGCTGGAGCCTGAACGGCCCACCCTGCTGGAGCCTGAACGGCCCACCCTGCTGGAGCCTGAACGGCCCACCCTTCTGGAGCCTGAACGGCCCACCCTTCTGGAGCCTGAACGGCCCACCCTTCTGGAGCCTGAACGGCCCACCCTTCTGGAGCCTGAACGGCCCACCCTTCTGGAGCCTGAACGGCCCACCCTTCTGGAGCCTGAACGGCCCACCCTTCTGGAGCCTGAACGGCCCACCCTTCTGGAGCCTGAACGGCCCACCCTTCTGGAGCCTGAACAGCCCGCTCTTCTGGAGCCTGAACGTGGGCATCCCACTCTGCTTGAGCCTGAACGTGGGCGTCCCAATCTGCTGGAGACTGAATGGCCCACTCTGCTGGAGCCTGAATGGCCCTGTCTGCTGGAGCTTGAATGGGAATGTAGCACTCTGCTAGAGCTTGAACGGGAGTGTCGCACTCTGCGGGAGCCGGAACGGGAGTGTCGCACTCTGCGGGAGCCGGAACGGGAGTGTCGCACTCTGCGGGAGCCGGAACGGGAGTGTCGCACTCTGCTGGAGCCTGAACGGGAGTGTCGCACTCTGCTGGAGCCTGAACGGGAGTGTCGCACTCTGCTGGAGCCTGAACGGGAGTGTCGCACTCTGCTGGAGCCTGAACGGGAGTGTCGCACTCTGCTGGAGCCTGAACGGGAGTGTCGCACTCTGCTGGAGCCTGAACGGGAGTGTCGCACTCTGCTGGAGCCTGAACGGGAGTGTCGCACTCTGCTGGAGCCTGAACGGGAGTGTCGCACTCTGCTGGAGCCTGAACGGGAGTGTCGCACTCTTCTTGAGTCTGAGTGTGGACGACACACTCTTCTGGAGTCTGAGTGTGGACGACACACTCTTCTGGAGTCTGAACGTGGGCGACACACTCTTCTGGAGTCTGAACATGGGCGACACACTCTTCTGGAGTCTGAACAATTTCTTCCAACTTGTTGGCAATCTTCACTCCCAAAAAAAATGCACCCCTCACATTTAAGTGCAGTCCATCCCTGTTATAGAGCCGGGAAGTGACCGCAAAGTCAGACCAGTTCTCCATGAAGCCAAACTTCTCTTCTCTGCACCAGTTCTTTAGCCACTTGTTAAGCTCTCTAAGCTCCTGCTGCCTTTCTGGTGTGGCGTGAGGTACAGGCAGTATTTCTGAAAATACTGCCTTGGAGGTCCTTTTTTTCAACATAGTCCCTATGTCCCTGAAATCATTTTGTAGGATGCTCCATCTTCCTCTAACTTTGTCATGGGTACCAATATGTACCAAGACAGCTGGGTCCTCCCCAGCCCCACGCAACAATCTTTCCATCCGATCTGCAATGTCCCGAACCCGAGCGCCAGGTAAACAACAAACTGTTCGTAGTTGACGGTCTTTGTGACAGATTGCCCTCTCTGTCCCTCTAATAATTGAATCCCCTACCACCAGTATCTGCTTATCCTTTCTTGTAACCTTGCCCCCATCTTTACCGGAGGAGGTGTTCCCATGGTTCACCTGGCATTTTGGTGGAGTCTGAATGTCTGGTACAGTCCCAATGTGCACATCACACTCTTCTGGAGTTTGCACATGAGCATCACACTCTGCTGGAGTCTCAACGTTAGCGTCACACTCTTCTGGAGACTGAACGTGGGTGACATACTCTTCTGGAGTCTGAGTGTGGGCGACACACTCTTCTGGAGTCTGAATGTGGGCGACACACTTTTCTGGAGTCTGAATGTGGGCGACACACTCTTCTGAAGTCTGAATGTGGGCAACACACTCTTCTGAAGTCTGAACGTGGGCGACACACTCTTCTGGAGTCTGAGTGTGGGGGACACACTCTTCTGGGGTCTGAACGTGGGCGACACACTCTTCTGGAGTCTGAACGTGGGCGACACACTCTTCTGGAGTCTGAACGTGGGCGACACACTCTTCTGGAGTCTGAACGTGGGCGACACACTCTTCTGGAGTCTGAACGTGGGCGACACACTCTTCTGGAGTCTGAACGTGGGCGACACACTCTTCTGGAGTCTGAACGTGGGCGACACACTCTTCTGGAGTCTGAACGTCCCTTTCAATACTGCTCACTGTGGCAGGCTTGCCTTGTGAGCTGTGTCTGCAGTAAATCTCGCCTTCATCTGCAATAAAGAGGAATTGGATTTAGCATCTTTACCTACATTTCATATATTTTTCTTTATACAACATCAAATTATGAAGAAAAACGTTCAAAGCTCCACTGTCAGGGACAAATGGTAAACCCGACATGACAGTGACACAGGAAAAACTGTTGTTGGCCTTTGTATAAAAATGCTGGTTGCCTGGCAGTTATGCTGACCCACTAAAATTCCATGATTGGAAGATTGGAAGCCAACAAGTATGTTTAGCAGTATAATAAAACAGCATCTACCAAACATAGGTAATTGCTGTGGGCACATTGTGTGGGCGGGTAAGCAATTACACGGTGTTGATCACGTGGTGGGGTGTCAGATCATTCTATCAACTTAATATCTATCACAGAGATACTACCCAGTATTAATATCACAGCTTATGGACTATCTCTGTTTTTGCATATTTATTGTTTGCACATTGCTACTTACTGGGTGTGTAGTATATATGTGTATTGTTTATGTTATCGCATTACCTAGCGCCACTATTTACTTTTAACCTATTTTTGGTATATGCTGTTTTATTATATCATTTCTTTTAAAGTGGCCGCTCTATCTATATATATATATATATATAATCAGGTTTCTCTTTGGCGCAGTGATAAGATCTTAAGTAGCGGCTCATTGTGATCTGGTTGCGTATTATTTTTAGCAGTATGATGATGCACTTTCATAGTTAAATGAGTAGGCAGGTCACAAAGAAAGTTGTGACAGGAAGTAGCGGTGTCACCTGCCTGGCTGTACATTGTGGCAGGGGTTTGTGAATCATCAGACCAGCTAAGTGTTTCATTTATCAGCCCTGAGATCAGAACACCATAGCAGTAAATGGGACTCCCTACTTCTGAAAAAATCTGGAGCCATTAAAAGAAATATTTTCCCTGGCCCTATTAGTTAAGCGAGGAGGGGAGTGGGGGGTGGGGGGCGCCACTGCAGAAAGGAGACAATTTCTTCACTTTCAGGCTGAGAGCTCTGCTGTTTCTTATAATTTAACTAAAATCCCAGCCTCTTTTTATATCAATCTACCGGATTGCTCTGGTGAATTTATATAGAAGAGGCTGGGATTGAAGAATCGGCTCAGGTGAGGACAGCTCTGGATGTTTGGACAGGTAAAGTGTCTTTATATTAAGTTAGCAGCTATAGTATTTGTAGCTGCTAACTTTACATTTTTTTGGGGGAGACTGGAGCGCCTCTTTAAAGTTCTGCACCTTGCAAAACTTTGGGATCAGCGGACATGCTTCCTACAAGTGTGTGTTTTTTTTTTTTTTTTTTCTTTAGCTATGACAACTTCAGCTCTCTTAGGCTGGATTCACACCTATGCAGTTTTAGTGCTTTTTGCATTTTGCAGATTTGGAATACAGTCCATTTAACATGATTTCCTATGGAACACGTTCTGTAGTGCAAATCTGCAAAATGCAAAAAGCACTAAAAATGCATAGGTGTGAATCCAGCCTTATACGGGTTCAATTAAAGTGCTTGTAAAGGCAGAGGGATTTCATCTTGCTGCATTTCTAAGAAAAAAAAAAAACTTCTGCATGCAGCCCCCCTTAGGCTCGATTCACATCTATGCATGTTGCTTTTGAGCATTTCTGCAGTGATTTTTGCGGTGCTTGCCACGTTTTTGAACATGCGTTTTTGCAGCGTTTTGCGTTTTTTACATTTTTTTTATACTGTATACAGTGTTAAAAAAAAATTAAATGAAAAAAAAAAAACTCAAAACGCGGTAAAAACGCGGTACTTGCGTTTTTGAATGCGGGTCCATTGAATTCTATTACATGCAAAACGCTGCATTTTGCATGAAAAAAAGTCCCCGACCCTTTTCAAAAACGCAGAGGCAAAAAAATGCATTGATGTGAACATGTTCCATAGGAACCCATGTTAAAAAATTCCCATGCATTTCTGAAAAATGCAAAATGCATCAAAAAAACGCATTAATGTGAATAGAGCCTCAATACATACCTGATCCCGATCCAGCAATGTGCACAAGAGCCAAGGGTCTCATGCTCCTCACTGGCTCAGTTAAAAAAAAAAAAATGCCGAAAAAGGCAAATGCTGTAAAAAAAAACGCTATTGCAAAAACGTTGAAAAACTCACTGCAAAGCTACTGGCATTTTTATAACGTTATTATAACGTCCAGTGTGCATGAGGCAGCTTGTTTTATTTTTCATTTTGCAGATTTGGAATACAGTCCATTTAACATGATTTCCTATGGAACGCATTCTGTAGTGCAAATCTGCAAAATGCAAAAAGCACTAAAAATGCATAGGTGTGAATCCAGCCTTATACGGGTTCAATTAAAGTGCTTGTAAAGGCAGAGGGATTTCATCTTGCTGCATTTCTAAGAAAAAAAAAAAACTTCTGCATGCAGCCCCCCTTAGGCTCGATTCACATCTATGCATGTTGCTTTTGAGCATTTCTGCAGTGATTTTTGCAGTGCTTGCCACGTTTTTGAACATGCGTTTTTACAGCGTTTTTTACATTTTTTTACATTTTTTTTATACTGTATACAGTGTTAAAAATAAATTAAATGAAAAAAAAACGCAAAACGCGGTAAAAACGCGGTACTTGCGTTTTTAGATGCGGGTCCATTGAATTCTATTACATGCAAAACGCTGCATTTTGCATGAAAAAAAGTCCCCCGACCCTTTCCAAAAATGCAGAGGCACAAAAATGCATTGAGGTGAACATGTTCCATAGGAACCCATGTTAAAAAATTCCCATGCATTTGTGCAAAATGCATCAAAAAAACGCATTAGTGTGAATAGAGCCTAAATACATACCTGATCCCGATCCAGCAATGTACACAAGAGCCAAGGCTCTCATGCTCCTCACTGGCTCAGTAAAAAAAAAAAAAAAATGGCGAAAAAGGCAAATGCTGTAAAAAAAAAAAACGCTATTGCAAAAACGTTAAACTCACTACAAAGCTACTGGCATTTTTATAACGTTATTATAACGTCCAGTGTGCATGAGGCAGCTTGTTTTATTTTCTTTCTCGGCATTGCACAGAGCAGGTAAAAAATAAAAGAACAAGCTTTACCATCACTGTAATGTATGGCATTGGTTTAATGTTGTAGAACGACTCCTATTGTACATGAAAATACATTCTCAGCCTATAATGGCTTTGCTACATGTGCAGCTAAAAACAGTTTCTTTGGAATATTTTTTATGAAATTTTGGGGACTATGTATATGTGTTATGTGGGTAACAAGGGGTTAAACGTGTATGTGGGGTTCTTTTTCTTTCCATATTGTAAATCTCTGCCATCTTGCTGGGTGGAGGTCATCAGACCAGCCTGTAATTAGTGGCATGCAAGGCTTGTTCAAAAAAAAAAAAGTCAGTTAGTAGGTGACAGTTGGAAAAAGAGGGGGGGAGGGGGGGGGACTTGGCTCAGGGTAAACAGATCTAAAAATAGCTGCTTGCTTCTCTTGATTTAAAATAAATCCTCAGAATGGTGTTTACAAGACAAAAGCCAGCAATGTCTATGTCATCCCTATACATGTGTACATATGGGGGGGAGGGGTGATTGTCATCAATGGGAGGAAAAAGAATGCAATGAAAGTATTTTGTATTTATCAATATCCACAAAACTTACCAGCCCCGTGTTCTTTGTTCTGGCGTGGTCCATTGGCTTTACAGCTGACATCAAAACAACCGATAACGGATCTGAAACAGCGACGTACAAATCGCCGCGCCCTCCGCATTTTGGTGGGCTTCTTGAATGGCGGATCTGCAAGCTCTATATTGATACCTCCTTCCATAGCTGGGCTTTCTTTGGTTGGTTTCTCAATATTGTTGTTTTGAGAAACAATCTGTTTACTTTTAAATTGTCTCATTATGAAGAATAATAAGACACGCTTTAAGTCTGAGAAATTGCAATAAAACTGAATCGAATAAAAACCCAATCCAATCAAACTGCAAGAGAAAACTGGACAGAGACAATAACACGTCTTCACTGTACAGTAACAACTCAGCTACTGATCCCAGAGCCCTGTGCAGCCTTATATTGTAGCAGGTGATGACATCACAGTGGAGGTTTTTTTTTTTTTAACCCTTTCACTGTCGGTTATTTTCATCATGAGATTTAAAAACAACAACTCATGATGATTCAGCAAAAAAAAATAACTGACGATTTTTCTTAAAGGAGCCACGTCCTTTTTTGTGAGCTTTGTGAATTCAGCCTGTAGGCTCAGTATACTGATATAATAGGGATATATCTCCTGTAATAACATGTTTTTCTTGAAGTGACGGTTATTAGTGGGAATGCTTTAGCAGTCCCACTATTGTTATTCGATTTTATTTATTTTTATTATTTATTTCTTTATTATTCCGTACGTTTTTTGGCTCTGCGTAACTTCTGCATACTTTCAGCTATTAAAACCATTCAACTATTAAAATGTTCGTCTCTTTCAGCTGATGATAGGACTTTTTCAACTTTTTTTCTACCATTTATACTTTTTAAAATATTAAGCTTTTTATCACTTTTTTTTAACATTGAAGTCAATGGGAGCATGCTTCAGATCCTTTAAATCTTCTTCCGCTCCCAAAAGTTTCAGCTCCTTCATACTTTCACCTACAGACGCCAAACAAACTTTAAAATGTTCACAAAATATTTAGCTATCTGGCTATATCTTTTCAGTTTGATATCTTTTACAGTTTTTGTGAAAAAGCTTTTTGTTTAGAGGTCATTTCAGGAAATTTTAGATATTAAGCAGAGTGTACTGTGTTTGTTTTGTTGCCATGGTTACCAAAGCTTCTGTTATACACAGGGGGGGAGGTGGCTGGAGCATCTCAGCTCTGATTACAGAGCCCGGGGGAGGGGACAGACACACCATGTACTGATTTATAATATAGGAATATGATGGGGCAGTTTTGATGGTGGCAAAATGATGGGGCAGTTTTGATGGTGGCAATATGATGGGCCAGTTTTGATGGGGACAATTTTGATGGAGCAGTTTTGATGGTGGCAATATGATGGGGGCAGATTTGATGGGGCAGTTTTGATGGTGGCAATATGATGGGGCAGTTTTGATGGGAGCAGTTTTGATGGGGCAGTTTTGATCGTGGCAATATTATGGGGCAGTTTTGATGGCAATATGATGGGGGCAGTTTTGATGGGGGCCGTTTTAGCAATTCGGCTATTCAGCATTCCCACGCATTTTCCCCAGGAAATGCATTTTCTAGTTTATTTTCCTCTGCTGTCAACTTTTACTTAAAAAGATATATTTTGCATCTTGTTTTTCCTAATGGCCTGCTTCTATTACCTTCACTTGGTCTGCATGCAAATCTGGAGAAATACGTATAATATAAAAATAAAAAAAGGAATTTATATACTGACACTATCACTACATATATTAATCACATACAGTTATCAGAATATAATATTTATTCACAGTAATGGTCATCTGGCCTGTGTATAGAAAAGCAGGATAGAGGGTCTGTCCTGATCTCTCCTAGTGACACAACAGGGAGATATAACCTGATGAGACGTTCAGTGGTGACCTGTCCTTTGCGCTATTTTTATAGTCTAAAAGGTCACTGCGGACCTGGACGTGATCTGCACAGATTGGTTTGTCAGCCTGACAGTTGTACCGTAAACGCATCACACAAAGAGCGGCTTATACGAGGACGGTACAAAAAACGCTCTGCGCTGTTGGGGACATTAGGTGACCTTATGTACAAATGCCTTCCTAATGCATTGTCTAAAGCAAGTATTATTTTAAATGACTCTTTTATTACATATAAATATGTTTTGCTAAGGACAAACAAGACTAAATTTGAACAATTTAGCACTTTGCAACGAGTAGAATAGAGAGGGACAGGAAGTGAATGGTTACCCGTGTCAGCCAATCAGCACATTGTTCATTGACTTATCTGCTTCAAACAAAACCCGAAATATGGTTGCTATGGTCACTGCATTTCAGACAACTATATCACTGTTGCTCTTTACATTGTCTTGTATATGCTTGGATATATTTTTTAGGTGCTGCCCTTTCCATGTGTTTTTTTTTTTTCAATTTTAAAGCTGGCTCAGTGAGCACAGAAAATCCCTTGTGTTCCCTGGGTTAAGGCTGACTCATTGAGCACAGAAAATCCAGTGTATTGTATGAGTCAAGGCTGACTCAGTGCACACAGAAAACCCTTGGACTACCTAGATCAAGGTTGGTTCAGTGAGCACAGAACATCCCTTGTATTCCCTGGGTTAAAGCTGGCTCAGTGCACACAGAAAAAAATCTCTTGTGTTCCCTGTGTCAAGGCTGGCTCAGTGCACAAAGAAAATCCCCTGTATTCGCTAGGTCAAAGCTGGTTCAATGCATACAGAAAATCCCTTGTGTTCCCTGGGTCAAGGCTGGATCAGAAAGCACAGAAAATTCCTTGTATTCCTTGTGTCACGGCTGGATCAGTGAGCACAGAAAATCCCTTTTCTTTTCCCTGAGTCAAAGCTGACTCAGCGAGCACAGAAAACCCCTTGTATTCCAAGAGTCAAGGCTGACTCAATGCACACAGAACATTCCGTATACTCTGGGTCAATCCTGTATCTTAGCAATAACACAAACCTGACAGGAATAGATGGTGGCTGTGATGGAATTGTAACTTTAGCCCTAGGGCCCATTCACAACACACCTGCTCTATATTCTGTGCACTGAGGTGCCATTTATTGAGAATGGCACCCCATTGGCACTGTACATTAGAGTGCAACATACTGCAGTGCACTACAACTCACATACTGCCCTAAGATACAAACAAAGGAAGAAGGCGCACCTGCCTAGTACATCACTGTATGACTCGATCATTGAATATTATAAGTCAAATGTACTCACAAAAGAAGATCGAGTGGGGCACAGCTAACATGTTTTAAGGGCCATGCCCTCTTCCTCAGAGCTCTGAGAAAGAGGGCATGGTCCTCGAAACACGTTAGCTATGCTCTACTTGATGGATTGTCGTTGGA
Organism: Lithobates septentrionalis; assembly: GCA_037952835.1. Taxonomy (NCBI): domain Eukaryota; kingdom Metazoa; phylum Chordata; class Amphibia; order Anura; family Ranidae; genus Lithobates; species Lithobates septentrionalis. Next base: position 437,781 of record JBBDGP010003096.1, on the reverse strand, counting down.
TGGCCTAGAGGCATACAGTAATGCACTAGGCTGGTGCGCCTTCTTCCTTTGTTTGTATCTTAGTTGTGGTTACCTGGAACCGAAGAAGGCAGCAAGGCCCAGGTGTACCATTTGGTGGTTTTAGTCGGGCAATACCTGTAGTGGCCGTTTTGGAGGTTCAAGATGCTGGAAGCATCCATCTTGGTTCCATGAGGCTGGCCACCTGGAGGAGCAGTATACCTGTAGCGTGGACTTTGTTTACACTTTACACACACCGCCCTCTTGTGGTGTGCTGTGTTTTGGGGAAAAAAAAGGGTCATGATTGTTTTTTCTTCTGTTGTGGTGCATTTGAAGCCTATTCAAAATGCTGTAGTTAAGCAACACAGCTGGGTTACCTCCCTGCCCCACTATCGGTGACTGGGCAGTGAAGGAGCAGCAACAGACTGGTGAAGTCTTCTTCCTGCTCTGTCCTCCTCTCAGCATGTCTGCATTTGAATGCAGGGCACTAAATTCGCTCCTAGTGCTCATATTCAGATATTTATACTAACTGCATTTAAATTGATTTAATTATTTCTAGTACACAGATAACTGCATTTACTGGTATTTCTTAATGCCTGCCCCGAGGTTTAGCTTTAATACGGAACTCCAGCCTTCCCTTCAGTCTTGCACAGTTGTACCAGCTCCTCTCCTGTACTGGATTTCACTGCACACTGTGAGCTTCTCGGCTGCAACAAGTCAGCTAGAGGCTGCCTCATTTCCTGCTTGAAGGTTGTTTGGCTTTAGATTACCCTTTCCTCCTGAGCTTTACTGCCTCTGGCCCGCCCCTTTTATTGATTGAATTTTGGTTCTATCAATCTTGGATGATCAGCACTTCATGTGAGTGTTACCTAGGATGGACTGCATCCCAAGTGAGTGTTACCTAGGATGGACTGCATCCCATGTGAGTGTTACCTAGGATGGACTGCATTCCATGTGAGTGTTACCTAGGATGGACTGCATCCCAAGTGAGTGTTACCTAGGATGGACTGCATCCCATGTAAGTGTTACCTAGGATGGACTGCATTCCATGTGAGTGTTACCTAGGATGGACTGCATTCCATGTGAGTGTTACCTAGGATGGACTGCATTCCATGTGAGTGTTACCAAGGATGCACTGCATCCCATGTGAGTGTTACCTAGGATGGACTGCATCCCAAGTGAGTGTTACCTAGGATGGACTGCATTCCATGTGAGTGTTACCTAGGATGGACTGCATTCCATGTGAGTGTTACCAAGGATGGACTGCATCCCATGTGAGTGTTACCTAGGATGGACTGCATTCCATGTGAGTGTTACCAAGGATGGACTGCATCCCATGTGAGTGTTACCTAGGATGGACTGCATCCCAAGTGAGTGTTACCTAGGATGGACTGCATTCCATGTGAGTGTTACCTAGGATGGACTGCATTCCATGTGAGTGTTACCAAGGATGCACTGCATTCCATGTGAGTGTTACCTAGGATGGACTGCATTCCATGTGAGTGTTACCTAGGATGGACTGCATTCCATGTGAGTGTTACCTAGGATGGACTGCATTCCATGTGAGTGTTACCTAGGATGGACTGCATTCCATGTGAGTGTTACCTAGGATGGACTGCATTCCATGTGAGTGTTACCTAGGATGGACTGCATTCCATGTGAGTGTTACCTAGGATGGACTGCATTCCATGTGAGTGTTACCAAGGATGGACTGCATCCCATGTGAGTGTTACCTAGGATGGACTGCATCCCAAGTGAGTGTTACCTAGGATGGACTGCGTTCCATGTGAGTGTTACCTAGGATGGACTGCATTCCATGTGAGTGTTACCTAGGATGGACTGCATTCCATGTGAGTGTTACCAAGGATGGACTGCATCCCATGTGAGTGTTACCTAGGATGGACTGCATTCCATGTGAGTGTTACCTAGGATGGACTGCATTCCATGTGAGTGTTACCTAGGATGGACTGCATTCCATATGAGTGTTACCAAGGATGGACTGCATCCCAAGTGAGTGTTACCTAGGATGGACTGCATCCCAAGTGAGTGTTACCTAGGATGGACTGCATCCCAAGTGAGTGTTACCTAGGATGGACTGCATTCCATGTGAGTGTTACCTAGGATGGACTGCATTCCATGTGAGTGTTACCAAGGATGCACTGCATCCCAAGTGAGTGTTACCTAGGATGGACTGCATCCCATGTGAGTGTTACCTAGGATGGACTGCATTCCATGTGAGTGTTGCCTAGGATGGACTGCATTCCATGTGAGTGTTACCTAGGATGGACTGCATTCCATGTGAGTGTTACCTAGGATGGACTGCATTCCATGTGAGTGTTACCTAGGATGGACTGCATTCCATATGAGTGTTACCAAGGATGGACTGCATCCCAAGTGAGTGTTACCTAGGATGGACTGCATTCCATGTGATTGTTACCTAGGATGGACTGCATTCCATGTGATTGTTACCTAGGATGGACTGCATTCCAAGTGAGTGTTACCTAGGATGGACTGCATCCCAAGTGAGTGTTACCTAAGATGGACTGCATTCCATGTGATTGTTACCTAGGATGGACTGCATTCCAAGTGAGTGTTACCTAGGATGGACTGCATCCCAAGTGAGTGTTACCTAAGATGGACTGCATTCCATGTGATTGTTACCTAGGATGGACTGCATTCCATGTGAGTGTTACCTAGGATGGACTGCATTCCATGTGAGTGTTACCAAGGATGGACTGCATTCCATATGAGTGTTACCTAGGATGGACTGCATCCCAAGTGAGTGTTACCTAAGATGGACTGCATTCCATGTGATTGTTACCTAGGATGGACTGCATTCCAAGTGAGTGTTACCTAGGATGGACTGCATCCCAAGTGAGTGTTACCTAAGATGGACTGCATTCCATGTGATTGTTACCTAGGATGGACTGCATCCCAAGTGAGTGTTACCTAGGATGGACTGCATTCCATGTGAGTGTTACCTAGGATGGACTGCATTCCATGTGAGTGTTACCAAGGATGGACTGCATTCCATATGAGTGTTACCTAGGATGGACTGCATTCCATATGAGTGTTACCTAGGATGGACTGCATCCCAAGTGAGTGTTACCTAGGATGGACTGCATCCCAAGTGAGTGTTACCTAGGATGGACTGCATCCCAAGTGAGTGTTACCTAGGATGGACTGCATTCCATGTGAGTGTTACCTAGGATGGACTGCATTCCATGTGAGTGTTACCAAGGATGGACTGCATTCCATATGAGTGTTACCTAGGATGGACTGCATTCCATATGAGTGTTACCTAGGATGGACTGCATCCCAAGTGAGTGTTACCTAGGATGGACTGCATGAAATTACAGCCTGCCTAGGAATGGCTGCCATTTTGATATTTGCATAACTAGTCCTAAGAGCCAGCCCACAGCTTGCATTAGCGCTAAGGACTCTTATGAGGCATACTGGGATGGGGTGCTGTAATGTTTTCAGGGGGCGATGTACAGCACCCTGCTGGCCCCTCCCACCAGCCATGATCTGCCTTCATTGACTAGAGAAGCCAAGAAACCCAGCAATGACATCGCTGGGTCTAAAATTAAAGGAGTTGTAAAGGCAGGTTTTTTCTCTTAATGAATTCCATGCATTAGGATAAAAAACCTTCTGTATGTAGCAGCAACCCCAGCACCCCCCAATTACCTACCTGAGCTCCTTCTCTCTCCAGTGATGCCCACGATCCCCTCAGCCATCCAGTACACTTCTCCTGATTGGCTGAGACAGAGCAGCGGCGCTATTGGCTCCTGCGGCTGTCAATTAAAGTCAATCAGCATGCTGATGGGGGGGGGGGAAGTAGGAACCAGGGAAGGTAAAATATATTCAAACTAAACTTCAGTTTTAAATGGATTACTCCCATGTGGATATTTAAAGGCTGGGTAAGCTTTATTTAACGTTTTCGTTTTTTTAATTTCCAGATCAACGCAGAGGGGTCTCCAGAAGAGGTTTTCCTTCAACTCAGCGCATCAGTCAACTCAATTTTCTGAGAAAATCCCTGGAGCGGTGCCATTGAAAAGACGGAAATGTGTACATGTATATTATATCCACCAGTGAAAGCGGGGACGCCATGTTCGTCACACTACTGCATGCTGTCTGAACTGTAACACCAGAGCAGTGACCCGGCAGTACAGAGCAGACCTGGACACCTTGAGGACCTCCAGCTGCTGAGGAACAAGTCCTAGCATGCACTGCTCTGTATGGCAAGCCGTGGTGGGACTTTTCCAACAACCAAGGTGTGATTGTGTGCCTGAGCTGCTGTATCATGTACAAAAGTCACAGATACTACTTTGCAGGTTTTTGCCACTCTATAGTATCATTGCAATTATCCAAGTATACTACTGCTTTATGAAGAGCTGTGGGCCAAAGATGATGAATGCCTGAAGATGTGTTTCAGGTGGGTGCAGTTCTTAAGGTGGAATCTGCCCAGATTGAACCCGGGTAGGTTCTTTTAACATCTCAGGAGAGCCTTACCCTAGTAGTTATCACTGCGCCTACAATGGGTGGCGGATTGCCAAGCAGTACTATGACAAAGCTGTATACCAGGACTAAAACTTATCTGCGTTTGTGGTCAATAGTTTCATATGTTATAGAGTTGCATTCAAACACAATGCTTGCCCAGTGGTACCCCCAATGCTTTGCATATAGTGTTTACTGATTCCATTCTTAAACGTTAATTGCCTCACTAATCAGAGACAGTGCCACACATTCAACTCATGACAAAGTCCCTGAAAAAAATAAAAAAAAACATCTGTTGATGAACCTTTAAGGCTTCATGTTTAGCTATTTTGAATTATTGTTAAAAAAAAAACAATTAAATGAGAAAAGGAATGTGCAGTACAGAAATAAATTAGGCTAGTATAAAATAAAGCCACCCATTTATCAACTAGAATCCAATCTGAAGAATATTTATTCTTAAGTGTTTTCTTATGCCACTAAGGTGATAAAAAGACAAACTACTGCTCCCAGGGGCCCCGAGGGCTACACAATATGTAAAAAAGATGCAGTTTGGGCACCAGGGTTCTAAGGGCTCATTACCCCAACGCTCTGTGTAGAACAGTTTGCAGCTTGTGTTGTGTACTATATAGGCGCAAAAACCCTTTACTGACTGGACCTATGGTTTTTGCACTACAATCGCACGTGTAACCTCCCCCTTCTCTATAAAATCAGAGATCACATGACCCATCCATCTGGAGTAGAGAAGCATAACAATAGGTGCACATGGAGAGTAAAAAAAAAATATTGCATGGTGACCCGTATATTCTCAGCCACGAAACAGACGATTGCAAGACGGGTGCACGGTACGCTAGTGAATGAGAAATTGACGGCGATTAACTGACACACACGATAAATTTCTTTGTGCCTGGCAGCCCTGGCTAGATTACTTCCCATCGACAAAACCGCCTATGCGCTTCCTGGAACCGCCTCTTCCTTTTCTCCTTTCGTCCGATTCTCTTTGCCCCGGATATTTTGCCCACAAGCAAGAGCAGTGCCTCTTTTTTGTCCCATAGAACTACATTGTCTTCAGTTCTACGGTCCCCAGCTCAAGGGCCCCCTCTTTGGACATGAAGCGCATCGCAATTTCAGGCATGGCTCAATTTGATCACCTAACAATTTAATGTTGCTTGGCTACTGTTTATTTTTAAATCATTGCTCAATGTTTAATATTTGCGAAGAGAAACTTCTTTTGAATCTGTTTCTGTTATCGCATAATCCTTTTGCACTATGTAAGTGTCCATTTTTCTTATCGCTTCTAATAAATTTCCAGTTAAAAAAAAAAATTGCAATTTGACCATCATAGTGCCTGTTACATCCAGCAAAAGGCCTCAAAGTTCCCCTCCCTCCAATAAATTGTGTTCATGCTGGAAGCTGAGGAAAAGGTGGGCGTAAGTACACCGGTGTCACTTAACATCATGACTGGCAGAGCCTGCTGGAGCCCGATGATTACCTTCAATTAGATCTACACATACACACTTAACTGACCGAGAGAGGAACAACAACATTCTCCATCGCTTATTACCCGAGTGTTGCTATATTACAGGAACACAAACCACCACTGCTAATGTACACAGGTGGGCGATCATCTCTGAATCACATTAGAAGCAAAATATTTCCTCCTTTTTAACAGATTTTTACAGCTCAGGGCCAGTTCACACCAGAATGCGGTGCGGGAAACCCACATTCCACGCGCATTTTCTGCGCCGCGTACAAAATGCATTACAGTTGCAATCTGTAGTGGGTGTTAATATTAAGTTCATCATACCCCAAACACTGTTAGTTTCTTAGACCTTTGCAGTAATATTGTTGTTACATAAAAAATTGGTACTACCGCGTTTCCCCGAAAATAAGACCCATCTTGAAAAGAAGACCTACTGTGATTTTCCAGGAGGGATGCAATATAATCATGAATGAGTGTAAAACCTTGTGAGCTGCTAAAATTGATAAATTACAAATAGATATTATAATATATATATAAATAAAATAAATGAATGCAGCTGCCAGCACTCCACACACTTCCTTAAATGTGACAATGCAAATTTGAAGAACAATTAGTGCGGAGCTAAAACAATAAGTGAAAAAAATTATAATGAATATGCTAAATATGACAACCCTTAATAATATATACAAAATGTGATATCCATATACACAGATGCTATAATTGAAAAATAACTACCACTGTGCAAATGGTCTGAAACATGTAAATAGCGTCCAAAATATAAAGTGCAAGTGCTGCGTGTTCCACACACTGTCCTTATTCAATCCAATAGATAAGGTGACAGTCCATTATATGTGGATGGATAAATATAACACTGGTGTCTTCATGCAGTGTGCACAAAAAGCCTAGTGCTACCCTCCACCGGATGTACCCTCACCTTAAGGGCTTATGAAAAGCGCCTGTGATATATATATCTTCCACTTAGATATTCCTCCTGTAGTTCCTTCTTCCTGTAGTAAGAACTCTAGCACAGATGCCCGGTCAACATATGAAGTGCTCCTTCCTGATGGTAGCCAGTGACCTCCACTCACATAAGCCTCATGAAAAGCAACAGAAGCTTGCAATAGTGTATTATCGTTTTAAAAATGATTTATTCCAAACATCACACCACATAAATGCACTCACATTTCTTTAAATAAAAACAAGCCTTGGTACACTCATATGCGCTAGGGCGATGGTATCACCCGAAACCGGCTCTACAGCCCCGGTCAGCGGTGTTCCCTCCGTCCGTAGCCTTAGACCAAAACACTTCCTTGTTCCTATTGCAAGCTTCTGTTGCTTTTCATGTGGCTTATGTGAGTGGAGGTCACTGGCTACCATCAGGAAGGAGCACTTCATATGTTGACCGGGCATTTGTGCTAGAGTTTTTACTACAGGAAGGAGGAACCACAGGAGGAATAACTGAGTGGATATATCTATCTATCTATCTATCTATATCACAGGTGCTTTTCATAAGCCCTTAAGGTGAGGGTACATCTGGTGGAGGGCAGCACTAGGATTTTTGTGCACACTGCATGAAGACACCAGTATTATATTTATCCATCCACATATGATGGACTGTCATGTCATGTACTGGATTATATAAGGACAGTATGTGGAACAATCAGCACTTGCACTTTATATTTTGGACGTTCTATATTTTGGACGCTATTTGCATGTTTTAGACCATTTGCACAGTGGTGTTTTTTTTTTTTTTTTTGCAATTATAGCATCTGTGTATATGGATATCACATTTTGTATATATTATTAAGGGTTATCATATTCAGGGATTCAATATAAGGCCTAGTTTAAAATGCTTGCAAAATCCTATAATCCACTCTATTACAGTAGTATATAGTGTACAAGGTGTTTCTGTAATATAATTGTTAGGGCTGGAAGATTTCCCCCCCAAAAAAAATCTGCGATTTTTTTATAAAAAACTCGATTCACGATTCGAATCCGATTTTTTTTTTTTTTTTTTATTATTATATTAAAGTGCATCAACAAACAAAATTTCAAAAAAATTTAAGTGCATTTTAAACATTCTTTGCAAGGAAAATGTGCCTATCAACAACAGCAGGTTGAGGCAAGCTCGGTGACAGGTGACAATATCCCCACAAAACAACAAATTCTGAGGTAACTGACTCTAAGCCCCGGTTCACACAGGGGCGGCACAACTTGCAGGTCGCCTCACCGAGGTGACCTGCACACGACTTCCACAGCGACTTGCAAAACGACTTCTGTATAGAAGTCTATGCAAGTCGCCCCCAAAGTAGTACAGGAACCTTTTTCTAAGTCGGAGCGACTTGCGTCGCTCCTATTAGAACGGTTCCATTGTACAGAACGGGAGGCGACTTGTCAGGCGGCTAGGTCGCCTGACAAGTCGTCCCTGTGTGAACCGGCATTGAGACTGGCCATACTTACTACCTATAGATTATCTGCAGATTTCTACGGTCAGGTCAGATGGAAAAAGTGGAAAAGATTCCTCCATCTATGCTGAACTGTGTGGATGGAGGAATCCATCTCCCACTGGCCCAAGCTTCCATATCTTGCGCTCGTCTGCCCCGCTGGCTCTCACAATACCTGAACATTCTGATTGGGTGCAGGCATTGTTTAGGTTGAGAATCCAGCGGGGCTGACTAGCAAGATACTGAAGCTTGGCCCAGTGAGAGTTTCCTCCATCCACACAGTGTAGCGTACATTACAATACACACTACATCCCTGTATATACTGACACACTACATCCCTGTATATACTGACACACTACATCCCTGTATATACTGACTCTACATCTCTGTATATACTGACACACTACATCCCTGTATATACTGACACACTACATCTCTGTATATACTGACACACTACATCCCTGTATATACTGACACACTACATCCCTGTATATACTGACACACTACATCCCTGTATATACTGACACACTACATCACCGTATATACTGACACACTACATCACCGTATACTGACACACTACATCACCGTATATACTGACACACTACATCACCGTATATACTGACACACTACATCGCCGTGTATACTGACACACTACATCGCCGTGTATACTGACACACTACATCGCCGTGTATACTGACACACTACATCACCGTATATACTGACACACTACATCACCGTATATACTGACACACTACATCGCCGTGTATACTGACACACTACATCGCCGTGTATACTGACATACCGATACTACATCACTGTATACTGACATACCGATACTACATCACTCAGTGATGTAGTGTGTCAGTATACGGTGATGTAGTGTGTCAGTATATACAGTGATGTAGTGTGTCAGTATATACAGTGATGTAGTGTGTCAGTATATACAGTGATGTAGTGTGTCAGTATATACAGTGATGAGCACATTGCTGTGTGATGTCATATGGGGGTATTGTCATATGTTGAGCACAGTGCTGTGTGATGATATATGGTAATGATGTAATGTAATATAAGAAGGGTGAATATATGGAATGGGATGTGACTTCTCTCGTCTCAGGTATTATTCTTTCTGGCAGTGATCACATGGCTATCTCATAAAATACACCATACAGGCAGCACTCACCCTCCCTTCTCTCTATCTCTGCAGCCCGGGACTGTCCCTGTGATCCCCCCACCCCCCTCCTCCTCCTGATATCACAGCCCTCCAATACACAGCGGCGTTCCACCAACAGCCTCGCCCACTACCCCGCCTACACACCCACCCACCCATGCACAGCGTCGGGCCTCGTGGACTAGGCCGAAGCCGCGGCCTCGCCTGAAAAATCGTGCCCACAGCTCCTCAGGCCCGGCGCGGTGCTGGTGAAATAAAAAATCGATTTGAAGAAGATTTGAATCGATTTGACCTCTCAACTCGATTCAAGATTCAAATCGATTTTTTTCCCAGCCCTAATAATTGTGCCACATACCTTCGGTACAGCGCCGCTCGGTCCTCAGCTGATCTTCCGCTGCTCTCCTTCTCTTCTCCCAGCGGGGGATCTCACCCCCCCCCCCCCCCCCCCCCCCCCGCAGTGCTCGGCGCAGGGAAGAGAGCTCCGATGGGTCACAGCACTATAACTAAGGTATTCGGCACAATTTTATATTACAGAAACACACACATTGTACATTATATACTACTGTAGGAGTGGAGTATAGGATTTTACAAGCATTTTAACTCGGTTCACACTGGTAATTTCTGACAGGCAGGGAGGGCGAGGGGGAGAGAAGACAGCGCATTACATAATAAGACCAACCCCTACTGTGTCTTTTGTTTCCAAAATTAATATAAGACCAGGTCTTATTTTTTGGGGGAAACACGGTACCACCATTTTATTCTCTGCTTTCAGTAAACATATAATGTTTGGGGGTTTTGTGTAATCTTCAGGCCTAAAATTATTTTTTTAAACGTGTGCAAAAAAAATGCTAAACCGCCTTTGGCAGCAAAAAGGTTAAGCTACAAGTCACTGGATAGCTTACACAGGGCTATGAGTAAAAAATTCCTAAAGCCTGAAAAGTAGACTAGGTAAAAAAAAGTCAAAAAAAGCTCCTACTGTAAATTTTTGACGCACAACAGTGTGAGGCTTGAGTGTATGTATATATATGTGTATATATATATATACATACATACATACATATTCTGGCAATATTCAGGGGTTATACGGCCAGCTTAGATTGAGTGCTTAGCAGAGTTCCTCCTTACCCTTGAAGAGGGGCAATGCATCCCATATCTGTGTCCATGCTCTTACAGAAATTATAATAAAGGAAATACGGGTAACAGAAACCTGCAAATAACCATGAAATATCCATAAAACAAGACAACAGATTCTGATAAGAAACCCTTTTATAAATCACTTGTACATTGCTATTCTGTTTTCTTGGTCATTGGTATTGCAGTGAATGTATTGTCAACCTCCCGCTAAACGCCACAGCATGCAAACTGAATGACTGAACGAAGACATGTCAGACGAGGTGTAAATCCGCCAGGAAAGGACAATGTCAGTTTTTACTACTGCTAGAACGATCGCTGTGCCAGGATTGCTTCCTAACTCTACAGCACACAGGAAGACTTCTTGGGGTCCATCAGCTGTATAGGAACTAGGCGTTCTTTGCAGTCTTGTCCTGCTGAGATTTGTGATGCCACCGCAGCTGGAAACCTGGGAATGGAGCGGCCATTCAGGAACTGTAGACTTTAAGTAGCTTTGGTATTTTTAATAGGAGACCTTTAAAACAGGTATGGACGTAAGATACTTTGAATTCACTTACAGCATGCCTGTCCTGGATCAGTGATCTAAAATTGTGACATCAGAAAGAACCAGGCAAAGATTTCAATAGGTGAGCAATGACATCATAAAACTTCTCTCAATACTGGTTTCCATTAAAAGAGAAGTATGGGGTTTGTTTGTTTTTTTTGCAGATTTATACTTACCTAGGTTTCATGCTGCATCGTCCCCCACCGGCTCTAACACTGAGAACTGAGTGCTCAAACACCGCCGATCACTCGGTTCTCACAGCTCCCTGAGCAGAGAGCTGCTGACTCACCGCTCCCCCCCCCCCCCTGCTCACTGGAGCACTGGGCTGTGGGGGGGGGGGGGGTGGAGGGGCGAAGCACAACCAGCTCAGGCTCTTAGTGGCTTGCTGAGAGGCTGAGGCAGATGCCAGTACAGGCATGTGGGAGAATCCTGACCCCAGTGTCGCGATCTTGCCCGAGCCTGGACCGGCTCTGTGATGTCAGACTGTCGTCTGCTGAAAACTGGTGACAGAAGTGCAGAACGAACTGCACTCCATAGAAGTACAGCCAAACACGCTTTGGCTGTACTTCTCCTTTAACATGGACCTGTTAGGGAAGATATGCTGCATAAACCTGCATTTTTAGGCAATAGTACACTCTCCCTTGCCTGTGAAGCATGCAAAAAGGAAAATGTAATGCTTCTTTTTAATTTTCCTTTCCTGGAGCCTACCATGACGGCATACATACATGCAGCTCAGACATGGAGTCACCAAAAAATACTGATTTCGGTCCAAGTCAGAGTTCAGACATGTTCCCTACATCCTGCAATAAAGGCAGACACCAGATCTGCATATACAGGGGTGTCTGCAAGATGCCTACTGCAAGCAGTTATTTTTTTTTTTTGTTTTTTTTTCTTAATCCTGGAGTTCAGCTTTAAAGTGTCATTAAACCCAAATGTACAGGTTTAATTAAAATGCAGTATATGGTATAATTAAAACCAAAGTGAATATATTTGTGAGTTATATTTGTAAATACCTTTTTCAGAGTTTTATAGCTGGTCACATGATCCTTTGCTAGTCCTTCAGTAAGTCTATGTGTGATATGTGGGCGGAGCTCCAGCAGTCATGTGACTGACTGAAAACAATAAATACCTAATCTAAGTGCAAATAGCATTATGCAAACAGATGAAAGCAATGCTTGGCTTTCATATATGGACATGAAAGTTTATAATAGTATTAAAGTGTTACTAAACCCAGGAGGCTGCGTCCACTATATCTGGTCTCTCACAGAACATAGAAATACAATAGTTTTAGTAACAAACTGCTAAATATCTTTTCTCATGAGCCGTATATAGCAGTCTTGTGACTTCTAACAGTGTCTGGTTAAAGCTTGAAGGAGGAGTTTTCATTCTCCTCTGACTGTCCTATGAAGCTACAGGACCTCCGACCCTCTGTCTGGACAGCGCTGATTAGACCTGTGCCAATCACATGCACCCTCCCAGGAAAAGAAACACTCTCTAGCAATACACACCAAACTGAGCATATGCAGAGTGACTCCAAAGGCTCTGTACTATCAGGAGATGGATTGGGGACTGTGGAACAAGGGGAGGATCAGAGAAGATAGGATCAAACAGCCTTTTTACACAATTTAGATGATTAACCTTAGGTTCCACAGTGAGTATACTGCATATACAAACTGATTTTACTCTTGTGGGTAAAAAAAAAAAAAAAACACCTTGCACTTGCTCCAGGATTGTGATTGACAGCAGAACACTGACCCATCGCTCTGCTGTTCAGCCTTACTGAATACAGGCATATCCCGCTTTAAGTACACTCACTTTATGTACACCCGTGAGTACAGATATACCCGCGAGTGTACGTAAAGTACCTCGCAAGTACAGACACCTCGAGCCACGCAGCCACAGTATGGCCTGAAAGAGGCGGAGTTGTCGTAGGTGAAGAGGCAAAGTTCCTGCCTAAACGTAAGTGGATTACTGTACAGTACTATAAACTTCACTCCCTGACCCCCCACTACAGCCCAGGGCCCTCCACTATAGGCCCTGATCCCCCCTCTACAGCCCCTGACAACCCAGAAGTGAAAAAAGGTATTGCTTCACTTTAAGTACATTTTTGTTTTACATACATGCTTTGATCCCATTGTATACTTAAAAGTGAAGTATGCCTGTATGTGGGCGGAGCTCTGGAGATAACGTGATCCATTAAAAACGGCTCCATACGTAAACATTACAAGAAATAAACTTATGCAATGGTCGCTTTTATGTGTTTTTTTTTTTTTTTTTTCTAAATAACGTTTTATTTACATTTGGAGCAATTTTTAATGGATCACAAGATCTCCAGCGCTCCGCCCACATATTCAGCAATGATAAACCGTGGAGCAATAAGTCAATGCTCAGCTGTCAATCGTTGCTGAATATGTGCGGGGAGCTCCACATTACATTATTTGAACAAAACACATACAAACAAACATTGCTTTCATGAGTTTGCTTCACATTAAGTTTACATTTGGAGCGTTGTTTAATAGATCACGTGCTCTCCAGAGCTCCACCCACATATCCAGCGATAAAAAACAGCGAAGGGACAAATCAATGCTCCGCTGTCAATCTCAATCCTGGATGACCTCAGAGTGTCACGTGGGGCAACTTATTAATGAGGAAATAAGGAATTCCAGAGCACATGCAGACTGAGTGGCAACACAGAGAATTGAAGATTGACGACAATAACATTGCCACCCATAATAAGGAATTGGACAGGTAACTGCAACCACGACCGCACTTTTTCTACAAAATAAACCGCACACATAATCAGATGTAATAGTCTTACATCTTAATAGAATTTCAAGTCTGGGTTTAATGTCACTTTAACATCACGCATTTCCAATACATGGAAGGAGAGAGTGTCAAAAGCTGCCGCTTAGAGTTTGTGTCAATTAGTGCCGCTTTGTAGCTTCCTCTTTTTTTTTTTGTTAAGATCTACCGCTGTCAGTCTGGTCTGAAATGTCAGCCAGCGGGTGCAGGGCATGATGGTAAAGTAATACATAGGTTCACAGACAAATAGACTTGGACCTGGTACCGCAGCTTTGACAACCTGATGATTATATGCCAAGGTTTTGGTTTTTTTTTGTTTGTTTGCTTGGCAGATTTTCTTTATGGATGCTGTAACAGATCATGAGAACAACTGTAAAATAGATGATATGCATTATGATGTCATGGTGGTATTACTGACAATACACATTCAATAAAAATATAAGACCTGTTTGGTTGAGTGTTTATTACATTGGTTGGCTGCCTTGATCATTGGCTGGTGGCTTTTTTTTTTGGGGGGGGGGGGGGGGGGGGTACCTGGATGAAAAGTCAAGAGGCCAAAAATGACATTATGTACAAACAAATAGTACCCACACATTTTATTTAAGTCCTCCTGACAATTCTTTTAAGAACATACTGTTTACATGTAGAAGGGAACGGGAGGGGGGGGAAAAAAAATACAATATGTCTATCCTTTCCCTGCCGGAGAGTTCAGCCACGCCCCCTCAGCCCCGCACTCTCTCTCTCTCTGGCGGAGGGTTAAGCTATATAAGGATGCCATATACAAAAGATCACGTGACCATATCTAGCTCATCGCATAGATCTATGTAACCACTTGCTTAAATATTAATAAAAATACATTTTTTATGGATTCTGTGCGACTACAAAAAGAGAAATTACAATACACATTGAATTTACAATAGGCAGTTATTTTTCTAGTTTTTTTTTTTTTTCCGTCTTTTAGGTGGGTTTTTATCAATCTTCCCTCCCAAAATGTTGAGGCAGAAGGCCGCGTCTTTAAAGGGTCAGTCCAGGAAAACCAGTTTTTTGGTTTCAGCAGATGCTGGAGGGACGATTCATCTACTGGTCTCAACTGTCAAGAACTCAACACGTGATCGCTAACTTATAATTTTCATTTGCTTATCTTTCATGATACAGTCATGGAAGGACCGTTTGCATCTTTATATGAAAAACATATGAGAAAAAAAAAAAAATGACACCTTAATTCTGTCAAGGAAAAATATGCGCACATTACAACTGAAAGACGACATTGCAAGTGCCATACACAATATACTGTTCAACCGGATGACACAAACTCTTCATGTTCACCCAATTGACTATTTGGCAATTACTCTCTCATATTAATAACATGAACACACACAGAGATAACCATTTAAAAGGAATAACAAACAAAATTGGGAAAGTAGTACGAGGTGTTTGGTCAGGTTAAAGTGGACCTGTATGGTGATATAAAAAGATCAAAGTTACAGGACTCTGCCTGATTTTACTAAAATGTTGAGAAAAGCTTATGCTTGTTCTGTAATTGTGGACGTTTCTCAACCGTCTCCAACCAGTCAGGTGACTAATGTCTTGGCACTGATTATGGGATCTCAGTCTGCTGTAGGACTTCTGTCATTATTAATTACAAGTAACTTCTATAATTTAGCTTAGTAAGTGGCTACAAATTAGGTAAATAACAATTTAGGATGTTCCTCAACCGTCTCCAAAGAGTCAGGTGACTAATGTCTTGGCACTGATTATGGGATCTGTCTGCTGTAGGACTTCTGTCATTATTAATTACAAGTAACTTCTATAATTTAGGTTAGTATGTTTATATAAATAAAGTTAGGATGTTCCTCAACTGTCTCCCTCAAGACAGATGACCACTGCCTAGACAATGACCATGGGGTCTCTGTCAAAAGGTATTGTAAGACAGAACGTCAGACAGAGTTTGCCGTCAGTGGCTTATGCTGGCCATCGATTTGAACCATGTACGGGCAGGCTGAATGTACCCAAGTTGATCGATCGACAACCAGCCTGTCATATTTCACATGTAATTATTGCTATCGGCTATTGTAGCTACTAGTAACAATCACTGTGTTCTCCTGGCGGGGACAGCTTCCCTCGCTGGGAGAACACAATGGCTCTGCGGGAGGGATTCCCCTATCAACACTGACTATGGTTGCAGGAAAGAAAAAAACGCTCCCTCTATGGCTGACTTATGCCTGAATATTGGTCCATCAGGCAGAGAACATGTGCTGGACAACTACAGAATACAGGAAAAAAAGACATTACCTTGTTTCAATTTGACATTATTTAATGTCTAAAAGAAAGATTAAGAAACCTGAACTGTCTCTGCTTAGAGGGGAGGGATCAGTGTTCTGGAGAAGTCACTGATTGGCCAGATCTGTCTGACTTTGTCTTACATCTTTTGAAAAAGATCCCATGATCAATGTCTTGGCAGTGGTCACCTGACATGAAGGAAATGTTTGAGGAACATCCTAAATGGTAGTATAGCATTATAACATAGCATAAACATTTTCTGTATATTTTTTATTAAATCGGGTAGAATGTCTACAAATCTAACTATCCCAGATATTGGCCAAGGCAATAGATAAGGGTATGCAGCAGAACTGTTAAAAGTAGACATGTTTCGTGGGTGTTCTGGAAGACTCACGGATTGGCTAGCTCTGCCTAATGTTCTGTCTTACAACATCTTTTGAAAGAGATCCCAAGATCAAGGAGTTGGCAGTGGTCACCTGACTTGAAGGAGACGGTTGAGGAACGTCCCAAATTATAGCACAGCATTATAACATAGCATAACATTTTCTATACATATTTATTAAATCGGGCAGAATGTCTACAACTCTAGCTATCTAGGATGTTGGCCAAGGCAAAAGATAAGGGTATGCAGAAGAGCTGGTAAAGTGTACATCTTACGTGGGTGTTCTGGAAGAGCCACTGATTGGCCAGCTCTGCCTGACTTTGCCTTATGACATCTTTTGAAAGAGATCCCATGATCAACGTCTAAACAGTGGTCACCTGAATTGTAGGAGACGGTTGAGGAACATCCTAAAATTATAAGGTTTTCTTTACATTAAGGATTTCTATACATTTTTAGGCAACAGATAAGGGTATATACATTCAGCACGGCTGTTGAAAATGTACATATTACATGGGTGTTCTGAAAGAGTCACTGATTGGCCAGCTCTGCCTGACTTTGTCTTACAATATCTTCTGAAAGAGAGCCCATGATCAATGTCTAAGCAGTGGTCACCTGACTTGTAGGAGACAGTTAAGGAACGTCCTAAATTATAGCATAGTATTATAGCATTGCATAAAGTTTTCTATGCATTTTTTTATTAAAGTCGGGTAGAATGTCTACAACTCTAGCTATCCAAGGTGTTGGCCAAACCAACAGATTAGGGTATTCAGTAGAGCTGTTGAAAGTGTACATCTTACGTGGGGGCTGGCAAGGGAGCCACATACATACACTGATGCAGGTTTCCTATGACCTTATTACCATCTTAGTCGCTAAATATCCTATCGGCTACCAGTCTAGAAATCAGAGTCGGTCCAATCACAGTTAACTGTCAGAGGAGAACACCTCAAAAGCCTCTCCAATCAGCCTGTGTGTGGTTACCTTTATAGCAGGATGATTCCTTCTCATTGGAGTTCCCAGCTCCGCCCACCAGCAGAATATGTTAGGACACCTCACTTTCCCTGCAGGATTCTATAAGAATGCAGCAGCAGTTATAAAATTGTAAAGGGAGGAAAGCAGGCCAGAGACATACAGAAGGCAAGCCAGCAGATGACTCAAAATCCCAGTTCTGCAGGGACTAACCCTTTAAATCTTTTGTTTTTCTTTTTTTTTTTTCCTGAAGGGAGGACCTAAGAAAAGTTTTAAGTGTTAGACTTGACACAATTACTACGAGTGGCACTGTATCACCATTTTGTGTACACGTCACATGATCATCAGAACATTACATTTAAAAAATAGATCTCAAAATTTCGACATTCACACGCGCGCTCACACGCCCACGAGCTGGTTGGAGAAGCCGCCACAGAAACCTGAATCTGTAGTGCTTGATTGTAGTTGTTTGTCTTTAAAAGCAGCTCAAAGTCTAGCAGAGAACAGAGTTAATCCATTAGGTGGGTAAGTCGTCTTCTTTTTTTTTTTTCCCTCCCCCACATTGTCTTTTAAACAGTAGCGTCTTCTAAACAAACACTGTGATTGGTTAAAACCTTCTGAAAACGTCAGTTTCTGTGCAAAAAAAGGAGAAAAATAATATTTCACAAAACTGCAAGCTAGTAAACCAATTTTAATATAAATAGTTCACATTTTTTTTTTTTTTTTTGACCGATTATTGTTTTCGTCGGAAGCCTTTGGAAAATGAGGAGTTGCTGTAACGTGCGTTGTGAGTTGGTGTAAATGATCAGTAGTCCCAGGACTGACGGCCTCTAGCGGACAAGCTCCCAGGGAGGTTTGTCCCGAACGCCTGTGGAATGTTGGACTGCTGTAGATGCCAAGTGGAGTCTGGTGGAGCTGTCCAGGTAGGTGTCATGCTGTGAGCAGAGTCTCGGGAGGAGGCCGGGGTCTGCTGACAAATGCATGGTCCGCTCTACTGCCCCCTGGTGACTGCAAAAGATTACTCAGCCGGCTGTTTGGCTGGGTCACGTCATCTGTTTGCTGGGAAATAGTTTGGGTCCAGGTAATTGTAACTGGTGCCGCGTGGCATGCAGTAATCTCGATCTAGGAATGTCTCTGCCCTGTACACAGGCTCCAGGTGGTGATCCTCTTTGTGGGTTTCCGTTTCATGCAAACTGCAGGAAAAAAAACAAAACAAAAAATACTGTATTTGCACCTGAATTAAATTCTCAGATGGTATCTTTTACTTTTTGGATTCTGTCCCCCCCTCCAGGTAACGAAACAAAACAAAAAAACAAAAAAAAGATAGATAGAAAGCACTATTCACCCTCGTCAAAGTCCAGAGTCCTCTTTAACCATTTGACCTCCGGAAGATTTATCCCCCTTCCTGATCAGGCTATTTTTTTCGATACGGCACTACATTACTTTAACTGACAATTTTGCGGTCATGCAATGCTGTACACAAATAAAATTGATGTCCTTGTTTTCCCACAAATAGAGCTTTCTTTTGGTGGTATTTGATCACCTCTGCGTTTTAAATTTTCTGCACTATAAACAAAAAAAGACCGACAATTTTGAAAATATATATATATATATATATATATATATATATATATATATATTTTTACATTCTGCTATAAAACAGATCCACACTTGTTAGGGACCAGTGATGCCAATACAAAAATATGCACTGTCACTGTACTAATGACACTGGCTAGGAAGAGGTTAACATCAGGGGCGATAAAAGGGTTAACGGTTTGCCTAGCCAGTGTTTCTGTGTACTATGGGAGGTGCTTTTACTAGGGGAACACAGGATCCATGCCTTCCCTACTGACAGAACGACAATCTGCCTAGTTTACATAACGTGTCCCCTACTCAGAAGAGCCGTATCAGAGATATATATATATATGTGTGTGTGTGATCTGGCGCACAGCTGCCACCCTGTAGCAGTAAAACTGCTATGGGATGGACAGCAAGTGGTTAAAGTAACCCTGCGCCCCGAATCACATGCACCAAAGAAGTTACAGATCCTGAACAAGCAGTAAAAGCTCTTTATAGCCAGCACTCATCTATCTCTGTATCTATAAACATTGAGGAGAAATTTGTTTTCAAAAATCTGCAACAGAAGTACTGTGTTTTTATATGAGAGCAGAATCTGGTCAGGCTGACAGCCCTTCAATGTACACAAACCACAGATTCTTCTAAGCTGTTAGAAACCAATAGATATGGTCTTTGTAATCTTTGAGGCTATTCAAAAATGAATGATTTCACATGAAAAGCAGCTAGAGAGGTAAGGGATGGCTTGTTTGAAAGCCTTTCTATTGCGTGTTAAGAATATGTAAATTGTTAATTGTCCATAGACTGGACACAGGTGCACCTTAACCGCTTCCGGACCGCCAACCACATATATACTGTGACAGGGCGGCCCGGCTGCATAAAATCACATACCTATAAATGTTCTTATGTACGCAATCTGGGGGCGCGTGCCACCGAAGCCCATTAGCGGGTCAGGCGGCCGCGATGGCCGCCCGTCGTTCGGAGGAAAGACAGAACAGCAGTCTGCCTATGTAAACAAGGCAGACTGCTGTTCTGTCAGGGAGGAAAAGGGAGATCTTGTGTTTCTGCTAAGGAGAAACACAGATCTCTCTTCTCGTCCAGTGCACTCATCCCCCACACAGTTAGAAATCACTCCCTAGGAGCACACTTAACTCTTTGATCGCCTGGTGTTAACCCCTTCCCTGCCAGTGTCATTTATACAGTGACAGTGCATTATTTTTTAGCACTGATCACTGTATTAGTTTTACTGGTACAGAAAAAAGGGTCACTTAGTGTGTCTGATTTGTCTGCCGCAATGTCACAGTCCCGCTAAAAATCGCTGATCGCCACCATCACTATTAAAAACAAATTGACCTGGAACAAGCACAGATAAAAGGTTTTTTTTTTTTTTTTTCCTCTGTTATTCAAGCAGATGCATTTATAGATTGCTTGATAATGCATGCCCAGCTCTCTGTACCTGCCACCGCGTTAGTGTAACACTACTGCTGGGGGGGGGGGGGTGGGGGGAGAGTGTAGTCCAAGGAGAGAAGTTACATAGAGAGCAGCGCACTTAGACCAGTTTCACTTTTCCAACAGACTTCAGCATGACGCTTAAAGTGGTTGTAAAGTCAGAAGGTTTTATTTTATCTTGCATCAAGATAAAAAACATTCTGTGTGCAGTAGCGCCCCCCCCCCCCCCCCCCAATCTCTTTTCTATGTCCTATAGATGTTTTATTCTGACATCCGCTGTTAGATTCATCCTCAAGTTGCAGTTGCTGTGATTTCAGCCCAGCATAACCCATTTAAAGTGAACCAGTCAGTGGGGAATACTGTACAGACCAACAATAATAAAGGGTCACAAGCTGCCTCTACAAACCTGGGAGACAAATAGGGAGGTTGATTTACTAAATCTGCAGAGTGCATAATCTGGTGCAGCTCTGCACTGAAACCAATCAGCTTCCAGGTTTTATTATCAAACCTTAATTGAACAAGCTGAAGTTAGAAGCCGATTGGCCACCATGCACAGCTACACCAGATTTTGCACTCTCCAGGTTTAGTAAATCAACCCCATAGTGTGCAAACTGCAGAGCTGGAGCAGAATAGTTATAAAGCAAGAGGATGCATCAAGCATTTAATGCTGCTTGCTATTAATAATTAATTCTAGCTTATGTCCCAGTGACAGGTTTCCTTCAAAGTGTTACTAAACCCAGGACTCTGCATTCACTATATCTGGTCTCCCACAGTACACAGAACATGGAAATGCAATTATTTTGGTGAATATAAACAGCTAAATACCTTTTCTCATCATGACTTCTATCAGTGTCTGGTCAAAGCTTGTAGGAGGAGTTTTCATTCTCCTCTGTTTTATGAGGCTGCAGGACCCCTGACCATCTGCCTGGACAGTGCTGATTGGCCCTGTGCTGTTTACATGCACCCTCTCAAGAAAAAAAAAAAAAAACGCTCTAGCAATACACTACAAACTAAGCATGTGCAGAGTGCCCACAAGGCTGTGTACTATCATCAGCAGACTGATTGGGGACTGTGGAAGGAGGGGAGGATCAGAGAAGACAGGATCAAACAGCCTTTTTACACAATGCGGAGGATTAACCCCTTAGGTTCCACAGTGAGTATAACAAGTATGCTTTACTGCATATACAGACTGATTTTACTGTTGTGGGTTTAGTAACACTTTAAGCATACTTAGCTCCTATCACACTTACCAGTCTGAGCATGAGTCACAAAAGTCCACAGACATTTGAGGAGGACAGTCCTGGCAATGCCACCGGATACCCTGGATAGGTTCTGTCCTGCAGTTATCACACTGTAAGACAACAGCACAGACTTAGGTATACAACAAAACCAACATAAATATAAAGTCACACAACTAATGGTCTATAGGAACTGCCCATTACAAAACATTTACACATCACTATCCTGAATGAAGCATCATTTCTATAACTATTGAGAGATGGTAATAAGGCAGACGGCAGCAGGTCTAAGTAGTGAAAGGCAGGTTGGGAACCCTGGAGCAAAATACATCAATTTCAGCCCACTTAGCTGTACAGAGTGAGCTTGGCTTTATCCCACCCCCGATTCCGCAACCCAATATGGCATTCAAGACATGGATGAGCGTGTTTGGGGCAGAGGAACTTGACTGGCCTGCACAGAGTCCTGACCTCAACCTGATAGAACACCTTTGGGATGAATTAGAGCAGAGACTGCAAGCCAGGCCTTCTCGTCCAACATCAGTGTCTGACCTCACAAATGTGCTTCTGGAAGAATAGTCAAACATTCCCATAGACACACCTAAACCTTGTAGACAGCCTTCCCAGAAGAGTTGAAGCTGTTATAGCTGCAAAGGGTGGGCCAACTCAATATTGAACCCTACGGACTGAGACTGGGATGTCATTAAAGTTCATGTGTATGTAAAGGCAGGCGTCCCAATACTTTTGAGGGTGGAGAAGTATTTTGGGGAGATGGAGGAGACTACAGCAATCAATAAATGAACTATACATTGTCTGGTGATCCTCCTGCAAATTAAATTATCCAGGTACTTAGACTAGAGAGGTTTTCCAAATTCAAAGAGAGCTGAAGTCTTTGCTCTTGTTTTAACCCCCCCCCCCCCCTCATTTTTTTTAAGCCTGCCCTATGGAATTACATTGGCAACTTTGTCACAAAGGGACAGCCCAGCCTTGGGAAACCCACTCAAACCAATGCGTTCCTAGTGATGGAGGGAAAAAAACAAGCAGCTCTTGATAAAATTGCTTATTGGTGGAGAATGCAGGCCTGCTGATCAGGAGCAAAGGGGACATACTGAAGCAGAGCATGATCCCCTCCCTTTGGAGACTGGGCCGCAGGGCAGTATTCCAACATGATAATGACTCCAAACACACCTCCAAAACGACCACTGCCTTGCTAAAGAAGCTGAGGGTAAAGGTGATGGACTGGCCAAGCATGTCTCCAGACCTAAACCCTATTGAGCATCTGTGGGGCATCCTCAAATAGAAGGTGGAGGAGCGCAAGGTCTCTAACATCCATCAGCTCTGTGATGTCGTCATGGTGGAGTGGAAGAGGACTCCAGTGGCAATCTGTGAAGCTCTGGTGAACTCCATGCCAAGAGGGTTAAGGCAGTGCTGGAAAATAATGGTGGCCACACAAAATATTGACACTTTGGGTCCAATTTGGACATTTTCACTTAGGAGTCCACGCACTTTTGTTGCCAGCGGTTTAGACATTACTGGCTGTGTGTTGAGTTATTTTGAGGGGACAGCAAATTTACACTGTTATACAAGCTGTACACTCACTACTTTACATTGTAGCAAAGTGTCATTTCTTCAGTGTTGTCACATGAAAAGATAGAAGAAAATATTTACAAAAATGTGAGGGGTGTACTCACTTTTGTGAGATACTGTATATGTAGTGTACGAATGTGAATTGGTGGCCTTAGATTGTAAGCTCCTTGAAGGCAGGGACTGATATGAATGTACAAAATATATGTAAAACGCTGCATAAATTGATGGTGCTATACGAGTACCTGTAAAAAATAATAGATAGATTGCCTTGAACTTCGACTGATCTACTGTGATTAAAAATGGACAACTCCATTTTAGAGTCATACAGCGCCACCTGCTAGTAAGAACTGGGCATTACATAGGGAGCCCCATCTTCCTCTATAGCCTGGAAATTAGACAAATCCCACTCTCTGTGTCACAGAATAAACTTACTTTGAAGCCAACATGCTGCACAAAACCACTGTCAGCCTCCATCTCTTGGAGTCTTTGCTTCTTCAATTTCTTCAATTCAAGTAGCTCTTTATACTCTGGTAGGCCATAATAAGCAGCGGGAATGGACTCCTCATCCTGTGGGAAGATGGATTAGTGTATGGGTGATCCTTCCAGGATAAGATAACAAAGATCTACAAGACACATTTGTATGTGCTTCTCCTGTGTATTTAGTGGTCTGGCAGAAATTCTCACTGCGTAGCTCCCAACTGTCCCTGATTTCAAGGGACTGTCCCTGATTTGGAGCAATGCCCCTCTGTCCCTCATTTTGGTCTGATCTCTATAGTTGTATATCAAATGCACTTTTTATCTTTCAAAAAGTGTTTCACAGCCCTAAACCTTTCATCCAGTTTCTAAATTGCTGCATTTGTAAATTTTAAAGCCAATATAATGGAATAGTAGTGGTAAAAAAAAAAGCCCTTGTGGATTTAATTAACTTTTTTTTAGGTTAATGCTCCTTTAAGGGGGTGTGGCAGGGGGCGTGTCCCATGCCTACATACATTCCCTAGTAGGTGTCCCTCATTCCCATCTCAAAATGTTGGGAGTAAGGATGAGCTCCGGCGTGTTCGCACACTCCATGTGCAGAGCCCGCCAGGAAGTCGGCACGGCGCTGCGCTAATCAAAGGCAGTGGGACATTTACCCGATGCGCGGATGCAGAGATCGGGAAATGTCCCACTGCCTGTGATTAGCGCAGCGCCGTGGCGACTTCCTGGCGGGCTCTGCACATGGAGTGTGCGAACACGCCGGAGCTCATCCTTAGTTGGGAGGTACGTCACTGGAAAAAAAGCAATGTCATCATACAAGGACCAACCCTGCACAGATGTTACAACAAATCTATGGTGAAATATAGGAGCTGCCTGGCTGTCTCCAGCTTTCAAAATATAAAAAGACACGGACCTGAATTAGTAATCAGCAAACTTGCTCGGGGTCGGCAACTCTTAGGCTTCATACACTAGTACTAGGCTCTTCTGAATGCCTCTCTTTTGACAGGAGAAAAGCCACGTTTTTTAAGTGCGTTTAGTCATGTCAAGTGTTTAGGCGTTTACTAATTTTATTGGCCAGTAATAGTCATTTATTCTGGCCATTGGAATGAAAGAAGAAGTGCTAAACACGCCTAGTGTTTAGACATGTTTGCACAGGCTTAGGTGCATTTGGCGTTTTTTCCCCCAAACACTTCCCTCTGGAACGCGATTTTGGTGCATTCAGATTTCTACCTCCTAAATGCCTGTAGACGCCTATGTATGTGTACATGGACACATAGGATAACAGAGGGACGTTTTCGATTTGAATTACTGTAAGTCCAAATTTATGGCTGAATTCGGACCCGAAAGAAGCCAAAGACGCACAGGACTCTTCTGCAGTGCGCTCTGCAGCCGCCCCGGAGCTGTGTGAACCGGTTCCATTGAGGGAAACCCACATCCAATTCGCAATCGTTTGAACCCAGCCTTAAACAGGGCATTTGACAGCTGCAGTGTGCATGAGGTCTTAAAAAGCTTATTCCACCCTTTGCAAAAATGTAAAAATTGCACACCACATTAATGAAATAAAGAATGCACATTTAGTAAACGTTTGCATTGGAGTCGGCAAAGCATTGCACAACCACAATCAGTACATGGCAGGTGCCATGCACAAGCGCCTGCAGGCTGCTTTCCCAGAACAAGGACTGTATGGAGGCACAGACCTACCGTTTTGAGGCTAGAGGAAGTAAACAATGGATTATAAATGCAGTGAGGTCACCACACTTGTGCTCTTTGCTCAGTTCCCCTGAACACCTTTTCTCCTGGCAGGAGAAAACCAGAGTTAAAAACATGCCCAAAGCCACGTTTTGCAAACGCGTTTAGTAGTGTTCAGGGGTTCATTTATTTCAGTGGTTAGAATTGATTCTGGTCACTGAAATGAACCCACGCTCAAAGGCTAAACGGGCCTAGCTGCAGTTAGGTGCATTTAGGCGTGTTCGCCATTTTTTCTGCAGAAACGCTCCTCTCCTAAACGTGCAATGTGCTCCTAAACGTCTATGCATGCAAGGACATATAAGGGGTTATTTACTAAAGGCAAATCCACTTTGCACTACAAGTGCAAACTACAAGTGCAAAGTGCACCTGAAATTGCACTGAAAGTGCAGTCGCTGTAAATCCGAGGGGGACGTGCAAGGAAAATATAAAACAGCATTTTAGCTTGTACATGATTGGATGATAAAATCAGCAGAGCTTCCCCTCATTTCAGATCTACCCCTCAGATTTACAGCAACTGCACTTCCAAGTGCACTTTGCAATTGTAGTTTGCACTTGTAGTGCAAAGTGGATTTGCCTTTCGTAAATAACCCCCATATTCTAACATGGAGGAGCGTTTAGAGACAGAAAAAAAAAAAAGAAGAAAGCTCCAAGTGCCCTTAAAAGTGGCGTTTTTGACGCCCAGAGTGTGTGAGGCCTTCCTCTGGGAAAGGACTTTTAGTCTTTCATTCACAGATCCATTTGCAGGGATTTGTGAATAGATGAGGCTAAATTCAGAAATCAGCAAGATCTCCATCGAGCAGAAAGCCACGGTTCAGGTAAGTGGCCAGCATCATTCTTTATTGGGCATGGTGTATTATGCTTATGCTGGCCATACATGTATGGATCTGTTTATTCACGAAACTATCATTTTCAACATCTCGACAAATATTGATCTTTCTTCACTACAGGTTTGATCATTTTGGACCCAGTTTACTGTAATTAAACCAAAATATAAGCTTTAAAATGGGGATCTATAACATCTGATCATTTTTTAAGCTATGTGGGGTAGGACATTATTAATTCGGAAGCAGTTGTTAAATTGATTGGTGTATGGCCCACATTCGTGATAGACAGCTTCATTAATAAAGTGTCAGTGTAAGGACCGGTGTCGACAGGCATTTCATTGTTTCAGAACTGCTTCAGTCCCAATACAAGTCTATTGGAATGCAAAAAGCACTTTCAAGCAGGTCAAATGCACTTCAGAAGGAGGTCAACTGCACCAATCATGGAATTCTTAATGATCTCAGAAGCAGCTCAAAGTGACGTCACTACAGACGCTGCGCATTTGTCCAACCAAGCCCATTAAGACCGGCGCTAACAGAGAAGTTGAAATTGCCAGCCACACAGATAACCATCAACATTAAACTCACTGCACACAGCAATAGTGTATATATTCTGAATAGTCTAAAAAGGAAGTTC
The DNA here is from genome assembly GCA_037952835.1 of Lithobates septentrionalis. Taxonomy (NCBI): domain Eukaryota; kingdom Metazoa; phylum Chordata; class Amphibia; order Anura; family Ranidae; genus Lithobates; species Lithobates septentrionalis. Next base: position 410,563 of record JBBDGP010003096.1, on the reverse strand, counting down.
TGATTATAAATAAAATTAATCTGAAGGAGGAAAATGTGATGGTAGAGAGCAAATGAAAAAACAGAATACACAAGAGATTTGAACACACACAGATTGACCACAATTACCGAGACTTCATCGTCTTCATCAGCAGCTGCGTCGAGGTCCCGGCTGTGGAAACTGGAGTGGTCGTCATCCTCTTCCATGAACACAGGCGGCTCGTGGGATGTCATGAAGGTGGAGGGTTTAAAGAGGTGTTTGTTGAGGATATGCTGTCGCTTATTGGGAAGCTGTGGGGACAACACCAGGAAATACATTTAAGGGACCCTGTATCCACACTATTTATTTCAACAACAATCTTCCCATAAGATTATATGTGCATTCAATGTATTTTATGCCTGTTATTTACCGGTCAAAGCCTCCCTTCTGTAGAGATCCAAAAGGCCTGGGAGACCACTGCTGGGTGCCGCCATCTTGGATGCGATGTCAGCAGCCTCAGACCTCCCACTTAAATGACACTCTATAGCAGGGGTCCCCAAACTTTCTAAACAAAGGGACAGTTTACTGTCCTTTATACTTTAGGGAGGTCAGACTGTGACCAGTAGGAGTAAACAATGCCCCATCATTGGTGTCAGTGGGATGAATAGTGCCCCATCATTGGTGTCAGTGGGAGGAATAGTGCCCCATCCTTGGTGTCAGTGGGAGGAATACTGCCCCATCCTTGGTGTCAGTGGGAGGAATAGTGCCCTATCATTGGTGTCAGTGGGAGGAATAGTGTCCCATCGTTGGTGTCAGTGGGAGGAATAGTGCCCCATCATTGGTGTCAGTGGGAGGAATAGTGCCCCATCATTGGTGTCAGTGGGAGGAATAGTGCCCTATCATTGGTGTCAGTGGGAGGAATAGTGTCCCATCGTTGGTGTAAGTGGGAGGAATAGTGCCCCATCATTGGTGTCAGTGGGAGGAATAGTGTCCCATCGTTGGTGTAAGTGGGAGGAATAGTGCCCCATCATTGGTGCCAGTGGGAGGAATAGTGCCCCATCATTGGTGTCAGTGGGAGGAATAGTGCCCCATCATTGGTGTCAGTGGGAGGAATAGTGCCCCATCGTTGGTGTCAGTGGGAGGAATAGTGTCCCATCATTGGTGTCAGTGGGAGGAATAGTGCCCCATCATTGGTGTCAGTGGGAGGAATAGTGCCCCATCATTGGTGTCAGTGGGAGGAATAGTGCCCCATCATTGGTGTCAGTGGGAGGAATAGTGCCCCATCATTGGTGTCAGTGGGAGGAATAGTGTCCCATCGTTGGTGTCAGTGGGAGGAATAGTGCCCCATCATTGGTGTCAGTGGGAGGAATAGTGTCCCATCGTTGGGGTCAGTGGGAGGAATAGTGCCCCATCGTTGGTGTCAGTGGGAGGAATAGCGCCCCATCATTGGTGTCAGTGGGAGGAATAGTGCCCCATCATTGGTGTCAGTGGGAGGAATAGTGTCCCATCGTTGGGGTCAGTGGGAGGAATAGTGCCCCATCGTTGGGGTCAGTGGGAGGAATAGTGTCCCATCGTTGGGGTCAGTGGGAGGAATAGTGCCCCATCGTTGGGGTCAGTGGGAGGAATAGCGTCCCATCATTGGTGTCAGTGGGAGGAATAGTGCCTCATCGCTGGATTCAGTGGGAGGAAAAGTGCCCCATTGTTGGGGTCAATGGCAGGAATAATGCTTCAAGGGCTGGAAAAAGGAAAGCAAAGGGCTGCATCTAGCCCCCCCGGCCAGAGTTTGGAGACCACACCTCTATAGCACTGCCTTTTGCTCCTCCCCCGGGCAGCTACATAAAAGGTTATTGTAGAAGGGTGAGTATAAGGGCAGAGGAGCTGAGCCAGCATGGACGGTAAAGCCTGGTACACACTAATATTTTTTTTTCCTTCAACCTAGTAGGTCGAATGAAAAAAAGCTGACAGCTTCGGTCAGAACCGCTGTACAAATGATCCAACGTTAGTACAGCAATCTCCCCCTGCTGAAGTGTTATGTTCTAACAGGGGAACACCCCCCCCCCCACCAGAACACTCCGGTCAGCACTCTCAGCAATTGCCTATTTACATTGCAACTGAATAAAAAATAGTTAATGCAGTTTTTTAACCACTTCAGCTCCGGAAGGTTTTACCCTCTTCCTGATCAGGCCATTTTTTATGATACGGCACTGCATTGTCCTTTTTTTCCCACAAACAGAGCTTTCTTTTGGTGGTATTTGATCACCTCTGCCGTTTTTATTCTTTGCGCTATAAACAAAAAAAGGCTGACATATATATATATATATATATATATATATATATATATATATATATATATTACTTTCTGCTATAAAACACATCCAATAAAAAAAAAAATCTATGTTCTTCATAAATTTAGGCCAATATTTATTCTGCTACATAATTTTTGTTAAAAAAATTCCCAATAAGCGTATGATTGTTTTTTGTGCAAAAGTTATAGCGTCTACAAACTATGGGATAAATTTAGGGACTTTTTATTTTTTTAAATATTTTTTACTAGTAATGGCAGCGATCAGTGATTTTGTAGCGGGACTACAACATTGCGGCGGACAAATCGCACACTAAGTGACACTTTTTGTGGACGAGTGACACCAACACAGTGATCAGTGCTAAAAGAATATGCACTGTTACTGTATAAATGACACTGGCAAGGGAAGGGGTTAACATCAGGGGCAATCAAAGGGTTACATGCAGGGCTTATTTTTCTCAGAGAATAGGTGCTGGAACTCCCACCTTCTGAGTCACTTCTTGTCTCTGCCCCCTACCCACCTCCGAGCACTGTCCCTTGGTTTCACCCCCTACCCACCTCCCAGCACCGTCTCATTCAGAGAATACAAAGCCAAGTATGATTATGTCATGCTATGCTAAAGTAATTTGTATGGAAATTGGTAATGATAACAAGAAAAGCAGTACAATAGATCCCCTGCAGCCAGCAGCAATATACCCCCCCCCCCCCCCCAAGCAACATAGGACCCGTGCAACAAAATATCACCCGGCAGCAAGACCAGATCTCCCAGCAGCCAGCATCGATAGACTCTCCAGCAGCCAGAAACAATATAGACCCCTCCATTAACAGTAGATCCCTCCCAGCAGCAGTTGACCCCCCAGTAACATAACCTCCCCCCCCAGCAACAATAGGCCACCACATAAAAACAGATCCCCTCCAGTAACAATAGATCCCCCAGCAGCCAGCATCAGTAGACCCTCTAGGACACCCCAGCACCCATTGCCATTAGATACATTCAGTGGTGGAGGTGCCAGAACTGCGTTCCTCCGCGTTCCTGCTGAAAAAAAGCCCTGGTTACATGTGTTCTCTATGTGTGCTTTCTAACTGTAGGGGGAGCGCTTTGACTAAAGGAAAACAGAGATCCCCATTTCTGCTTAGCAGAAACAGAGATCTCCATTTTCCATTCTGGCAGAACAGCGGTCTGCCTTGTTTACTATCTGCCTCTCTACGAACGATCGGCGGGTTCCTGGTACCTGCTGATTGGCTCCCGCGGCACGTGCGAAAATCGATTACAGGTACGAGATTTTGCGCTAAGGGACCACCCTGCCGCAGTATATGCAGTTAAACATTTGGTACTACCACTTTAAAACAAAAATAAAAAAACAAGCACTACATTTATAAAGCACATCAATGCGTTTTACATACGTGCTTATCGCACCGCTGGATTTGGGGCTGTGACAGTTCTGCTAATTAAAGAAACAACAGCTGAGGGGGCGTGGCCAAGATGGCAACCTGAGAGGAAGCAGGTTTCAGAGCTCTGCTGGAGATCCGTTATAAATCCTTTTTCCTGGTGGGTTTTCTTCGCTATAAAGTGGATAGAACAACTCCGAATGCCATACAAGACAAGATATAGGGGAAAGAAGCTACGTTTTCCATCAGACGTGGAGAAAACAGCCCCACAAGGGACCCCCCACGTGCAGGCCTCTCCCGGCCGTGCAAGGAACATGGCGTCCCAAACGGACATGGAGGAGCAATCAGACGCGCAGAGACTTGGCTTTCAAGAGGTGATGGCTGCAATAGCAACATGTCAAACGACCCTGACTAACAAAATTGAGGCCGTCCAGCTTGATGTCAGCCTCATTCGGCAGGACTTTGATAAGCTCCGTGCTCGGGTGTCGGAAGCGGAGCAACGTGTGGGGCTGACGGAGGATACGGTAACAGAGCACACAGCCTCGATCCGCACCTTACAAACAAAGGTCAGGGCGCTGGAATTTAAAGTCGACGACGCCGAGAATAGGAACAGGAGGAATAACCTCCGCCTCGTGGGTATGCCGGAGGGCGCGGAGGGAAAGAACCCCACGATCTTTGTAGAAGGGATACTAAGAGAAATACTGCCGACGGCTCAGTTCTCGCCATACTTTACGGTGGAACGCGCCCACAGGATCCCTCCAGTACCGGGACCACCAGGATCTAACCCCCGTACTCTGATCTTTCGGGTTCTTAACTTCAGGGATCGGGACGAAATACTCCGTGCAGCCCGCAGAGCCGGTGAGTTGAAATACCAGAATGCCACCCTGATGTTTTTCCCCGATTTCTCATTGGAAACTCAGAAGCTACGCAGGTCCTTTGACCAAATCAAAGCGGGGCTACGGGCGAGAAATATCAAGTATAGTATCCTTTTCCCTGCCAAACTGAGGGTGCAGGATGGGGAAACAGTGAAATTCTTCACCGCGCCTCGTGATGCTGCCGCATGGCTGGATTCCTTACCTCCACAACGTTAAGTGTAAGTTCAAACACACTGTTATATGTTCAAGCAACGTATGATATACCTGTGGTACTTTTTCTCTTTTGAGTCTTTGAAGCAGACTAATTACTGTGTCCTTTACATGGAATGAGGCTCAGACTTTGATATATTATAGTTGCGGTGCTGGAATCTACTGTGCAATGTGCTGTATGGGGGAAAACAGAGGGATCACCCTCCTACAAGCTGATTATCGGTTACCAGCTGCAGCTCAATAATGCTGTCTGGAAGCTATGACCTGTTCTATAGAATTGGAGCGGTGGAAAGTGACAGATGTACCCTGTGATGCCGTCACATGTCCATGTTCTTTGTCCGTGCTCAGCAAAGCACAAATCCTAAGCCCACTGGTCATGCACACATGCAAGCTACAACACCTCTCAAGTCTATAACTATACAGAAGACCTAATTGGCCTTACACCGCAGCTGTTTTGACTGGGGTATTTGGCCCCCTGATGCGGGAATATCGGCTATCAGGAGAAAACTATCCTTAACCACCAATGCATAGGTTATGCTGAGGTACTGTAACAAGGGAACTGATCTTCTCCGATTCCAGTTATAACGCACGTGTCAATCCACAGGCTAATTGTGTTGGGAGACATGACTGGGGAGATCTTAACTGTGTTGATGCTATGGACAACAGCTATCCCTGCGAATCTAAGAATAGCTTGCCTTATTATGACTGCAGTACAGTGTTAATGGTTATACACAAGTCCACCTTTTTCTTTTCCTTTCCCTCTTTTTATTCTTGTTTTATAAAAACGTTTTGTAACTAAGATAAGTACCCCTGGGGGCTCCCAGGAGATAAGTTATGCATAATGAACCAGCAACTCTGGTGCCTTGCTAGGTAACACTTCACGCTACAAGTGCTCGCCCTCTTTTAAATATAGATGTTGGGGGTTCAGGGTGTGATGCATCCTCGGTTCCGGAGGGGGATGTGGGGAGGGGGGGGGGAGTTATCTGCCGTTGCAGTTTTTTGAAGTTGCAGTAATTGCAAGTTTTATAAAGGAGTGGCTTGATTGTAGCTGGAATGTTATTGGCTCACACATACCTATGCATGTAACCAATTCATATGACGCCTCCTTAGGCCTAGGGGGGACAATGATGTGGATAGAATGTTGTATCTGGGGGGCTGGGGTGTGGGGGGGACGTGCGGATCCTGCTTATACAAATGAGAATGGGAGATGATGGCTGAGATATCTATTGTTTCCTGGAATGTCCGGGGTCTGAACTCAGCCACAAAGAGGTCACTGGTGTTCAAATACTTACAAAGGTACAATCCACATATTTGTATACTTCAGGAGACCCACTTGATAGGTAGACGTGTCTTAGGACTCCGGAGGCCATGGGTGGGAGCTCATCATCATTCCACCTACTCAAACTATGCTAGGGGTGTGAGCATTTTGATCCGCAGGTCCCTACCCCTACAGATCCTAGATGTTAAGACTGACCCGGAGGGCAGATATGTGATTATTAATGCCTCACTGTATGATAGAGGATTGGTACTAGTAGGCTTATATCTCCCACCTCCAGCTGATGCACAATTGCTAAACGATATTATGCATTTGGTAATGGAATTTAACGTGCCTGAAGTCCTTATTTTTGGTGATTTTAATATGGTCCCATCAAAGGATCTGGACAGACTACACATGGTGAACCGTAATGTGGTGACTTTGGGGGGATGGGCTGACACGTTTGCTCTTACGGACGTGTGGCGTCAATTCCACCCAAATAAAAGAGAATATACGTGCCACTCGGCTTCTTACCGAGCACTATCACGTATAGACCTCATATATGCTTCACCCGGGGCCTTGCGTTGGGTAGGGGCAGTGGAGCATTTGCCTCGTGGTATATCAGATCATGCCCCTGTCCACCTTAAAATCTCACTGCTTAAATCCCCAGGGCTTAAATTGTGGCGTCTGTCTGGATTCTGGGCTAAGGATGATAGAGTCCAGGAGACAATGACAGAAAATATTTGTAACTTCTGGAATGAAAATGGCGAATCTGCGGATGCTAATGTGTTATGGGATGCTTTTAAGTCAAAAATGAGAGGGGACTATATTGCACGTATCTCCTTCTTGCAAAGAGAGGCCTCCAGGACTCGGGAGGTACTGGAGGAAAAGGCAGCTAGATGTGAGTCAGACTATATCCAATCTCCCAATGATAACAATTATTATTTATGTCAGAGCTCCCTACGTGAATTATCCCTGCATAATGTAGAACAGACTAAAAAATCTATGCTATATACCAAGCAAAAAATATTTGAGCATGGAAATAAGAATGGGCGTTTGTTAGCTTGGCTAGCAAGGAACCAGGCAGCCTCCACCCACATAGCTAATATCAGGCGCACCGATGGGCAATTACTATCATCACCTGAGGAAATAAATGCTGAATTCCTGAAGTTTTTCAGGGAGGTATACACATCTAGAGCCCAGTTTACGTCAGTGGAACTACAGGAATATTTAGATGCAATCCCTTTCCCGTCCCTCTCAGAGGAACATAAAAATTTATTAGAGGGGGACTTCTCCCTGGAGGAGGTCCAGACTGCGATTGGTAGTTTGCAATGTGGGAAAACTCCGGGTGCAGACGGCCTTCCCACAGAGTTCTATGCACAACACATAGAAGTGCTTGCCCCTAGACTGAAATCCCTCTTTTCTGGACTGGATCAGACAGGTGCTCTCCCAGAGTCTATGGAAGAAGCTATTATAGTTTTAATCCCCAAACCTGGTAAGGACCCGCAGGAATGTGCATCCTTTAGACCAATATCTTTACTTAACGTTGATGCAAAAATTCTAGCAAAAATTTTAGCTAATAGATTATCGTCGGTTATCTCCACCCTGGTACATGTCGACCAGACAGGGTTTATGCCGGGCAAAGGTACCGACATAAATCTTAGACGCCTTTTTCTAAACCTTTCGTTCGGTCATGATACTGTGGGATCTCGGGTGATTGCCTCCCTAGACGCCGAAAAGGCGTTTGATTCTGTAGAGTGGTTGTACCTTTGGGGAGTATTGCAGCACTTTGGATTTGGACCCATATTCATACACTGGTTGCAACTACTCTACAGATCTCCCAAAGCTAGGGTACGCACTAATGACCGAGTGTCGGACGCTTTCTCTCTACACAGGGGTACCCGCCAAGGATGTCCCCTATCCCCTAGTTTGTTTGCCTTGGCCCTGGAACCATTAGCAATTTTAATTCGTGAATCACAAGAAATTAAGGGAATTCGGATTGGCAATTTGGAAGAGAAAATATCCCTATATGCGGATGACGCACTACTCTATCTAAATGACCCTGGACCCTCGTTGTCTGCTGCTCTGGTGCTATTTGATGGATTTGGTGCGTTATCAGGCATCCGAATTAATTGGAACAAATCGGTCCTTTTTTCACTGGATGTGCAGTCCCAAGGCCCTCACAATCACACATCACTACAATGGGTTAACGAATTCAAGTATCTTGGGGTCAAGGTATCGAGGGATGTAGCCCAATATTATGCACTGAACATGCTCCCGCTGCTTAAACTTCTAATGCCGCGTACACACGGTCGTACTTTTCGTCTACAAAAGTCAGACAGCCTGTTCGACAGACTTCCGACAGACTTCCGACAGACTTTCGACGGACTTGCGGCGGACTTTCTAACGAACAGACTTGCCTACACACGATCACACAAAAGTCCGTCGAATTCTTACGTGATGACGTACACCGGACTAAAATAAGGAAGTTCATAGCCAGTAGCCAATAGCTGCCCTAGCGTGGGTTTTTGTCCGTCGGACTAGCATACAGACGAGCGGATTTTTCGACCAGACTCGAGTCCGTCGTAAAGTTTTAAAGCATGTTTCAAATCTAAAGTACGTCGGATTTGAGGCTAAAAAAGTACGTTGAAAGTCCGGAGAAGCCCACACACGATCGGATTACCAGCCAGCTTTAGTCCGTCAGCGTCCGTTGGACTTTTGTAGACGAAAAGTACGACCGTGTGTACGCGGCATAAGAGAAAAATGTCAGTCTTGGTCTGGACTCCCATTGAACTTATTAGGCCGCATAAGTATTCTCAAAATGGTTATCCTACCTAAGTTTAATTATTTTTTCCGGAATAGTCCGATTTGGATACCGCAGAGCTTCTTTCACGAAATTGATAAATGCATTACCGCTTTTATATGGAATGGTTCCATACCTAGACTGGCAAAAACCACACTCTGCGCACCGACACAACTGGGGGGACTGGCCCTCCCGGACTTCCGGGTGTACTACTGGGCAGCTATGCTGGTTACTGTGTATTGGTGGTTTGCGGCGAGCAAATCTAACGCTGCGGTCTGTGTAGAGGCAGCCTGGCTTGGCTCCCTACAGGAACTACAAAATTTGGCGTATAGAGGACTGGGAGCTTATAACAATCTCCCTGCCCCAACTAAGGCAACGATAAAGGTGTGGATTGCGGCTAGACGTCGGTTCCTCATGGCGGGTCAGTGGTCACCGATCCAACCTCTCTGGGGAAATCCCAATTTACCTCATTTTAGGTCAATACCAGACCCCCAGGTGTGGGCAAGATTCGGCATTAAGACACTAAGGGATATCATGCCCACAGGTATACTGATGTCATTTTCGCAACTAGCAAGGAAATATGAGCTACCTGGGTGGATGTTCTTCCGCTATGTTCAGCTGAGGCATGCGGCCAGGGCCCAATTCCAGACGCAGCCTACTCTGAAATTGGATCCTGTAGAGAATCTACTGTCCTGTGAAGACCTAGTAAAGCCACTTTCGGCTTTATATGGCATCCTGCTTCCAATTAACAACGCAAAGATGGATAGACTATGGGAACAGTGGAAGGCCGATATCCCAATGTTAGATAGAGAGGATTGGGAGGACAGTCTTGAACAAGGTCCCAAACTGGTTATAGCTGCAGGAGATAAACTTATACAGACCAAATTCCTACATAGGGTTTATTTTACCCCGGTTCGTATGTCTAGAATATATCCAGACAGAGATCCACAATGCCCCAGGTGTTTGATACATCCGGGATCATACTTACACATGTTCTGGGAATGTCCTAGGCTGTCAAACTTCTGGGAAGGAGTATTTGATCATTTAAATGTCCGCCTGGATTTGAATGTCCCCGTGACACCTGAATTAGCCTTACTGGGTATACATGATGATGATCAGAGATCGCATCACAGTAAATTATTAATTTCATATTTGCTCTTTTATGCTAAGAAGGAGATACTGTGTAAATGGACCTCCTCTGTCCCCCCTGACGTAGCTACATGGGAAAATAAAGTAAACGCTGCTCTGCCACTATATAAATTGACATACATTAGTCGGGGATGCCCATGGAAATTTGACAAAGTCTGGTCATCATGGACATCGATTTAGATAAAGGGACATTATCAATAGAGTGGAGGATGTGCTGAATGACCTTTGCTTTCCTCCGATGTTTCTGCTTTCTGTTGCCTTCCCTCTCCCCTTCTCGTCCCCCCCCCCCCGCCCCCGGGTATGTTGCCTACTGGTTTCTCCCCCTTCCTGTTCTCTCCTCCCCTCAATACTCAAATATATAACCCCTGAGCAGGAAATAATGAATATAATGCATTTGATAATGTTGTGGTTTTAGATAACATCTTTTCTTGACATTGGTTCTCGGTATATGATTTGTGTGAAATCCTAACAAACCTGTACCAAATATAATTTTTGTATAACAAAATGTGATTACATAATATTGTAAATATTGATTCTACAATAAAGCACTCCTGGTTGTAAAAAAAAAAAAAAAAGAAACAACAGCTGGGAGACCTGTTCTCCTCCAATCACAAAGCTTTGTGGGACTTCGTCAGCTACACACCGCTGTCCGATTTTTATGAATGAGATGGTCTGCAGTGTGCCTGACAGAAAGCAATACCCACTACTCTCCAATATAAATGCTTTGCTGCTCCTTTTACTTGCTAAAGAACCCCTAATAAACCCTCTGATAAGGGAATAGTCACTGTTGTGATGACTTATGCCTGGTACACACGATGAGATTATTCAGGCAAATGCTTATTTTTTGCATGCTAGTCTCATACCAAAAATAAAGAGATTACTAGAGTAATTAAAATTCTCGTACGACAGAAAAAGAATTCAGAAGTGATGTCATGTGTTGTAGTGTATTTGTATTGTATTTCCGAACGACAACTGTACTGATTAAACTAAAATTGTGTGATCTGGCATCGTACGAGAAAAATTTTCATGCTTGTCCCATCGGATAATATCGAATGAACTGTCATGATCGTCTCTCGAAAGCTCTGTACTAACGATCAGATTATCGTACGATCGCTTCAAAAATCAATGTTTTTCGTACGATTTTCTGATCATGTGTACGAAGAATTAGAGCGAGTCCTGTAAATGGGTCTATTGAGGCACAAAGGGGAAAGTAGTCATGCCAATAATGTAAAAATGAGACAAAAACACCCCCTGGTGGCTGAACTGAAGACAACCAATATATGAATTATTTCCTGAATACAACAGAAACAAAGACAGAGAGCCGTAACAGGCAGAGCATCTAAAAGGCAGAAGCCTCACAGCGCAGCACAAAGAAAAGAGTGCTGATAGAAAACATGAAGTAATCAGAGAATAAGCTTTGGCCTTTTTTTTTACCTTTTTAGAATACATGTAAAGGTTTGGAGTTCGCCCTGGCACTGGGATGCCAGCTTTGGTCAGTTTTATAAAGTACTTCTGCACTCGACTGGCCACCTGCCAAAACAAAAAGAGACAATAATTAAAAAAAAGGCAATTGTATTATATAGAAGGATGAGCAAAATGCCCCCCCCCCCCCCCCCCCCTGGAAAATAGCCTGTCCTGTTTTCTTTGCCCTACAGCCTGTAAAACTGGTTCCCGCAGCCTTTACTTAATGCCTTGGTGGTTCCATAAAAGTCCAAGGCAGAGCCCATAGCCCTGCATTGCACATGAGGATGCTGAGGGACAAGTCCATTACCAGATCATAGGGAAATAGAAGAGAGCATTGTCTGCCAGAGGAACGGAGGATCAGGTGAATAAAACTGCTTTTCCTGCCCCCAAAAGCTAGACAAACCTTGAACCCTAGGATTGTGGGGGCAGCCTCACTGCAAGGGAGCATTCTGACTTTTTCCAGCAGAGTTGGGCTTTAAAGAGACATTGGGGTTTATTTACTAAAGGCAAATCCACTTTGCACTGCCAGTGCACTTGGAAGTGCAGTCGCTGTAGATCTGAGGGGGACATGCAAGGAAAATAAAAAACAGCATTTTAGCTTGTACATGATTGGATGATAAAATCAGCAGAACTTCCCCTCATTTCAGATCTTCCCCTCAGATTTACAGCGACTGCACTTTCAGTGCACTTGTAGTGCAAAGTGGATTTGCCTTTAGTAAATCAACCCCAATGTCACCAGCCTAAAAAAATTCTTATTGACATGGTTTTTCTTTCCATAAACAATTGTTTATTGACTTACAAAGTGATTCTGAACTTGCTAGCAAACTGGCTACTTCTAGAAGAGTAAACTCACTAGCAAAGCCCCGTCCTCCCTGCACATCAAAGCGCTCGTCTTTTCTTGGAGTGTCTAATTATTGTCTGTGCTGGTCCAACACCTCCCTCCATCATCTACCCGCATAACATTTTATGCAGCTGCTGGGGAGAAGCGAAGATGAATACTATAGAGCAGCCGACAAGCTCAGCATTCCAGCTGTTGTGCAACTATAAGTCCCATGAAGCATTGCAAGACTGACAGCTACAGGTATGTCTCCTCAATGCAGAGGCGTGATGGGATTTTCAGCCCAGCTGGAGTGCCAAGACCGCCTACCTCTGAGGAGCGTCACTTAAAAAGGTTGCAAACCTCTGAAAAGCCCCCCCCCCAAAAAATCTGCAAGACAAAGGCATAATGGGCTAGTATGTATTGCATACTAACTCATTATGAAATACTTACCTTAGAATAAAGCTGTTGCAGCGGCCCCTGCACACCGCTGTCATGGCTGACATCTTTTTCCGGATCTTCTCCCGGGTTCGTGGGATCTGGCACTGTGATTGGCCGGAACCGTGATGATGTCACACCCGCGCATGCGCGTGGGAGAAACCGTTCACGGCACGGGCTCGGAAGATACAGCACACGTGGGCCGTTCCTTCAGAGCGCATGCGCCAGGGATATTCACTGGCTGTATGCGCTGGAAATATCTCCTAAACTGTACAGGTTTAGGAGATATTTTCAATACCTATAGGTAAGACTTATTATAGGCTTACCTATAGGTAAAAGTTTGCAGAGGAAGTTTACTTCCTCTTTAAAGCGGAGTTCCACTGGTTTTTGAGTTTATTAAAAGTCAGCAGCTATACTTTTTGTAGCTGCTGACTTTTAAAAAACAGCCACTCACCTGTCCCGCGGTCCAGCGATGCGGCCGCCCGAAGCCTCCGTTCTCTCCCCCTCCGACATTGTGAGTGTGGGCGCCCGGCTGTGACAGTTTACAGCTTCACAGCCGGGCGCTCACTGCGCTCCGTCAATGGCCGAGCAATGTTCTGGGACCTGTCACGTGTCCCAGAACATTGCCGGGAGGGAAGCGCCACCTAGGAATCGCCTAGGCGGTCAGGGGTCGGAAGGAGGAAGTGGGACAGGAAGTCCCACTCCAAACCAGGTACCCCGCACCCCCCCCCCCCCCCAAGAAAAAAAATGACATGCCTATTGTGGCATGTCAGGGGGCTAGGAGTACTTAAAGCGGAACTTCCACTTTTGGGTGCAACTCCGCTTTAAGTCTGCTGTCATCACATCCAAGATGACAGCTCCCAGCAGCAGTCTCAGAGCTTTTAGGTGCCTACACAAGGGAGGCTTTTATATGCATAAACCATTATATACTCTTATTGGAATAATGTTGAAATGAATGGCTTGACGACCAATTCTCTTTAATGACGACATAGCAAATCCAACTAGATTGACAGAGCTTATACCAGGTTGATTTTCTTAAAGTTTTTTTTTTTAAAAAAACACCAAAACAAACATGTTATACTTATCTGCTCTGTATAATAGTTTTGCACAGAGCAGCTCCAATCCTTTTCTTTTTGGGTTCTCTGCCGGTGGTCTGTCTCCTCCCCCCTTCTGCTTTTAGAACCACTTTAACTTCCGACAGCTGATCATGGCAGTGGGGAAACAAAGGCTAGGTGAGTGTGAACTGCTGGAGGGGGCAGTATTTATGTAAGAGCAACACAAAAGATCACTTTAAGATCCCCTGCAAGATAGCGGAACACTTTCACATATCCCTCACTTAGTGAGATGGCCCTTTGCCATTGATGGAGAAGAAGAGCGCCATGCTACACACCTGTTTGGCCGTCCTGTTTCCTAACTCCTCAGCGATCTTTTGCCACCGCTTGGACTCCACCTCCTCCGGGGGGTACTTCAGAAGCAGTTGCTCCAGTTTTTTCTATTTCATCATAAAAATAAAACAAATTGAGTGTTTACTGTATCTCTCAACATAAATGAAAATTCAAAAGGACAAAATCTATAAGCCTGGAAAAAGAGAGGATGACGTGGATTTACAATACAATTACTTGGATCCTTTACCTGTTCTTCCACTGACCACAACTGATTGAAGGTCCCCGGCTTGGAGTCCATACAGAGTCGGCCTCTTACCTGTGATACAAGTCAGAATGAGCGTAAGCTCGCCAAGAGGCCACATTAAATGATTTGTGCATTTATACATTTTATTTATGCAACAAGTATAGTACTAACAGGATACATATAGTTTTTTAAGGTAAATCTAAAACACTACATATGAATATATTTACTATGTATCATCGTAGGCAGCAGGTGGTACTATGGGCTTCCTTCCACACTTATACCAGGCTAGCCTTACTAGCTTGTATTCTATTTGCTCCTGTCCGTCAGGGGATTAAGTGCATGTAGCAGTTCGTTGCATCTTTAAATGGTCCTCGGCATGCACTCCCCCCCCCCCCCCCCCCTCAGTTTCAGATCTTAATTGATGAAACTGGTCTCAGCTCTATGCACTTTCCAGAGGCAAGCGCTGTCAGTAGAAATGCATGAGAGGGGTGGTTCAGTTCCTCTATTCCACCCCCTCTGTGTTTTCATTGGTTGTTAGTACCCCAATACAGTGGTCCCAAACCTTTTTGGCACCGGGGGTGGGGAATATTGTGGTAGTAGGTCCTCAGCCCCCCTTCACATCACAACCTCCTTTACAGCACAGTAGCCCATTTTTTATAAGTGTCAACATTCCCCCCTTTACATCACAGTACCCCCTTAAAGGAGAATAGCCAAAGCTCGTTTGGCTGTACTTCTCCTATGGATCACAGGAGTGAAGTTCATTTTGAACTCCTGTGACCCATCTTCAGCAGACAGCGGGCTGAAGTCTGCTCTCTGCTGACATCACAGAGTCGGTCCAGGCTCGGGCGTCATCAGGACCATATGATTGGGATCCGCCCAGATCCCTGGACCAGCACCCAGCTCTGCCTCTCAGCGAGCCCCTGAGAGCCTGAGCCGGCCGCTGCCGCCACTTCCACAGCCCAGCGCGCCAGTGAGCGAGGAGGGGGGCAGAGCAGAGAGTCAGCCAGCAGCTCTCTGCTCGGGGAGCTGTGAGAACTGAGAAATCGGTGGTGTTCGATCGCTCGGTTCTCAGTGTTGGAGGCGCAGAGGGACAGATGCGGAATCAGACCAATGCTGCATCCACCTAGGTAAGTATGATTAAAAAAAAACAAAACCCATTCTTCTCTTTTAAAGCAGTGCCACAGTGTCCTCAATTTCACTTCACATCCCAGCTGATCTCCCCCAATCACAGTGCCACTTGCAGTCATTGCCCCCCCTTTCACCCCTCACATCCCTGTCCCCCTTTCAAACTCTGCCTCCCCTGCACAGTCCAACCTTCAGCAGGGCAGAGACATGTGTGTCCTCGCCCAAGTCACGCCCTGCCGCCGATGTCACCCTATCAGCAGGCCAGGGGCGGGAGGAGTTGCATATCTGGATGGAGGGTGGGAGCTGCCCACCTTATTATGTTAACAATCTCTGTCCAAATCTGCAGCTCCTCCTGCCCCCTTGCCCCTACATCGGTGGCTGGGCGGGAGACTCAGGAGAGGACACACAAGGCTTCTAAGTGGCACAGCCATGGTCCGGGCAGACCTGTCATTGGGCCTGTGTCAGGACCGCGGGGTCACTGCTCACCTCCTGCGGTGCGGCCCAGTTACTAACAGGCCACAGACATGTATCGATCCGTGGCCTGAGGACCTCTGCCTTAATACACTTGCATTTCTTACCCCAATTTAAAAAAAATGTGTTAAGTGACTCTGCCTAAAATTAAATAAGGTGGAGACCGTCCAAACAATGAAAAGACAGGGGGTAAAAATAAGGGAACTGAGTGGAAACTCAGTACCAAACTCAGTACCAAACTTTCGGTGGCCTCAATGAATGGGAAGGTGACAACTGAATTTTGCCTTAACTTAACATTAGTAACACCCACAAATTGGGTTTCTATTAGGGGAGGAGCAGAGAAAGATTTTCTTCACATTTTAATAGTGGTTCATTGGAAAGGCTAATAAAAGAATTTAGACATCAATGTAAAAAACCTGTATTTATTTATTTTTTGCTCATCAGTATTCTTCTTTCACAGTTTTTCTTTTAAAGTCTAATTGAACAACTGAATAGCTGAAAATTTAAATACACAGACAACAGAATGAACTAGAAAAGTGACTTGCGACTTGCCCCATTCCCTGGAAAGCCTGTTCATAAAGGGTTGTATTGAGATTCCATTACAAGGACGCATTTACACAGGGAAAAGCTACTGCTGGGCTCTCTCAAATTTGCTCTGCAAAACCAATGTCATGTGTACTTCCCGTACTAAATCTGAATTCCAAGTGAACAGCTTAATACAAAGATGAAATGGATATATGGGAGCCATTTTACATCCACAAGGATTTGTATTTTTATCCATCCAGTTCTGATATTTACATGGCATACAGCAAAGCCCTGTCTGGTGGAGCAGAAGACCTGACTTTTCTCGGCTGCATTAAAGCTGCAATCCACAATTCAGCAACTTTGTAAAAAGTGCAGGCATACCATGAGTTAGGTCCAAATAGCTGCCTGCCACATAGTGGGCTTATCTCTATTATTTATATAGGACAGGTTTATGGCTCTGCTGTAGGATGCACTCAACACACAAGTCTGCAAGAGAGGAGAGAAGAAAATTAAGCAGCCATGCCTGCCATTCCCTTCTGCTGGCCATTCACAGAAGCCTTTGTATTTTGTGAATACAAAGGCTTCTGGGTTTGGTCAGGAGAGATGTGGGGAGGGGCAGGCATAATAGCTGCACTGACTCTACACTTGCAGGGGGTGAGACCAGCGTCAGAGCTCCGAAAGCAATGTTGCTGGAGCACAATAAACCTATCAGATATAAATAATAGAGATAAGCCCAGGAGGTGGCAGGCACCTTGTTGGAATTCAAGCAAAGTTGCTGTATTCTGGGAATTCAGCTTTAACACTTGGGAGGTCTTGCCCTTCCCCGAGCCTGTGACTTGACAAAAAAAAGAGAAACAGCAGACTGGTAAGTCTATGCCTCAGCTCTCTCTTCATCTCAGCATGTGCCTTATTAGCTCATGAGTCCAGTAATACAATTAACTGGCTGCTTGTGCTGCTTCTCACTTCCCCAGTCTGAGCTCTGCAGTTCAGATACTTACTTTGCTTTCATTTAAAAAAAAACAAATATTTAATGATGTATTCATTTACACAGAGTTGTGTTACCTTTTGTCATTTTAACTGCTTGGAAGTTCAGCTTTAAAACAGTTTAGCAATTAGGCAGTTTAGACTAAGGAGAATTTAAAGCTGAACTTCACCTAAAAGAGGAGTCCAATTTTGATCGGTACCCGCTCCCACTTCCCGTTAGATCGCCACGGCATTCTGAACCAAAGTTCTCCCCCCACAGGCTCTTGATACACATCACAGGTCCCAGGAGACTGCGGGACCATTCAATGGGTGGGACAAAGTGCAGCTGGTGCATGTGTAGTCATCTGTGAAGATGCAGGGAGTCACAGTCGGCTCCCCACAGTTAAGATGCCAGAGCCTGTACCCAAAGACTGGCAAAGAGCCAAGTTGGGTGAGGACATCACTGGATCCTGGGACAGGTAAGCATGTGTTTTTTAAAAGTCAGCAGCATTTGTAGATGCTGACTTTTAAATTTCTGTTTACAGGGTGAAGAACCTCTTTAATACACATTTTAAACAGCCTTTAATGTGACTGGGGGAAAAAAAAAAACTAAAAACAACCCTAAAAGTTTTTTTTTTTTTTTTTAATTTGTTACACAACTGAAATGCACAGATGTGATCCTGCTTTCAGCTCAGTAAATCCATGTTGACAGTACGGTCAGATTGTACCGTGTATGACCCTTACATATTATACTCTGCTGTGTCATCTTGGCGTAGAGGCTGCAAATACCTTCAGTACCAATGGCCCTGATATCTAATGCATAATACTAATACATTGCCCAGAGACCACAATGCATATCTATGGTTCCTCACCAATAAATGTCACCCATAGGTACAGACCTCCCAAAACTGTTCTCTTACCTGGGACATATTAATCGCAGAGCTTTCCTGACCATCACTCTGGGGCAGGACAGAATAACAGGAAGGCTCTCCATCTTTTTCTCCTGTTCTCTGAGAATTGGCGTGTAGCCCAGCTGTCCAGAGCAAATAAGGCATTCTGTGTTAGTGCCTTCATTACACAATGTGAACCAAAATTCATTCCCTCATAATAAAGTTGGTCTTGTTTACTTATGTTTGAGAGAATCAACGTTAAAGTGGAACTTTACCCATAGCAACTTAATAAAAAAAAAAATAATGTTCTTTAGCAAGGAACATACATTCCATATTAATAATTATGCTACCAAATTAGCGTGTGCTGTAAATTGCCTCCAGCATTGCTCCTGTTTCTTCTTGCTGGAGGCTGCAGTTTTGCAGAAAGCCTAGAGCCCCTGAACAGCAGTAAATCATAAAGCGGAACTAAACCCATCGAAACCCTTACAGACCACTTTGACCTACAGGTAAGCCTAGATTAAGGCTTATCTGTAGGTCCAAGAAATATCTCCTGAACCTACACGGTTTAGGAGATATTTGCAAAAAGACAGGCACCGCTGTCTACGGCGCATGTGCCGTAGACAGCGGCGCGCAGGCGCACTGAGCATGCCGCTGCTAACAGCTAGTGGCAGCTCCCGTGCGCATGATCGCGGCTCTCGCCAATCCGATACCCAGAAAGAAGATGGACGCTCCATAGCAGAGGGGACAGCGGTGACATCGCAGGCTCCTGTGTCAGGTAAGTGACACATAATGGGCTACTATGCGATGCAGAGTAGCTCATTATGCTTTACCTTTGCAGGGAAACAAAGAGGAAGTAAACCCACCAGGGTTTACTTCCTCTTTAAGTGTTTCAAAAAACAGCTACATTCCTGTAATGCCAGGATTGCCAACTGCCACATTTGCTTGTGTCCTCAACCAAACTGTCAAACCATTAAATGGCAGGTGTCTTAACTGATCACATGTGCAGCACCACGGCAATTGCAGATCAAACAGAAGAAGCTTCCTTGGCTGTAAAGGAGAGGAGGGTTTAATTCCGCTTTAAGGCTGGGTCACTTGTGTGAATAGGATGTGGGTTTCCCCCCATCCAATTTGCATAACAGGAGAGTGTGACCGGCTCTCAATGAAGCCGGTTCACACATCTCCGGGGCGGCCGCAGGAACGCACAGCAGAAGAGTCCTGTGCAAGTTTGGCTCCATTCCAGGTCCGAATTCAAGCAAAAAATTTGGACCTGAAATGGTGAACAGGGACGTACCGGACTCGCTGCTGTGCCCCGCACTGCACATAGTGTGAACCCAGCCTAGGGCTGTCAGCAGATTGGCCTCTACAAACTCAGCAGGGCCTAAAAACAGAGAGCAACTGAGCATGTGCAGAGCAGGGTGCGACAGTGTATTACTGGATTTTAAGCAGTATGGGCATTTATTTTTAATGTTTTGCATAGCTATACCTGCAAAAGAGGACAGCCTGAAGTCATCTAGCAGGACTTCATTTTCTCACTAAAGTTCCACTTTAAAGTAGATGTAAATCCTAACTCAATGACATTTAGTTTGCAAAAGTTGCAAGTATCATTAACAACTGTCATCTTTAAAACAAAACACTTGATCTCATCCTTTGTTATATTTCAGTCCTGCTGATCTCCTGCAGCATCTTTGCAGAAATGTTCTGCCTACATGCACTCCGGCGATAGCTGCATGGTATTTCTCATGGCGGGTTTGCTGATGTTGATAACAGTGGCCTAAATAATGAGTGCGGAAAGAGGTGCATGATTGGAAGACAGAGCATTGTCCCCCTATAACAGGAAGTGCCTGAGCAAGGAACATCATGGCAAGAACACCAGATGTTATTTTCAATGGAAACTGCAGAGTCAAAAATATTGTTATTTGACTTTTTAAATTACATTCGCATTGAGAGGCTGACTGGCCCCAGCTGTCTGAGTATTAGGGCACATAGAGCAATTACATGTTTTTAGGGAAAGATGAGCAGCCCTGAACGCAGACAGTTTGCAGTGTACCGCCCTCCAAGCCCATGTGAATGAGTCTGAAAAAAGATTTTAACCACTTGATCTCCGGAAGCATTTACCCCCTTCATGACCAGGGCAATGTTATTCAGCACTGCGCTACTTTAACTGGCAGTTGTGCGGTCATGCAATGCTGTACCCAAATGAAATTTTTAGCATTTTTTTTCACACAAACAGAGCTTTCTTTTGGTGGTAATTGATTATCACTGGATTTTTTATTTTTTTGTGATAAAAATGAAAAAAAAAAAGAGAAAATTTTGAACCCCCCCAATATTTTCTACTTTCTGTTATAAAATATATCCAATAAAAAATGTCTTTAAAAAATTAGGCAAAAAGGTATTCTGCTACATGTCTTTGATAAAAAAAAATCCCAATGAGTGTATATTGATTGATTTGCAGTATACAGTGGATATAAAAAGTCTACACACCCCTGTTAAAATGTCAGGTTTCTGTGATGTAAAAAAATGAGACAACAATAAATCATTACAGAACTTTTCAAACTTTAATGTGACCTATAAACTGTACAACTCACTTGAAAAACAAACAGAAATCTTTTAATATTTTAAGGGGGGGAGGGGCGAGTAAAAATAAAAAAACAAAAATAATGTGGTTGCATAAGTGTGCACACCCTCTTATATCTGTAGGGATGTAGCTGTGTTCAGAATTAAGCAATCGCATTCAAACTCATGTTAAATAGGAGTCAGTACAGACCTGCCATCATTTAAAGTGCCTCTGATTAACCCTAAATAAAGTTTGGCTGTTTTAGTAGGTCTTTCCTGACATTTTCTTAGTCGCATCCTACAGCAAAAGCCATGGTCTGCAGAGAACTTCCAAAGGATCTGAGAGATCTCGTTGTTAAAAGGTATCAGTCAGGAGAAGGGTACAAAAGAATTTCCAAGGCATTAGATATATCATGGAACACAGTGAAGACAGTCATCATCTAGTGGAGAAAGTATGGCACCAAGAACTGGACGTCCCTCCAAAATTGATGAAAAGACGAGAAAAAAATGGTCAGGAAAGCTGCCAAGAGGCCTACAGCAACATTAAAGGAGCTGCAGGAATATCTGGCAAGTACCGGCTGTGTGGTACATGTGACAACAATCTCCTGTATTCTTCATATGTCTGGGCTATGAGGTAGAGTGACAAGATGGAAGCCTTTTGTTACAAAGAAAAACATCCAAGCCCGGCTAAATTTAGCAAAAACACATCTGAAGTCTCCCAAAAGGATGTGGGAAAATGTATTCTGGTCTGAAAAAACCAAGGTTAAAATTTTTGGCCATAATTCCAAAAGAGGTTTGGTGCAAAAACCAACACTGCACATCACCAAAAGAACACCCTACCCACTGTGAAGCATGATGGTGGCAGCATTATGCTTTGAGGCTGTTTTTCTTCAGCTGGAACAGGGGCCTTGGTCATGGAAGAGGGAATTATGAACAGTTTCGAATACCAGTCAATATTGGCACAAAACCTTCAAGCTTCTGCTAGAAAGCTGAACATGATGAGGAACTTCATCTTTCAGCAAGACAACCCCCTGAAGCATACATCCAAATCACTAAAGAAATGGCTTCACCGGAAGAAGATTAAAGTTTTGCAATGGCCCAGCCAGAGCCCAGATCTGAGTCAGATTGAAAATCTGTGGGGTGATCTGAAGAGGGTTGTGCACAGGAGATGCCCTCACAATCTGACAGATTTTGGAGTGTTTTTGCAAAGAAGAGTGGACAAATATTGCCAAGTGAAGATGTGCCATACTGGTAGACTCATACCCAAAAAGACTGAGTGCTGTAATAAAATCAAAAGGTGCTTCAACAAAAGTATTAGTTAAGGGTGTGCTCACTTATGCAACCATATTATATTCCATTTCTTTATTTTTATTTCCCTCCACCTAAAAGATTTCAGTTTGTTGTTCAACTGCGTTGTACAGTTTATAGGTCACATTAAAAGGTGGAAAAAGTATCTTTGTCTCATTTTTTTACATCACAGAATCCTGACATTTTAACAGGGGTGTGTAGACTTTTTATATCCACTGTATACTGGAATTTAGCAGCTATAGACACTATACTGTAATGGCGATGATCAGCTACTTATAGTGTGACTGTGATAGTGTGGCGAGAAATCGAGCACTAACTGACACTATCTGGGAGTGTCACTGACATCGTTAGTGACACTAATAAAGTGATCAGTGATAATACTGTACTGTCACTGTACAAATGACACTGGCTAAGAAGGGATTAACATCTAGGGGCAATCAAGGTGCAAATATGTGCCTAACAATGTGTAATGTGTGCTGCTTTTACTTTTCTATCTGGCTGTTTTTTCTCTCTGCTTTGCAGGAAAAAGAAACAGCCAGATCGCTGATCAGTGTACAGCGCCCTGTGTGTCTGTACACACAGGGCACTGTGCTGTGGTTAGACACAGCCTATCAGCAGGTCTCAGCCATGAATCATTGGCCAGAACCTGCTGACAAAATCGACGTGTCCCCACTGACGTACATGCACGTGATCCGGCAGGGCTGTGCCACTTGCCCGCAGTATAACTACTGTGGGCGGGCGGCAAGAAGTTAATGATTTGAATTTACACTTTATTCATTTTTTTCACTTATTTTCCCGCACTGCATTAGATGAACAGAAGTAAAAGGAATCTGAGTGGTTTTTGTGAACCCACAAAACAAAATATAATTATTATACTTATAGGGCTCAGTACTTTAAGAATGGACAGTGTACATTTTATATCCTAAAGCCCCTTTCACACTGGGGTGGTTTGCAGGCGCTATTGCGCTAAAAATAGCGCCTGCAAAACGACCCGAAACAGCCGATGCTGTCTCTCCAGTGTGAAAGCCCTCGGGGTGCGCCAGCAGGACAGGAAAAAAAGTCCTGCTAGCAGCATCTTCGGAGCGGTGTATACACCGCTCCTGCCCATTGAAATCAATGGGACAGCGCGGCTATACGGCCGGCAAAGCGCCTCAGTAGAGGCGCTTTGCGGTGGTTTTAAACCCTTTTCCCGCTGCTAGCCGGGATAAAACCCCCCCCGCTGGTGGCCTAATAGCGGCGCTTTACCGCCGACGCCGCCCCGTGTGAAAGGGGCCTTAAACACAATCAAAGCTGGTGGAACATCACATGCTGCTCCTAATATCAGTTCAGTTCAAAAGTTTTTGGACAGAAACAAATGCATTTAAAAGGGAAATCTGGCAAATTTCATCTGCTTGGATACACATGAGGGTTGATTTACTAAAACTGGGAAGTGCAAAATCTGGTACAGCTGTGCATGGTGGCCAATCAGCTTCCAACTTCAGCTTGTTCAATTAAGCTTTGACCAAAAAAAAAAAAAACCTGGAAAACAATTGGTTTCTATGCACAGCTGCACCAGATTTTGCACTTTCCAGTTTTAGTAAATCAACCCCAGTGTATAAGAGATATATCCCTAAGACTGGCTGAGCAAAATGACAAAATTGTGAAATTGGGTTCAGCATGACTTCGCTCATAACACTTACTAACCTTTATCAAAAATGAGCTTCACTCTTCTGGAATTCCGTTTCCTGTTTCTGAACTCTCTTTCGAAGTTTCCAAGAGCTGAAGTATACTGGTCCCAAGAAATTTCTGGTAACTGAACAATCCTCTGAGTGCGAGGAATGCCAATATCCACCTAGTTTGAATAAAAACAATGCAGGTTCAAGCTTCACCTTCCAAACAATAAGGCTTCATTCATACAAGGCTCTGGTGTTTGTTTTTATAAAAATGAATGAGAAATAGATTTGTGAACTATAGTGTTTGTTTTACATTAAGGTCTCGGTCACATGGGATGTACTGTAGCGCAGGGGTCCCCAACCCCCGCACTGGTGCCGGCCCATGGCCTGTTGCTGACCTGGCCGCACAGCGGGAGATGAGTGCCCCTTTACAGTGTACTCCTCTTTATATCACAGTGCAGTTCCCTTTACAGCATAGTCCCCTACACATCACAGTGCCCCTTTACAGAGCAGTCCCCGTTACATTACTGTAAAGGGGACTGCACTATAAAGAGGCACTGTAATGTAAAGGGGAACTGAGGACACTGTGGGACTGCTTTAAAGGGGGAACTGTGAACACTGATATAATGGGGGTATGAAGGAGGCTGAGGACAGACTTCATGAATATCCCATCCCGCGACCCTAGGGTTGCCACCTCATCCATTAAAACACAAACACATATTAATTACGCAGGTTCTGTGGCTGATTAAGGTGGTAATTAAACTCACTTGGTGCCTTATCTGCATTTAATTAGCCTCAAAACCCGTGTAATTCATATGTGTTCGGGTTTAAAGGGATGAGGTGGCAACTCTACGCGACCCATCCACCACAACCACCATCCTCCTCCTGCAACCCCCGCCCCCTTGGTCCCTAGGAAATTTGGCTACCATGAAATCAGTCCTCGAAGCCAAAAAGGTTGGAAAGCGCTGCTCTAGCGTACATCTGTGCAGGGCCATGTTTATCTGCATGCGGACACACAAGTGCTCCGTGCATCCCCATGCAGGCAGTGCCATTGATACCAACTGGTACACAGCAGCTGCACAGACACAGCCACTGCTCCTAATATGACATCTGTGTGGGTCCTTGTCTCTAAACTCGTACTGTCTGTGTTGGGGGAAAGCACCTGCATGGATGTCATAATAGGAGCAGTCGCCGTGTCTGTGGACCAATGGGGATGCACAAAAAACTTGTACATCCCTGTGCAGGTAAACATGGCCATATGGTATAGTATACCCTGTGTGAGCAAGGCCTTATATGCAAAAATGTGTTTACATGTTCCATACAAACTTTTCCTGCAAAACTCTCATTTCCGAGCATAACTAAGGATAAATACCGCATGGATTTTTTAGTTAAAATAACTCATGTGGCATTTATCTCAAAAGTAGTCAATTCACTAAAAAAACATGCGTTACTTACCGATTACGTTAAATATTTATGTTTTGCAATATTTATCACTTAAATTTAGCTTTATTGTTTCACTTTTTTTTTTACATGCCAACACTGCAACAGAGGAAGAAATAAACAGACAGAAATACAGTAATACCTCGGATTGCGAGTAACATGGTTAACAAGCGTTTCGCAATACGAGCTATTATTTTTAAAAAATCCTGACTCGGCGAGCGTCGTCTCGCAAAACAAGCAGGATTCAAGCCACTGCGGTGTGCAGTAACGCATGTGGCCAGAGGTGCGGGGGGCGCTGGTGACACTCTGAGCCACTTGGAAACACTCGGTTCCCGAGTGCATTCGAGTGGTTTCGGAGTGTCTCCGGCGCCTCCCTACCTCTGGCCACATGCTGTACTGCATACAGTAGAAGCCACTGTGGAACTAATTATCTGAGTGTCCATTGACTTCTATGGGGAAACTCACTTTAATATGAGTTGCTTTGGATTACAAGCATTCTTCTGGAACGAATTATGCTCGTAATCCAAGGTTCCACTGTACTATGAAACTGAAAACATTCTAGCGTGCTTTCATTCACCGACACGATCTCCCTCTGGTGAAATGTTACAATTTATTTTCATTCCTGAGCTCAGGACAAAACATTTCTACACCGATACATTGTATACTTTTAATTTACTGGCCAGTGCAGAGTTCCCCTTTTTCTTATTTTGTACATTGCTAAAATACCGACTGTCTACTGGCAGGTGATAAATGACAAATGTGTGTTCTTCAGTAAATTGACTTTAATGATTTATCTTTTTTTTTATCCTTTTTAGCAGTATTTAACTCAAATTCCATATTTTACTTTGATGAATTGACTCTCTTATCTCATGCGATATTTCCGAAAAATGCGTCACATGACCATATTGCATGGGATAACCTTTAGTGAATCGACCCCATTGATTGGTGTATTGGTCAGAAAATCTGGTTAGGGTCCTTTCACCCGGCGGACTCTGTTTTGCTTAGCGGGGATCGCTCCACTGATCAGGCAGATAACAGGTCCGTCTTCGCTCGCTGTGCTGAGATGGACATGTCAGATCCCCGATGTCCTCTATGGAAAGATTGGATGAAAAAACGGACCGCCTCTCCGTTTTCATCCGATCCGCCAGACGGATGGAAAATAGGGTCACCGTCCATGTGGTTTTAGCAGACAGGATCGGATAGCAGCGGACAAGTATAGAGCGTCTGATCAGGTCTTCCTAAAAAACTGACAGGCGGACCCGATCAGAAAGCTCGTGTGAAAGGACCCTAAGAATATTTGAACAGAGAGAAGCACACCTCCAGCAAACTCAGGTGCAGACCTCGGCTCACCACCGTGGAAGACGAACAAGACAAGGAATTGGTCGCACACTGGAACTCCTAATTATCTCGATGTCATCTTTATTGTCAAAAAAGGGTCAGACAGATACAGGCAATGGTAGACGTTTCACAAGCGATAGCTTGCTTGTTCATAGCTTGCTTGTGAAACGTCTACCATTGCCTGTATCTGTCTGACCCTTTTTTGACAATAAAGATGACATCGAGATAATTTGGAGTTCCAGTGTGCGACCAATTCCTTGTCTTGTGAGAATATTTGAGATTGAATCCACTGGATGTACTTACCTGTTGATTCATTGAAGAAACAGCTGCTTATGTAATAAAAACACCCAGATTTTTTCTTAACCACTTGTCACCAAATGATGTACATGTATGTCATAGTTACATAGTAGGTGAGGTTGAAAAAAGACAAGTCCATCAAGTCCAACCCATGTGTGTGATTATATGTCAGTCTTACATTGTATATCCCTGTATGTTGCGGTCGTTCAGGTGCTTATCTAATAGTTTCCCGCTGAGACCACAGCCTGTGGAAGGGAATTCCACATCCTGATCGCTCTTACAGTAAATAATCCTCTACATAGTTTAAGGTTAAAACTCTTTTCTTCTTACAATTTTAATGAGTGGCCACGAGTCATGTTAAACTCCCTTTTGCGAAAAAGTTTTCTCCCTATTGTGGGGTCACCAGTACGGTATTTGTATATAGAAAACATATCCCCTCTCAAGCGTCTCTTCTCCAGAGAGAATAAGTTCAACGCTCGCAACCTTTCTTCATAACTAATATCCTCCAGACCCTTTATTAGCTTTGTTGCCCTTCTTTGTACTCGCTCCATTTCCAGTACATCCTTCCTGAGGACTGGTGCCCAGAACTGGACAGCATACTCCAGGTGCGGCCGGACCAGAGTCTTGTAGAGCGGGAGAATTATAGTTTTATCTCTGGAGTTGATCCCCTTTTTAATGCCAATATTCTGTTTGCTTTGTTAGCAGCAGCTTGGCATTGCATGCCATTGCTGAGCCTATCATCTACTAGGACCCCCAGGTCCTTTTCCATCCTAGATTCCCCCAGAGGTTCTCCCCCCAGTGTATAGATTGCATTCATTTTATTGCCACCCAAATGAATTATTTTACATTTTTCTACATTGAACCTCATTTGCCATGCAGTTGCCCACCATTGGGGAGGTGGCTGTACCAGGGTGACGCCTGCAACTAGAGGCATCACCCAGGTACCGTTTTTTAGAGCGGAAGGTCGGCTTTCATGTCATAACAACCGATGTG
The DNA here is from genome assembly GCA_037952835.1 of Lithobates septentrionalis. Taxonomy (NCBI): domain Eukaryota; kingdom Metazoa; phylum Chordata; class Amphibia; order Anura; family Ranidae; genus Lithobates; species Lithobates septentrionalis. Next base: position 382,719 of record JBBDGP010003096.1, on the reverse strand, counting down.
GCTAAGCAGCTGCTCAGCCGTTATCACACGCAGCAGGAGGGGACGTCCTCCCGCACCCTTCCACCACTCCACCCAGGTCTCCCATCCCACCGGCAGACCCGAGCGACCAGCCGACACGTCCGCCGGCTGACCGGAGACCAGGACAAAGCCGAAATCGGCTTCGATCAGGTCTCTGATGTAGTAACCCGGAAGCGACGTCACTTCCGGTTTACTTGGCAGCCAACTACGCAAATTTCAGAGAATCCAAAGTACGGGCTCTGTGCTGTGTTTACCATACAGAAAACTGATTGTAAAAAAAAAAAAAAATTGTATTAAAAATGTTCACAACCTCTACATATAAGAGGTATTAAACCCAAAAACAAAAATGTAATATATTGTAACTAACCAAGCCCTAAATGTTATACCTGCATTCGTTTTCTTTTTTTACCTGTATTTTCACCTGGTGATCCAGCCAATAACATACTTCTGTCTAGAGTACCTCCACTCTGGATGGAGGAGCATTGGAGACACCTTTGGACAGCAGCATTGTCAATCTGGGGAGAGGGTGGTGTTAGATACACTAGCAGAGATGGAATTGTCTAAGAAATTTAAGCCGAAAAGTTACAGGAACAATTTTTTTTCCTTTCGAAGAAAGGTTTTACATAAAAGAATAAAATCTGATTCCTGTCAGTGTTAAATGATTTGCCTCAACTCTCTAACTGCCATTTTTGAAGGACAGCTTGGTCTGTTGCAAAATACTTTCTGGAAGGATCAGCAGGTAAAAACAGAGTGGAAAAAGCCTAAAAAAAGAAAACAATGCAATTACCACATCTACGAATTGGTAAGCTGCAATATATTACATTTTTGCTTTTGAGTTTAAACCTTCTTTGGAAATGTGCATAAGATAATTTACAGTGCCTTGAAAAATCATTCATGCCCCTTGAAATTTTCCAAATTTTGTCATGTTACAACCAAACACATATATTTATTTTATTGGGATTTTATGTGATAGACCAAACAGTGGCACATAATTGTGAAGTGATAGGAAAATGATAAATGGTTTTCAATTTTTTTTACAAATAAATATGTGAAAAGTGTGGCGTGCATTTGTCTTCAGCCCCCTTTACTCTGATACCCCTAACTAAAATCTAGTGGAACCAATTGCCTTCAGAAGTCACCTAATTAGTAAATAGAGTCCACCTGTGTGTAATTTAATCTCAGTATAAATACAGCTGTTCTGTGAAGCCCTCAGAGGTTTGTTAAGAAACCTTAATGAACAAACAGCATCATGAAGGCCAAGGAACACACCAAGTCAGGGCTAAAGTTATGGAGAAGTTTAAAGCAGAGTTAGGTTATAAAAAAAATATCCCAAGCTTTGAATGTCTCACAGAGTATGGCACAACTGCAAACCTACCAAGACACGGCCGTCCACCTAAACTGACAGGCCGGGCAAGGAGAGCATTAATAAGAGAAGCAGCCAAGAGACCCATGGTAACTCTGGAGGAGCTGCAGAGATCCACAGCTCAGGTGGGAGAATCTGTCCACAGGACAACTATTAGTCGTGTTCTCCACAAATCTGCCCTTTATGTATAAACCTGGCCCATATCTGGGTTTTGTGCTTAAGCATCTCAAAAAGAGGTTGCACATTAAGCTTAGTGTAGTCAGCAGGCACCCAAGTGATGTATATGCCCAAATACCTGATGTAGTTCACTCTTTGTAAGGGAAGGTGGCCCTGGGCTTGTGTTGTTGGGAAGCTGTCTATGGGAAGTATTTGAGATTTATCCTAATTGATTTTGAGTCCTGAAAAGGAGCCAAAACATTCTATCAGGGCCAAGGCTATGGGAGGTGCATCTGTAGAGCCATCAATGTACAATAGGGTGTCATCAGCATATGTGCTAACCTTCTCCGATGTGGGTCCCACGTGTAGTCCTACTATGTCTGGATTGGAGCGTAGTAAGACTTTATCAGTCCAGGACTCCTACTACTGCTGTAGCTTGCAAAAAATGAAGGAAAAAAAAATTTTTATATAAAAAAAGGAAAAAAAAAAAAAAAAGGCAAAGTCTAGGAGAAAATTACATGTCATGACCCACTAGAGGCATGTTTGTATTTGTTGCAGATCCTTATGCCTTGGTACTGTTCCACGGGTCTAGAATTTGTTTTAACCCTTTTAGGATAATGGGTGACTATGATTGAAGAGGCAGTCTCTGCAGCTTGACACAGTCCGTCCACAAGGTTAACAACTGGTGTACAGTGACACATCATGAAGCAGAGTTTCAGGGGTTCAGGTTACCACTGATTTTCACCTTGAGTAAATTAGGGTCTTATTAAGCACAGTCCCTGTTATATATATCATACTCACTCAAACCTCAGTCTGCTCTTGCAGGAGCGTTCCGGCGCCCTATCCAGGTCATCAGCTCTGCGGGATCCTCAAAGAATGATGCACGGCCATCATGTTCCACTCTGTCTTGCGGGGAATAGCATTGCATACTTGTAGTGCATATTTCTGAGTTTGCGTTTGGCTTCCATAAAGGTTTGCCGGCGTCGCTGCACCTCGGACGAAAAGTCCGGCAACAGTGCGATTTTAACATTGCCAAACGGGATGTTACCCCTCTCCCTTGCCAGTCGCAAGGCTGCATCTCTATCCTTATAATTCAAAAGTTTTGCAATGAATGTGCGTGGCGGGGCCCCCTGGGGTGGTGGTCTGGCCGGCATGCGGTGTGCCCTTTCTACTGCCAGCATGGGGGAGAAAGCCTCTCTGCCATAGGTATTTGTGAGCAATTGCTCTAGGAAAGTAGTTGGATCTTTACCTTCTGCTCCCTCCGGGAGGCAGATTAAGCGGATGTTGCACTTTCTGCTCCTGTTCTCAATATCGTCTTGTTTGGAGAACAGTTGCTGTATGTGTTGTTTCATCTGCTCCATCCCTGTCTGGAGCGGAGGAATGGCGTCTTCTGTAATGCTAATGCGGGCCTCTGTCTCCTTGACTCTGTCCCTCAGTTTGTGCAGGTCTTGTCTGATTAATGATATGTCCACCTTCACTTCTTCTATTTGGGAGGCAAGCGACGTGCGACAGAGGGTTATAGCTTCCAGCAGCTTGTCTGTGTCTCCCGCCGTACGCTCTGTACCATGCTGCTCGGCGCCGCCATTTTCCTCCTGATCCTCCTTTTCCAAACGGCGATATTGATCTAGTTTTTGCTGAGGCCGATTTTTGTGATTTCGACGGGGACATGTTGTCAGATGTCTAGTGAGTCCGGGAAGGTGCTTTTTAGGTCAGGATGTCTTCCGTGGGTTGTAGGATGCCGAGGATTGCAGGATCACTGTGTGAAGCCGCTCGGAATGCGTCCTACTCCATGTAACGTCAGGCCACGCCCCCTCGTTCAGCCCCCTTTAAAACTACCATCACTTTCTCCAGATCAGTCTCTGACGCCTTTTTCAATCTATTTTTACGCATAACCAGGGTAGTTCTGGCATGTAGGTTAAAGGCGTCCCAAACCGTATGCAGTGGGGCTGATCCTTCATTATCTATAAAGTAGTGCCCCCAGTCAGTCAGGATGTCATCGTCATCAAACAGTAATGTAAAGCCAGAAGGGGTTAAACCTCAACATAACTGGGGGCGAGTGACCTCAGAGAAATACCTGTGTCCTACAATCTAGGTAATAGGGAGTTGGAGATTAAGATCAAGTCTATTCTAGACATGGAGTGATGTGCAGAAGAAAAACACGAAAAGGCCTGGGCATCAGGGTGCACAGACCTCCATGTGTCGATAAGGTTAAAACCAGCAACTAATTTTGCAAATCTGGTAGACGGGGATGGATTTGGTGCAGGTGAATTAATATGTAGCTTATCCAGGCTGGGGTTAAGGGTCATATTAAAGTCACCTAGCCAAATAGCCAAAGCGGCAGGGTGCAATGACACATAGCCAAAACCCTCGGACAAAAGTGCAGAATTGAATGGTGGAGGTATATATAATGCCAATATCAAAATCAGTGCCCCATAGATAACTGCATCTAGAAAAACATATCTACCCAGTGGGTCAACCTTAGAACCCCGGAGCTCAAAGTGAGTGGATTTAGCTATAAGAATGTTAACGCCTCTAGAGTAATGCCCCGTACGAACGGTCGGATTTTCCGATGGAAAATGTCTGATCGGAGCCTGTTGTCGGAAATTCCGACCGTGTGTGGGCTCCATCGGACATTTTCCATCGGATTTTCAAACACACAAAGTTGGAGAGCAGGAGATAAAATTTTCCGACAACAAAATCCGTTGTCGGAAATTCCGATCGTGTGTACACAAATCCGACGAACAAAGTGCCACGCATGCTCAGAATAAATAAAGAGATGAAAGCTATTGGCCACTGCCCCGTTTATAGTCCCCACGTACGTGTTTTACGTCACCGCGTTTAGAACGATCGGATTTTCCGACAACTTTGTGCGACCGTGTGTAGACAAAACAAGTTTGAGCCAACATCCGTCGGAAAAAATCCTAGGATTTTGTTGTCGGAATGTCCGAACAAAGTTAGACCGTGTGTACGCCCTATAAGAGGTATAAGTGGAGTGGTAAGTGGTATGCCCATGCTATCCAAGGGCGTTTGAGCGCCAGCTGCAGGTGTCCTTATATATGAGTTTCTACAAGGACTATTATGTCAGCTCGCTGTTTTTTAAGGAAGGAGAATACAGCTGACCTCTTAATTTTATTGTTCATGCCCCGAACGTTCCAGGTGAGGAGTTTCAAAGAGGCCATAGATCAAACAAGAAAAATTGCGAGGCTTCAGGGTTCTCGGCGTCCATATATGCATAAAAAGTGCAGAGGAAGAAAACTCAGTAATATCATATTTTGTTTACTGTACCATTTGTCTCAGACCTGTACATAGTGTAACATTGTGTCTCTAACCAATAGAAAATACAACCCCCCCCCCTCCTTTCCCCGCCCTGCACTGTCCCCAACTTGTGCAGGCATTATACCCAAACTGCCAACATAGGAAAAACATTGTCCAACCTGTGAAGGAAATGCAAAGAATCCCATGTGTGCATGGTACAGAAACAAGTACCCGTAAGCATTCCCCGGCTGTGAATAGAAAGAATATAAATAAAGTAAAGCATGGAAATTAATACGTTCCAGCACAGGTCACTTAAAGAGTCAGGTGGTGCAAAACTTCGCTGTTTAACGAAACACAACATAGGACAGAGCCCACGTGATTAGGTTGGCATCTTGGTGAATTGTTTGTCCGCTTCCGCCGGAAAAAACTGCAATCTGGACCGGCATCATAAAAGAGTAAAGACAAATAGCCTGTCCCTGAAAAAAAATGATCATTTCCAGGCACCCTGTAGTCAGGCTTGGAAGTGAGCAAATGTAAGGCAACAGTGACCTCCAGTGGTGAATATATTGGCGAGCTCCCAAGATATTGCTCCTGGATGTGCAACTGTATGAATAAAAGTCAGGTATATATTCTCCACATGACAACTTGGAAATAAAACAGACTGGAGAGCAAGTCCTTGTATCCATGGGGAATAGGAGGTAGTGAGAGCTGAGAACAGTAAAGCAGCCTCAAGGAAATAAGGATGAGTAGGGAGATGAAACAGAAACAGGATTCCAGAAACCATAGAATAAGAGTTTGTTAAATGGGGATTTAGGGAGAACACTAAGAAGAGCAACAGAGACACTTAGCTGTGGGTTTCCCTGCGCTCAAGCCAGGAGATGGCTACATCCGGATCATTAAAAAAAAAAAGTGCACTCTGTCTTCGCCCTCCACCCGGAGGCGGGCAGGGAAGAGCATGGCATATCTGATGTGGTTTAGTACAAAGGCGCCTTTTAGCTTCTGTAAAAGTTTTGCGTCTGCGCTGCACCTCTGCAGAGAAATCCGGGAACACCGCGATCATCTTTTTGCCATAAGGAATATTTCCCTTCTCTCTGCTTAAGCGCAATATGGTATCTCTATAGTTAAGGAATTTTGCAATGAACGTGTGAGGCGGGACCCCAACTGGAGGTGGTCTCCCTGACATGTGGTGGGCCCGTTCAACAACAAATGTGGGGGAAAGGCCTCCTTATCATACGTGGTGCACAGGAGTTGCTCCAAGAATGAAGGGGGGTCTGCTCCTTCTTCTCCCTCAGGCAGCCCGCTAAATCTCAGGTTGCTCCTTTTGAGCCTGTTTTCCATTTCTTCCTGCTTCTGGAGCAATTGGTTCACTTTCAACTGCATGCTGTCTGTAGAGTTCTGGAGGGGGGGGGGGGGGGGGTTGAGTCCCCCACAGTGCTCAGCCGAATTTCTGTGTCCTTAACCCTGTCCTTCAGCTTCTGGAAGTTCTACCGCACCAGGGAGATGTCCACCTTTACTTCCTTGATTCTGGCAGTCAGGGTGGTTTGGCAGGACGTATTGCCTCTTGGCAGGCAGTGATGGCGCCGAGCACCCTCGCTGTGTCAACCACTGCAGCAGTCTTCTCTCCCAGTGTGGCGCCGCCATCTTGCTCCGGGAGGTCCTGATCTGTCCGGTATTTGTCCAGTTTGGCCACCGCTTTAGTGTTTTGGTTTTTTTGTTTGGACATGCTTACCGGAGGCACCGGGTGTTCAGGCGGCCGAAAACAGGTGGGTTGTGGGTGATGGGGTCCCAGGATGAGTTAATAAGAATATCGGGCCGGCGGAGCTCAGCTCACCAGCGTCCTACTGCATGTCGCTCTAGGCCACGCCCCCTCTTATATTCCTTATTTTGTTTAATTTTTGAAGGACTGTTTTCTTGTATTTGCCCTAAAGACCATTCCTGGTTTGTTTCATTTGGAACTATATGTGTTCATTGAAAGAGCTGGTCATATTGGTCTCTGTTCAATGTACTCCTATGTAGGCGCCGGACTGTCTGGGTCGCTAGCTGTTGATTAGTTTACTGTTAATTAACCCCTTCCCGCCGAGCGTACGCAGATATGCGTACTCGGCTTTCAGGGGTTATACCGGGATGATGCACGCAGCTGCAGGCATCATCCCGGTACCATTTTGTAGAGCGGGCGATCGGCTATCCATGTATAACAACCGATGCGGCTAAAAGCTGCTCGGCTGTTATACCGGAGGGGACTCCTCCCCTCCCGCCGCTCTTAACGTGCCTCCTGATCCACCGGGAGGCCCGATCACCAATCCGCCGGCACCAGCGGCTGCTGACAGTCTGGAACGAAGCCGCGAGCGGCTTCGTTCCAGCCTTCTAATCGTAAACGCGGAAAGCAACGTCACTGCCCGCTTACTCGGCTGCCAATGGCGCCGGTTTTAAAAAAATATACAGTATTCAGAATTGCCGTTTTCGGCGATCTGAATACTGTGAAGTGCAAAGGAGGGATCTTTTAGACCCCCGATCCCTCCATAAAGAGTACCTGTCACCACCTATTACTGTCACAAGGGATGTTTACATTTTTTTAAAACACAATTTCTAAATATAAAAATAAATCAAATAAATAGGAAAAAAAAAACATCCCCGCGTCCCCGCGCAGCAAAGAAAACGCATACGGAAGTCGTGCCCGCATATGCAAACGGTGTTCAAATCACACATGTGAGGTATGGTCGCGATCGTCAGAGCGAGAGCAATAATTCTAGCACTAGACCTCCTCTTACTCTAACCTGGTAACCGTAAAAAAAATTTCAAGCGTCACCTATGGAGATCTTTAGGTACCGTAGTTTGTCGCCATTACACGAGTGCGTGCAATTATAAAGCGTGACATGTTTGGTATCTATTTACTCGGCGTAACATCATCTTTCACATTATACAAAAAAATTGTGCTAACTTTACTGTTTGATTGGCTTTTAAATTCATGAATGTGTCCCTTTTCCCAAAAAGTTGCGTTTAAAACACCGCTGCACAAATACCGTGTGATAAAAAAAATATTGCAACAATTACCATTTTATGCTCTAGATTCTCTGCTAAAAAAATATATATATAATGTTTGGGGGCTCTAAGTAATTTTCTAGCAAAAAATACCGATTTTAACTTGTAAACATCAAATGTCAAAAATAGGCTTAGTCATGAAAGGGTTAAATCACTGTTAGCTGTTCCTTAGATGTTCTAATGATATTGCTGTTTACAGTTTGCATTGTTTAGGACAATGTGATCAAGTACTTACCTGATTCTGTGTGGTATATATTCAGTGTAAATTTACAATTAAGCCAGTTCCAGTTTTCACCTAAGCTAGTGCAGTCTAGTTCTTGGGTGCAATATTTAGTTATAATACCTGGTTACTGAGTGAAGAAAGCTGTACCTTGATGGAGGCACCCAGGTGCCAGGTGGTCTGTCACACCCATTAAAACAGTTAATAAACCTGCTCTTCAGAATATACCATACCTTCTTTTGAAGCATCTCCACAAATCCAATAGGATCGACCAGCGCGTCCTTCTGGTGATGGGTTAACTTCTCAATGTCTAACACGGCTTGTGATCGCTGAGCCTCCAGCACTGAGATAGTCTGTAAAAGCCTCTGATAACTGGAAGGAAAAGAGAAAAAATAAATGACAATCAGCGCACACAGCTCAAGACTCTAGAAGGACACAGACCGTACAGAAACCCATTACACTGAGTGAAATGAAGATTCTCAGATACACAGTACAGGATAAGACCCCATCATACAGCAAGGTTCACACATAAAAGAATATTACAAAATCGGAAATGTCAAGAAACATTGTGCCACTGTAACTAAGAGTTCAAGGAAAGGTAGACTGTTTAGTTTTAGGTTTCCTTTCACATTAGAATTCAACAAAAGAATCCAATTAGCCTGAAATCAGCTGGTCATACAATAAATGGAACAGGTTTACATTCATACAATTTTTGCATCCTGTGCTTAGTTTAAAATAAAGTCACTAATGTTTTAAAGAATAAATTCTGGGCCTATGTAACTATGTATATCAGGGCTCGACAAACCCCAGGCTCCAGGCCTGCACTGCGACCAGAAGTTCCGACCTGGCGCCTGGGCTGCCGCCCGCATACACCCCGTGTGCTCCATACCCCGCTATGTATCCTGGGCTCTGCTTGCCCATCTGCGGGCCCGCAACCGGCATAGCGGGAGGCGCCGGGTAGAGGGGGAGGGGGGAGGTAGGAGAGCGGACAGGCGACCGCTCTCCTTTCCATCTAGTTGTTGACCCGGAAGCGACATGTGATGTAATTTCTGGGTCCCTGTAAGGTATAAAGCTTACCTGTAGGTAAAATTTATATTCCATTGAGGAGCAGCTGGTGACGTCACCAGCGCATTTGCTCTGAAAGAATGGCATATCCGTGTTGTCCCTACAGAGCTCTGTGCCATAAACCGCGACTCCCATGTGCATGCGTGGGAGTGACGTCATCGCGGTTCAATGGTGCACAGGAGCGAGTGAAAATGAAAAGTTGCGTCAGTAGAGCAGGCATCACATAGGAGAGAAAGTTAGAGCATAGGAAAATTAATTTACATATGAAAATCAACTTTGCTAAAAAATTACTTAGAACCCCAAACATTATACAGTGGAACCTTGGTTTACGAGTAACGAGTAAGTTCCCGAGTGTTTCCCAGCTGTCCCCGAGTATTTCCAAGGCTCTCCGCCCCCCCCCCCACCTCTGGCCACATGCGGTATTGCATGTAATAGAAGTCAATAAGGAACGAATTATCTTGGTTTCCATTGACTTCTATGGGAAACTCGCTTTGATATGCGAGTGCTTTGGATTACAAGCATTCTCCTGGAACGGATTATGCTCGAAATCCAAGGTTCCACTGTATATTTTTTAAGCAGAGGCCCTAGAGCAGGGGTAGACAACCTTAGAGAGATGGAAATCTACTTGAAAACTGATAAAATCAAAGATCACCAGGCAGTGTCCTGTTAGGGCCGGTTCCCACCAGAACGTGATGCCAGAAAGGCATGTTCCATGTGCGTTTCCTACATAGTGTTCAAAACGCACTGCCTTTGTAAACTACTGTTGGTGGTGATACATTGTTAACCCCAAAAGATCCCAAACGAAGTGGACACAAAAAAAATATTAGAAGAGAGTGCAGTGTTTAGGAGCATGCTGCACTCAAAATGCAGGGTTCAGGAGCCCGCGGCGTTCAGAATGCAGGGATCAGGAGCTCGCGAAGCTCAGAATGCCGGGATCAGGAGCGCGCGGAGCTCAGAATGCCGGGATCAGGAGCGTGCGGAGCTCAGAATGCCGGGATCAGGAGCGCGCGGCGCTCAGAATGCCGGGATCAGGAGCGCGCGGCGCTCAGAATGCCGGGATCAGGAGCGCGCGGCGCTCAGAATGCTGGGATCAGGAGCGCGCGGCGCTCAGAATGCCGGGATCAGGAGCGCGCGGCGCTCAGAATGCAGGGATCAGGAGCGCGTTACGCTCAGAATGCAGGGATAAGGAGCGCGTTGCGCTCAGAATGCAGGGATCAGGAGCGCGTTGCGCTCAGAATGCAGGGATCAGGAGCGCGTTGCGGATCAGGAGCGTGTTGCGCTCAGAATGCAGGAATGAGAAGCGCGTTGCGCTCAGAATGCAGGCATGGGAAGCGCGCTGCGCTCAGAATGCAGGGATGAGAAGCGCGCTGTGCTCAGAATGCAGGGATGAGAAGCGTGCTGAGCTCAGAATGCAGGGATGAGAAGCGCGCTGCGCTCAGAATGCAGGGATGAGAAGCGCGCTGCGCTCAGAATGCAGGGATGAGAAGCGCACTGCGCTCAGAATGCAGGGATGAGAAGCGTGCTGTGCTCAGAATGCAGGGATGAGAAGCGTGCTGTGCTCAGAATGCAGGGATGAGAAGCGCGCTGCGTTCAGAATGCAGGGTTGAGAAGCGTGCTGTGCTCAGAATGCAGGCATGGGAAGCGCGCTGCGCTCAGAATGCAGGGATGAGAAGCGCGCTGCGCTCAGAATGCAGGGTTGAGAAGCGCGCTGCGCTCAGAATGCAGGGATGAGAAGCGCGCTGTGCACAGAATGCAGGGCTCAAGGGATCAGGAGTGTGTTGCGCTCAGAATGCAGGGATGGGGGGGGCGGGTGATGGGAAGAGTGGTAGAGGACACTGCTATGGGGGTGGCCCTGCCCATAACAGTGTTCACTGCCCCCTTCACATCACCCACCCCCTCCCCACACACACACAGTAGTGTCCTCTTCACCCCCCCCAGCAGGAGACCGAGAAGCAGCACAATTCTGTACAGGGGACGGAAGCAGGAGCTGGTAGAGTGACTTAATATTAACAAGCTGGTGATTGGTTGCTTAGGTCCTAGCAACCAATTACCTGCGTGTTAACTTAAGTTAACCTCCGTCCTGGACTGTGCTGCCTCAGGAGGGGGAGTGTAGGGAGAGAGAAGAACCAAAGGAAAGGCAGCTGGCAGTAGCGGGGTCGGCGGCGCAGACCCGTTCCTGGTCTACCTGTCACCTACCCGCGGTCGACAGTCCGCGATCGACGAGTTGCCGACCCCGGCCTTAGAGAATAAAAGGCAGGTTTTGCGTAGCGGTTTTTCAAATGCATTTTTTTAATGGAAAAATACACTTTAGTAATTCATATAATACCCAATTTCTGGTAAAATATAAAAGATGGTCTTACGCTGAGTAAACAGAAACCCAACTTGTCATGCTTTAAAATTGCACACACTCATGGAATGGTGCCAAAATAAGGTACTTAAAAATCTTCATAGGAGACACTTAAAAAAGCTTTTATAGGTTACCAGTTTACAGTTAAACAGGAGGTCTGGTACTAGAATTATTGCCCTCGTTCTGATGTTCACAATACTTCACATGCGTGGTGCGATCGCCGTTTACCTATGCGTGTGGGACCAATGCATGTGTGATTTGCGCGCAAGTATGGTGGGATGGGGGTGCTTTAAAAAAATGTAAAACTGTCTCTTTTTTATTTATTCTTATTGCTGTCACAAGGAATGTAAACATCCCCTGTGATAACATTACCAAGTGACAGGTCCTCTTTATGGAGAGATCGGAGGTCTATTGGACCCCATATCTCTCCTCTGCCCTTAAAAGCTTCTGATCATACCAAGATCGGTGTGATCAGATGCTTTTTACAAGTCAAAAATTACTTGTTTACATGCTAGGGAAACCAGAAGTAACAAAATACTCATGGCTTCCAGTTTCTAATGCCAAAGTGATGATCGGGGAAGAACCGTTCACCGATCACCTCTATGGTAAGCCAGCAGAACTGTCAGTGCTGGGCTCCCCACCGGCGAGAAGCACCAGAGGCCAATTAGCAGCTAAAATTGCTTTTACATAAACCAGCATTGCCCAAATAAAAGAAAAAATACAGGGATGATGCTGGTAGCTGCAGGTATCATCTCGGTATACCACTTGAAACCCGCAACGTATATATAGGTTTTGTGGTCTTCAAGTGGGTGGGATACCAAAGACAAGACGTAAGGACAACGACTGAGGAGAAGGCACTGCTCACCATAGAGGATCGGTGACCCCTTGTGGGATGTGAAGTGCATCTGGTGCCCCCTGGAGGTTTGCTAGGTACCAGCAAGAAGGGAAGCATGCCTGGCTACTCCAGAAATGAGCATGGGAAACAAAGTGCCTAAACAGTGAGGAACATATACAGTATAATTCATGGGACGGATACTGTGCCAAACCAGGAAAGTGAGTCCACCTGCAGTTTCCCGTGAAATGGGAAACATCTTATGCATGGCTGCAAATACACAACATATGGCACCATTTGAACTGGAGCACCAACACAAAGGGGGAGATATACCAAGGCGGAAGAGTCCTCTTCTCGGGTCCCTCTTTGATGATCCTGGCCCCTCCCTCCTGTTGAGTGCCCCAACAGCAAGCAGCTTGCTATGGGGGCACCTGAGCCGAAACACAACTCCCTGTGTCCATTTAGACACAGAGCCTGCAGCCCAGCTCTGCCCCCTCTCTCTCCTCATTGGCCAGCTGACTTTGATTGACAGCAGCGGGAGCCAATAGACTGTGCTGCTGTCTAATGAAGAGGGGAGTTCCAAGCAGCCGAGATACACCTGCAACATTGCTGGATCTAGATAGGCTCAGGTAAGTATTGGGGGGCTGCTGCTCACAGGTTTTTTTTTTTTTATCTTAATGTATAGAATGCATTAAGATGAAAAATCTTCTGACTTTACAACCACTTTAAAGTGTTACTAAACCCACAACAGTAAAATCAGTCTGTATATCCAGTAAAGCATGCTTGTTATTCTCACTGTGGAACCTAAGGGGCTTATCCACCCCATTGTGTAAAAAGGCTGTTTGATCCTGTCTTCTCTGATCCTCCCCTCCCTTCCACTGTACCCTAATAATTTCCTCATAACACAGAGTCTATGGAGTCAGGATGCACATGCTCTGTTTAGTGTGCATTGCTAGAGAGGTTGTTTTTTTTCTTGGGAGAATGCATGTGATCAGCACAGGGCCAAACAGCACTGTCCAGACAGAGGGTCAGATGTCCTGCATCCTGATTGGATAGTCAGAAAAACTCCTCCTACAAGCTTTAACCATTGCTTGGCTGGACACTGATAGAAGTCACACGACTGCTATATACTGCTGATGAGAAAAGGCATTTAGAATTAATTTACTAAAATATTTGCATTTCCATGTTCTGTGTACTGTGGGTAGCCAGATATAGTGAATTCAGGGTCCTGGGTTTAGTAACACTTTAATTGTCATCTGTTTTGTGCCTACCAAGCTCTGCAAGGCACGACTCCTCCAAGCGGTAGAGAATTTCTTGGTGTTTTATATGAGTGAGCAGTCAAGACTGCACAAAGTTCCTACTGTCTGCCAACTGAGGAAACAATCACAAGATGCCGAGGTCCAGTAGAGTTTCTTTTTTTTTTGTGGCTGTCCTGCAGCAGAGCCTTGTGTGACTACGGTGCTCCGTGCACTCCACCATCACAGCATGGATCACATCACCTCAAATTATTGTCTTTGTTAAAAATCAATATATCAATGCCCCCCCCAAAAAAAACATGTAGCAGAATACATGTTGGCCTAAATTTATGAAGAAATTAGATTTTTTTTTCAGTTTTTTTCACTGGATATGTTTTATAGCAGAAAGTAAAAAATATTGTTTTCTTTTCAAAATTGACAGTATTTTTTTGTTCATAGGGCAAAAAAAAAAGTGCCGCATTGCAAAAAGTGGCCTGGTCATTAAGGAGGGTGAACCTTCAGGAGGTCAAGTGGTTAACTAAAACTTTATTTTTTTACTTTAGTAACACTTTAATAGCCCTGTTTTCTTTTTTTCTGCCTCCCTGTAATTATTATACAGGATTTATATAGTAATGTCCTCCATGAGCTCCCAAATCTTACCTCTTTTCCCTCATTTCATTATAGTCATGCGCACTGCTCTGTGCACACTACACATCCCATAGTCCCCTAGCCCAGCTCAGGAAAACTGCATGCGCCTGTAAATGGCGATACTTTTCATCGGTTTAGCGTTAACCATGAATAACGGAGGCAGAATTATTGTTCTCACTGCAGCATGCTCAGCGATATGCAACGTGTAATGCAATCAACAACTTTGCATGTAGGCGCCCAAACACGTGTGTTTACGTTCGTATGTGCATGTATGTGGCGGTGAAGGGGGCTCCATTTTATTATTTTATTTTTTGATAGGAAGGAGGTTTTAAGTACTTGGTGTTTATTAGACCTCAAATCTCTCTTCTGTCTTCAAAAGCATCTGATCTAACCAAGATATGTTTGATCAGATGCTTTACAAGCCGGTAATGTCTTGTAAACAACAAACCGAACCAGTAGTGACAAAATCCTCACCACTTCCATTTTTTTTACGTCATAGAGAAGAGGCGAGTACAGATGTACTTGTCTTTCCTCTTCTAGCAGCCGGATAGACCATCCGCAGCGATCCCAGGCTCTTTGGGAGCCCAGGAACGGTGGCAGTGGTCCTTCTGTGCCCTATAGAAGCGATTGAACGTCTACAGAGCTGCTCAGATCACTTCTACAGGAAAGCCCATTGTCGGTCACAAATGTAGCAGCTGCAGCCATCATCATGGTATAAAAACTTCAACCCGAGGACGTACAGGTACATCCTAAGGATGTGAAGTGGTTAAGTAGGTGTGACCTCTTAAAGATTAATTCCACTGGGGAGCTTCAATATAATGAATTTCTGTTTTAACCACTTCAATACCGTGCACCCTTTCTGCCCAGGCCAATTTTCAGCTTTCAGCTCTCTCGCACTTTGAATGACAATTGCGCGGTCATGCAACACTGTACCCAAACTAATTTTTTATCATTTTGTCCACAGAACTAGAGTTTTCTTTTGGTCGTATTTAATCACCACTGGGGTTTTTATTGTTTGCTAAATAAGCATAAAAAGAGGGAACGTATTGAAAAAAAAAAAAGCAAGTTTTTCTTCGTTTGTTATAAAATTTTACAAATAAATGTTCTTCATAAATTTAGGCCAAAATTTATTCCGCTACATTTTTTTCGGTAAAAATAACCCAAATCAGTGTATATTATTTAGTCTGTAGGAGAGTTATAAGTCCACAAACTATGGTATATATCTGAAAATTGATTAATCCTGTTGTACTGACGGACTATCTAATTTCTTGAGGCCCAAAGATGTCAGGACAGTACAAATAACCCCCAAATGACCCTTTTTTTTGGAATATAGACAGTCCAAGGTATTTAGTAAGAGGCATGGCAAATTTTTTGAAGTTGTAAATTTTTGTCATTTTTTTGGAAAATAAATTTTTTTTTCTTCTTTTTTTTACATAATGTCACCTGTGCAGTACAGCGTCGTCATATAACTGGTGGTGTGGCAGTGATCAGAAACTAGTAACAGGATGAAAAAAATAAATAAATCATTTTTCTTTTTCATTTATTATATTTTTTACGATTTTTTTTTTTTAACACACTCTGACTAAAGCAATATAATGTTACCATAGTAACACATTATGTTTGCATATAGCAATGAATTTCATTGCTATAAGCAAGCTGTGGTTGGCCCAGTCTGTACCATGTGATCACAGTGACCAATCACAGCTAAAAACACAATTGTACACAATGGAAGGCTATCCATTGTTTACAACTGTTATGTGACCTGCTGTGATTGGTTACATTGGTCACATGGTACCAGCAGCAGGTCGATACAGTGATAAGTCACCAGCTGTGTCCGCTGGACACAGCCCGTGAAAGATTGCGCCGCAGCGCGATTTAGGACGACGACATACGACGTCTACCCAGACTGACAAGAGGCCCGCCCAGCCTTCAACTGACTATAGGCTGGGCGAAAAATGGTTACAACTGTATCTACACTTTTTAACCTGGTGGTCGGGCCAATATCACACTTCTTGTCCAAGGATAGCTACACTAGCTGGCTACAGTCCGCCTGGGCTCTGTACTGGGAGCGCACTGTGCAGCGCGCTCCCAGCACAGAGATGTACGCATATATGCAGCCCAATGTGAATGTACAATGTATATGTAAAGTGCTGCATAAATTGATGGCGCTATATAAGTACCTGAAATAAATAAAATGGAAAATAGCCCAGTTCAGTTGAGGCTGCATATATGCAGAACGCTGGCGGGAAGGGGTTAAAGAGGAGCTTTAGGCCAAAACTAAAAATGAGTGAACAGGCAGGAATTTTAATGCAGACAAGACATGATTTGTCTCTGCATTAAAGTGACTTACCTGCCTGTCCACCCTTGTACAGTGAGCCACGTCCGCGCAGCTCACTGTACAAATTTTGTAATGCTGAATCTGACTGAACTCCTGCACAGGAGGGATGTCATCCCTGCCTGGCCAATGGCAGCGGCCGGCGACCCAGAAGTCAGCTGCCAGGCGAGGCGCTCGGGGGCACCGCATCGCTGGAGCCGAGGTGAGTATAGTTCCGCTGTAATGCTGTTGACAGACTGCATCATTTTTTTTTTTGATAATAGTTCCACTTCAAGCAGCCGTATTCTGTTTTCTACCTGCGTGGACGATGTAGGCGTAATAGTTAGCGATGACATTCTGGGGAGGTTCTGCTGGTTTCTCAGCCACTAATCACAGCTATAATAGACATTGCGGCACAAAAAGACATGAGCTATAGAAGTGGTGAGAGCTGCAGTTGGATTAACAGTAAACTCTTCTACGGGTAACAAAGGAATCACCTGTCAGCTCTGAGCGATCCGAACATCTCTAAAGAAGTTCAAAGTATCCAGAGCTTTGCTGAGAAATCAATGAACTTCTGTGATCAATATAATTACACAAGGGAAGCTTTGTGCCAAAGCGGGGTGTTACAGCTCCTCCAGCCTCGGGGCATTTCTCCTGGCCAACATTATTCACAACAAAAGCTCTATCTCCCGCCCCCACAGGGTGTAGATTTAGAGGGCCTTTTATAAAAAGCTGTTCTCTGGGCAGATTTGTTTTTTTTATTTAACTGAACAAGTGCCAAAGCTTGATGTGTAGGGTGTCCTGAAATCCCTTCTGCCTTCATTTATCAGGAAACGCTGCCTAATAACTATCTCCTTTTAGGAGACCAGTCACCCCAGCGGGGTGTATGCGCATTGGGTGACAGGTCTCATCAACAACCACCCTAAACACCTATATGATGTTGGGTCTCCTGCTAAGATTTCAAAGAAAGGTTTCTTCCGATTGAGGAAGGTAGACCTAAAGAGGAGCTAAACTTAACGATACTTACCCATCTTTCAACGGTCCGATATCCCTCGTTGGTATTTTCTACCCCAGTTCTTCCAGTTGCCAGGCTGTGGCCATCTTCATTGGCCGGGATGATGTCATTCCTGCACATGGCGCTACAAGCGCTGTGCCCAAATGTAAACTGAGCTGCTCTAGCCCAGGTCAGTACACTTTCCAAAGCATACCGTGAGAAGGCTGGTAGGTTTCTTTTACAGCAGAGGAGACATTGCATGTCGCTTCTGCAATAAAGAGCCAGTATTCTTGCAGTTTTCCGCTTCAGGCCCCTTTCACATCAGAAACTACGTGTTTTTTCCTTGTACCTATGCATGCATTTGATGTGCATTTTACATGCTTGTGACGCGCATTTAACATGCAGTTGATGCTCGTTTTTCTATCTGCATTTGTCCTGTGAAGTTACTTCCTTCTTCTTTCTTTCCTTTGGCTTTTATGTGCACTGTAAAGCGTTGCAGTGCGTTTGCATGCCTTTCGGCGTGTTTGTTGTGTTTCGTTTGTTTGTTGTGTTGTTTTGAAAAATGCAGCATGCTGTACTTTTCTGCACTGCAATGGTATGAACTATGCCCTAGATTTTGGACTATCTACACAGTTGGGGTGCAGTCCAAAATGCATCCAACTAAATCCCACTGCGTTCAGTGTGAAAGGACCCTTAAGGGCCCATTCACAACAGGAACTGTCCATTTACTGTGCATTTTTGCATGCACAGTTATGTGCATTTGCCGCTCACTTTTATGTGCATTTTCCATAAGATTACATTTCCTTTGAGGTCACTTCCATTTTCTTTGGGCTTTAGGCCCCTTTCACACCAGAGTCTGCAAGTAACTGCATTCTTTTCTTGTAGCTATGCATGCATTTGACGCATGTTTTACAATATATATATATATATATATATATATATATATATATATATATATATATATATATATATACATACATACACACACACATATATATATATATATATATATATATATATATATATATATATATATATATTGCAGTAAATATCCATATGCCGTAGAGATGCACCGAAATTTAGGCAGCCGAAAATGGTGTTATCGGCATGCGGCCGATAAGAGAAACCGGTGCTGGTAATGGCACCAAAAACGCATGCAATTTTGCACCGGTTTTACTGTGCTTATAATGTTTTTCATAGGTCATGTGACTCAAAAACCGCATCAAAAACGTAACACGGGTTGCATTTGAACTGGGAGGTGCGTTTTTTTTAACTGACCAAAAATGCAACAAGCAGGTTTTTTTTTTTTAACACCACAATGTGGAAGCCCAAAGGACATACATAGGATTTAAAGGGATACATTTTTCTTGAGCTTTTCTTGTGCTAAAGGTGCCGGTAATGGCCTGACAATAAATTCATATTCATTTCAATTGATGATATTAACTAAAAAGTCAAATATAATAAAATTCTATCTAAAAATATAAATATTTTTTAAAAACTATCATTTTCGGTACCAAAATTTCTATTCGGTGCACCTCTACTATTTCCCTAACACACATTCCTGGACATAGGCTCTTCTGTAGCGGGTGCTGTAGCAACTAGCTGGAAAGTGGGCTTGTCATGAAACAACACATTTCAACTGCACATAAAAAAAGGCACATTCGCCAGATCATCAGATATCGTCCAAAACTTTTATTGCAGAAAGATCACATCACAAAAGGACCAAGTGCACTGTTTCAGAGCCAAGCAGGACCCCTTCACCCCTCGATCACATGCATGACAAAGGGGTCCTGTGCGGCTCGCATGGCAAATGTCGCACTTGGTTCTTTGTGATGTGATCTTTCTGCAACAGAAAGTTTTGGACGATATCTGATGATCCATGGCGTGCTGGCAAATATGTTCGCCGTTTTTACATGCTGTTGACTTGCCTTTACATGCAGTTGATGCGCGTCTTTCTAGCCGCATTTCTCCTGTGAGGTCTCTTCCTCCTTCTTTCTTTCCTTGGGCTTCTGTGCACCGTGATGGGTTGCAGTGCATTTGCATGCATTTTTGCACGTTTGTGATGTGGAAAAATGCAGCATGCTGCACTTTTCTGAACTGCACTGCAATGGTGTCAACTATGCCCATAGGATAGCCTGGATTTTGGACTGTCTATGCACTTAAGAGTGCAGTCCAACATGCACCCAACTGCCTCCCACTTTATATCTACAGAGAAGGTCTACTGCTAGAATTACTGCCCATGATCTGGTGTTTGCGATGTGTGGGATGATCGCTGTTTGCGTGCATGCAGAACAGACACACGCATTCGCCTGTGTGCACTAGCACGAGGGGAAGGGACTTTATTTTTATCACACTGTTGCTTTCATTTATTTATTTTTTTATCACTTTTATTGTTGTTGCAAGGAATGTAAACATCCCTTGCGACAGCAATAGGCATGTGACAGGTACTCTTTATGTAGGGATTTGGGGTCAATAAGACCCCAAATCCCTCCTTTGCATCTGAAAGCGTTCAAAATGCCAATATCTGCATTTTTTAACCACTTCTGGACCGGCTCATGCCGATATACGTCAGCACTTTGAAGAAGAATATTGTTGTTATGGCAGCAGCCAGCTACCATAACCCCGGTATCCTCTTCTTCAGTGAGCGGTCTGGTTTCAGAAAAAAGTGGTCTCTACGACGGATTTGTTGCAAGATCACTTTTATCGGTGGCAGGAGAAGCCCCCCTCCCGCCACGCTCCGGTGCCCTTCGCCGCTTACTGGAGCCGCTGCCAGCGGAGGAGGCGATCGGATCCTTCTTCCTGCTTGACATGTAACTGAGTGAAGGGAAGAGGGCCCCCACCCATCTCCATACCATTGCAGGGCGGAAGCGACGTCAAAATGTCAGTTCCGCCCATAGCTCTTAAAGGGACATTTATTTTTTTTTTCAAATAAATTTTTTTTTTTTTTTTGCGTTTTAGTGTAAATATGAGATCTGAGGCAAGGGATGTTTACATTCCTTGTAATAGGAATAAAAGTGACAATTTTTTTTTTTAAAGAACAGTGTAAAAATAAAAGATGAATAGTAAAATAAATAAGAAAAAAAAAAAAAAATTTAACGCGCGCCCCCTCCCACCAAGCTCGCGTGAAGAAGCAATAATTTTAGACCTCCTCTGTAACTCAAAAAATGCAACCTGTAGAATTTTTTAAACATCGCCTATGGAGATTTTTAAGGGTAAAAGTTTGTCACCATTCCACGAGCGGGCGCAATTTTGAAGCGTGACATGTTGGGTATCAATTCACTCGGCGTATCATTATCTTTCACTATATAAAAAAAAAATTGGGCTAACGTTACTGTTGTCTTTTTTTTTTTTTTATTCAAAAAAAGTGTAATTTTTCTAAAAAAAAGTGCGCTTGTAATACCGTTGCGCAAATACGGTGTGACAGAAAGTATTGCAACGACTGCCATTTTAAGGGTGTTAGAAAAAAAACAATATATAATGTTTGGGGGTTCTAAGTAATTTTCTACCAAAAAAAAAATGATTTTAACTTGTAAACACCAAATCTCAGTAAGGGGCTTGGTCGTTAAGTGGTTAATACTTTTGATTTTCAAAAAAATGGCGTAGTTGACAGCCAGGTAAACCGGAAGTGATGTCGTGTCATGTCGCTTCCGGCTTTGTATGGGTCTCTGGCCAGCCGGTGGACGTGGCGGCTGGTAGCTTGGGTCTCCTGGTGGGGCGGAGAGCCTGAGAGAGCCACGGCAGGAGGATGTCCCCTCCCGCTGCTTGTAACAGCAATCAAGTGGCTAGTAAGCCACTCCAATTGCTATTACAAGAGAGCCGACCATCGGCGCTAAAATGCCTGCAGTTGTAAGAATCATCTCAGTACAACCACTTGAAGTCAAACAATGTACAGGTATGCGATTTGGCGGCAAGTGGTTAAACAAAAAACAGCAGTGCTCTAGAAGGGTGGAAGGAGGGTAATATATAAAACCTAGCCCTTGGGATAGGCTTAGAAATTCACACTTCTCATGAATCTTTTAGAAACAAGTCAACATTACTAAATCTCATTATTTTCAGTAAAAAATTCTTCTAAAAAAATTATATTAAAAAACACACAAACACTAAACTGAATGTTACCTAACGCTTGGGAAGGGGGCAGGGATCTGATGTCACACAATGAACAGCGTAGAGCAGGGAGCCCAGTGTAATCTGAGACCTGAGTGGAGGGAAGTAGCACACCCCCCTCTACACAGTCTCATAGGGAAACACGCACAGCTGAGGCTGTCAATCACCTGCTGTATGATGGAGGGGGTCCAGGCCGTCTTTGGGATTGCTGGTATGGGCATATACTGTCAGAACTGACTCATGCAGATAGCAGAGGAATGAGAGAGCAGAAAGGAAGCACACTAAGGTTCACACATATATGCGGTGCAAAAAAGACGCAGCTGGTGACTGTCAGTCTCCAGCTCTCTGCTCTGACCACCCCCCCCCCCCTTCATCCGCGCTCACTTGAGCGCTGGGCTGTGGAGGGGGCGTGGCTCGCTGAGAGGCTGAACCGGGTGCTGGTCCAGGCATGTAGGCGGATCCTGACTTCATTGTCATGATTTTGCCCAAGCCTGGACCGGCTCTGTGACGTTAGCCAACAGCGGTCTTCAACCTGCTGTCAGCTGAAAGCGGGTCACAGGAGTGCAGAACGAACTGCACTCCTGTGATCCGCAGGAGAAGTACAGCCAAATTAAATTTGGTTGTACTTCTCCTTTAACGACACCCCAAACACATTGCAAATGCAGAGTGCTTTGTCCTGCACCAGATCGCATGGTACAAAGCGATCCGGTTGCGGTCCAGCTCCAAAAAAGGTGCCTGCTTTTCTTTGGTACAATTCCTGTGCGATTCACATGCGGGTTATAGTGCGAACCGGGGCTTAGTGCTATAGATAGAGGTAAGTACAATATAGATGGGTATGCCTTGTTTATTTTTCATTTCAGAGGTTTGTAACCACTATAACCTGAAATCTTACCATGTTGGAAAACTATAGATGGGAACGTAAAGCTACCAAATTGCACACAGTCTGGACTCGTGAGGGAATCAGGCCCCATTCACACCTGAGCATTTTGTAGCTTGAAGCCTGACACTACAAAACGCTGGAGGGGGAAAAAAATTTATTATTCTCTACGGAGATGGTTCACATCTTCACTCCAAAACGCCTGAAGCCAGAAGCTCCAAAATGCCTGAAGCTCAGACGAGTTCTGGAACTTTTTTTTAACACAGATTTCGGCGTTTTTCTGCTTTTTACATTGGTGACCTTTTGACCTGTACAAAAATCGCTGCAAAACACGGTAAAATCCGGCGACTTTCTGCCTGAAAACGCTACGCTCAGGTGTGAACGGGCCTTATGGGGTGAACCTTAAAGTGGTGTTCCACCCAAAAAAAAAAAAAAAAAATGCATAAATGTGCCTAAAGAAAAAAAAAAAAAAGAAAAAAACATTTGGAAAATTATTTTTTTTTACTCACTTCTAAATGCCTGTTGCTAGGTGGTCCCTCGTAGTCTGCCTCTTTAAGTGCCTGGGCTGGTGACATCACTTCCCCTCGGAGCAGGAAGGGCTCAGCTCTGCTCCCTCCCTCTTGTCAATCATATGGGATAGGTGACAGGTCCCATACGATTGTGCGGCCAATCACGGCGCTCGGCGCCACTCGCGCATGCGCAGTGGGTGCCCGGCTGTGAAGCCACAGCCGAGCGCCTACAGTTGCAATGCTGGCGCCGCCGAACGGAGGGGGAGAGGAGCGGGGCTTCCGATCCCCCGCATCGCTGGACCCTGGGACAGGTAAGCGTCCGATTATTAAAAGTCAGCAGCTGCAGTATTTGTAGCTGCTGAATGTTAATTATTTTTTTTAGTGGGAACTCCTCTTTAAGCTTCTGCAATGTGATCAGAGCGGCGTGTTTACATTCAGATAACATAATACCGGGTATCTGTATGGGTGCTTGCACATTTGTCAAATCACTGTGACCTTTGGAAAATGAGAAACATAATCCACTAAGTGCTTGGAGCGGCCACAGAGCTCCGCTGTTAAGTGACATCTACATTTGTAAGCATGCAAGGAACCTTCGGCTCAAAGAAACAATGAACACAGAAGTGAATAGCAGAAATCAAGGTTACCATGGTTACACATACTCTTTGTTGTGTTTCAAAGCCACGTGATCGGACTCGAAGAAGTACACGTCGGGCTCGTCCTCTTCCTCCTCTGCAGGTTGCATGCCGCCGCCGCTCTCTTTGGCGGGGAGCGCCGTACACTCCGCGCTGGAGGAGGCGCAGGCAGCCGGCTTATCCTGCGAACACTTTGCAGAAGAACACGTCTGCTTTTTATCGCTGGAAGCCGCCTCTTCGGTGGTCGTTACGGTTCCGTTAACAGCAGAGGGAAGTCCACTACCCTCGCAGGAACTCTCCTCAGCCTGTCCGTTCTCCCCACACGGAGAGGCATTTTTGGATGAGCTGTCTTTGACAGATACCAGCTTCCTTGGTGAAGTTCTTAAGGTATATTTATGTTCTTGAGTGTCGGAAAAGCACAGCTCAAGCGAGGGTCCCTCTGCCGCCTCAGACATGGGGAAATCCCCGCCACATACAGGCTTGTCCTGATTGGGGTTTGGGGATCGAGCAGCTTGTTCCTTGGAATTGCCATCACCTACAACGTCAAGTTCCTCCTCGGAGTCCCGTACGATCAGTAGGGCTTCCGCGCAGGAAACTCCTGTTGATTCATTGGTCTGATTGACGTGATCGATAGGTAGGCAGTTATTTAATTCATGGTCCTGTTTGTCTGCCTGTTCCTCGGAGTGTGTGCAAGGCACATTATGGTCTGAAAGACTGTCCGTCTCGTTATTAGCAGGCGCAGAGGAAGGAGTCAGCGAACTCCCATTCTCCGATAAGTTCAACTCCTTCGGGGGGGTGACCGTACTAGCGTTATTCTGTTTAACACTCCCATCCGAAGGACAGTTATTACAATTTACAGCAGCAGTCTCGTTGTTGTCAATACCGTTCACAATCTGATGGTTAAACGCGTCCCCATCAGGTAAGGATTTTTTTACAGTTTCCTCGGACTCCGTGTCGGTTTTGATTTCCCTTTGGTTACTATCATCCAGTAAAAGATATCGATTAGCTCGTTTAGAACGGGGTGTGTCTGTTTCATGGTCAGATTCAGAGTGCCTCCTTTCCGAGGGCGCCTTGTGAAATGTACCGGACAATTCTTCCTCCGGGCTGCTGGGCTCCTCAGAACGAAGGTAGCGCTTAATTTTCTTCAACACAGGCGACAAAGCTCCCGGCGATTTCTTATCGCTGTTTTCCACACTGTCTTTGTCGCAACCGTCCTTTTCCGAAATAGACAGGCCTCTCTTTCTTGGGCTGACCCAAGACTCCCGAGGGCTTGGCTGTTTGAGTTCGCTGCCCTTGTTGAGGCTTCCCTTTTGGATCTGAACAGGTTCTGGCCTTTTCTTAGGAGACCGAGACCTCAAGAGCGCCGGAGGGACCACCTCGTCGGGGGGAGCGATGCTGCGGTTTCTCAGGGTGCGACCACAGAAGTTTTCGTCGAGCCCGTTAAATCCCACGGTAGATCTTGTGACGCGAGTCGAACGGGAAGCAGCCATACTATGGATCACCCAAATCGTGAGATCGACATGATCCTCTCATTGGGAACCCTGAAAAACGCAAAGAAAGTGAAAGTCAATGTGGGACGTAATTTTACAATGTAGTTTATCAAAGCAATTTATTCAGCTAAACCTTCATTCAAGTAAAAAAAAAAAAAGTTTTAAGCCCAATGGAAGCATTGGCCTCCCGAAATACATACAAAGGCAGAGTACAGGCCCCTCCATATATGAAGAGAGAGCCCTGAAGTCTACCTATAGAACTAGTTAATGTTTTAAGTTCAATTTCTTGTATTTTAGAACTCATTGTAAACATGCACAGGAGGTTGCTACTGTTCATTACTTAAAGTGGTTGTTAAGCCACTCTAACAAGTATCCACCATCCACGCTGTCTCCTTATGCAGTGCCCCCCTCTGTGTGTGATTTATAAAAATAAATGCTGTAAATACCTAATTTCAGAGCCAAGATCGCGATCACATGACCGGCCGGCTTTCCCCTTTCCTCCTGTCAGATGCAGTGGGAGGGGTATATATACATATATACGTGATCCCGCACTTCTGGGTAGGGGGCACGCATGTGTGCTCCCGCTGACATTACACACAGTGGAAGACGATCTACGGGTGTCAAGTACTCAATGTCCACTGGCAACTGACGATCGTCAGGCAGAGACACAGAACTGCAATCTGCCTCTGTAAACAAGGCAGATCACCATTCTGGCAGGAGGGAAGGGATGGAGTTTGTGTCCCTACAAAGCAGGGAATAAATTCCATCTCTTCCCCTAGTAAAAGCGCCTAACACTGTACACATAAACACTGATTAGGCACACGGTTAACCCCTTCCCGTCCAGTGTGATTAGTACAGTAACAATGTAGATATTTAGCACTGATAACTGTATTAGTGTCACTGGTCCGTAAAAAGTGCCAGTTAGTGTAAGAATGTCCACCACATTATCGCAGTCCTGCTATGTCACTGATCACCGCCATTTGTAGTATAAGGAAAAATAATTAAAAACAACTTTTGCGCAAATCAATCAATATACGCTTATTGGGATTTTTTTTACCAAAAATATGTAGCAGAATACATATTGGCCTAAATTGATAAAGAAATTTGATTTTTTTTTACTTTTTTTATTGGATGTGTTTTATAGCAAAAAGTAAAAAAATATGTTTTAACGCAAAAAAGAAAAACCGCAAAAGGTGTTTAAATACCACCAAATGAAAGTTCTATTTGGGGAGGAAAAAAAAAAAAGGACATAAATTTTAAAGTGTGTTAAAGTTGGTGACAACTGTAAAATTTTCAGTTTCCCATCATTTTAGTGATAATGGTCACCAGAACAAGCAGAGAGGGTAAATCTCCCCAAGAATATCTCCAACAATAAAAACATGACAGGGGTTCTTACCCTTCAACTGTCTATCCATGGCTTAAAGAAAAAAGTTTTGACTTTACATACCCTTTCGCTGACAGCAGGGGGGGGGGGGGGGGTCGTTCACATTCCCGGGGGCTACAACCACCGGGATTGTGGGCAAATCTGACAACCAGACTCCTGCCTGTCAGATAGAAGCATTTTGGCGGCTGCATGCCTTGTTTGGTATTTACTCAGCATAACATCATCTATTATATTTACCCCAAAATTTGGCTTTTTATTGTGCTTGTGTTCACTAAAATTCATTAAAAGTGAATTTTTTCAAAAAACATTTGCTTTGGTAAAACTGCTGCACAAAAAATTTGCAATATCCACCATTTTATTCTGTAGGGCCTCTGCTTGCAAAATGTACCCAGTAGTAGACTCTGGGCCTACTAGACACGCCCAAAAACATGTCATCATTGTACGCAGGGCGTGTCTAGAACGTCCAGTCCTTCTGCCAAGATCCTTCCCTGTCCCAGCAGTCCATTTTCATCCAATCTCCCATGGAGGAGAGCGGGGCTCTGACAGGTCTGTCAACGGAGTGATCCCCCGCTAAGCAAGCAGATTACAGACATGCCCGCGTGAAAAAGCCCTTATAAAACTGCAATCGCTCAGCCGCAATCACAAGAAGTTTCATTGAAACATTCTATCAATTGTAAAATTCTGTGTTTTGCATCTACTGATCAAAGAGATGAACTTCGTTCTGCAGATGAAGAGAATTAAAGCAACCTTGACAAGTAAAAAAAAAAAAAAAATGTTCTCCTGTTGAACCCCTTAGTTTACTCTAATCAGCACTAATTAACTCCGTATTCTCCTTCTCCATTCAATTGTAATTTTTCTGGTGATTTTTTTCTATTTTATTAACTTAGGCTGCTTTCACACTGAGGCGCTTTGCAGGCGCTAAAGTGCTAAAAATAGCGCCTGCAAAGCTCCCTGAAAGAGCCGCTCAATGCAGTCCAATGTGAAAGCCCCGAGAGCTTTCACACTGGAGCGGTGCGCTTGCAGGGCCCTCAAAAAAGTCCTGCAAGCTGCATCTTTGGATCGCTGTAGGAGGGGTGTAATTACCGCTCCTAAAGCGCCCCTTCCCATTGATAACAATGGGGCAGTGCTGCAAACCCGCCTGCAAAGCGCCGCTGGTTTTAACCCTTTTTCGGCCACTAGCAGGGGTTAAAAAACGGCGCTATATTTAGAGCCGCTGTACCGCCAGCGCCCGCACGCCTCAGTGTGAAAGTACCCTAATAGTTAAGCTTTATTTGTTTTTGTTCGCTTTCTTATTAATATTTGTACACGTTAAGTGTTTTTTTTTTTTTTTTTCATTATGATACGTGTAAAATATATGTAAAACGTCGTTTTACATATATTTTACACGTATCACAATGAAAAAAAAAAAACACTTTACTTCGTTTGTAAATAACTTTTGCAATGCTTTGTACCAAAATCATCATTTTAGTGTTTTACACAGGACAAATTACAGAATAAAATGCACGCTTCTTTTGTGCAGTAATACTATTTATGTTTAAACTAACACTGCTCAAAAAAAAGAAAATGATGCCTTTTGTTTATTTTTTTTTACATATAAGGCCTCATGCACACAGGCTGTTAAAATAACGTTATGAAAACGCCAGTATCTTTGCAGTGATTTTTTTTACTTTTTTCAACGTTTTTGCAATAGCGTTTTTTAGCGGGGTTTTTTTCAAATTTTTTTTTTCAATGGACCAAAAACGTCAAAAAACGTTGTTGAATGACGTTTTCGAGCGTTTATCAGCATTAGAGCGTTTTTACAGCTGAAAAAAGTCTCTCAGAACCCACTGGTCCTGGGTTTTTTTTACAGCTTAAAAACGCTTTTGCCATTTGCAGCTCAAAAACGCCTAGGTGGGCATGAAGCCATAGACTAACATAGGCCTTTTTAGGCTGAAAAAAATGCTCAAAAAAGCAGCTGTAAAAACTTCCGTGTGCATGAGGCCTAATTGTCTAAGGTTTGCAAAAAAAAAAAAAAAATTGTTGCAGGACAGTACTCACAAAAAGAAAGCCTTGTTGTCCTTAAAAAAACAATGTATGTATTACGTATCTTAAAGAGGAACTGCAGTCTGCTCACATAATTTGTAATAAAAACATCTTTGCCATTCTGAAACTTCCCCTCCAACCACTTTGCATATTATTTTATATATACTGTGATTCTGTACTTGCCAAATATGCTGCAGAAATCTCCCTCCACTGAGTCTGGCTGCAACCATTTTAACTGTGGGCAGCTGAAGCTGCTGCCTGTTCACTTATAGACACACAGAGGCACACCTCCAACTCTGCAGCTTTCATTGGCCCTCTTATGACTCCGCCCCCCTTTCTTCCTGGCAAGCTCTCACAAGAGTGATAGAGAGCTGTGCATGATGTCATAAGCCTAGGCTAATGACTAGACAAGAAACAGGAAGTGGGCTGTATAAGGGATTTACTGGCAGAAAAAAATATGTTTTACTAACCAAAGTTAAAACAACAAGGGCAGAAGATTTAATAGACGGAAAGATGAAAAAATGACTGAAGGTTCACTTTAAGTAATGACAAAATGATCACCGAATGAACAGGCTCATAGCAGAAATGTGAAAAATTGCTCTGGTCCATAAGGGGTAAACAGGTGTGAGAGCCGAAGTGGGTATATAATGTTAGGGGGTTCAAAGTAATTTCCTAGCAAATAAAAAAAAAAAAAAATGCAGATTGTTACATGTATGAGAGAAATGTCAGAACTGTCTCGAGGGTAGAGTGGGTAAATGATAAAGGTGTGTACAATGAAAAGAGGAGTTTATGCACTAAATCTCAATACATGTGTTATCCGCGTACAGTCATCAGGACTTTCTTTTTTTTTTTTTTTTAATCTTTTTCAGACTCTTTAAAGTTTACTTTGCTTGCACAACTTGGTCATGTCACTTCCCTATGTCTGACTGCACTTAGGAAGGGCCATTCAAGACAAGCAGAGGGAGTGAGCACAGGACACCTCCATTCTGGCAGTTCAGGTCTAAAGACTGAACTTGACTGCTAGTTTTACATCTGCCACCCTTTTTTCTGTATATATACCCCTCCCCACCCCCATCTGATCATCTCCTATGGGGCAATTATCTCCTAATATAGAGCCTACTCTAAATATTAGTATTCAGACCCTTACCCTGGGTATGATGTTCCCCCCACTGATAACCCCTCTTCCCCTTCAATCCCAGCCCCATGCAATGTAGCAACTTTCCTGTAAAGGACCCAACCTTTGAGCTATTTGGCCTCTGACACCCATATGCCACCTTTCCCAGGTTCCAACCCCTCCCCTGCCCCGGAGGCCCCCACTCAGAGACCTTTCCTCTCTGGCATGCAGAAACACAGACCATCCCCCTTTAGCCCCCACTCCCCAACACAGGCCATCCCCCTTTAGCCCCCACACCCCAACACAGACCATCCCCCTTTAGCCCCCACTCCCCAACACAGACCATCCCCCTTTAGCCCCCACTCCCCAACACAGACCATCCCCCTTTAGCCCCCACTCCCCAACACAGACCATCCCCCTTTAGCCCCCACCCCCCAGTAGCTTTATAACCTCACTAGCTCACAAACCCTCCCCTTAGCAAATGTAACCTCCTAGCCCATACTCTCCTCCTGGGTGTAAGCATCCTGTGGAATCAAACCCCTGGTGTATGGAACCTTGCACATCCGACTACACTGGACTATGTAACCTCCCCTCCATACAGCCTTTCCCCAGGGTATGTAGCCTCCCCCACCCACAGACCATCCCCCTGGAGCATGTAGCCTCCCCCACCCACAGACCATCCTCTTGCAGTATGTAGCCTCACCAACTCATAGACCCTCCCCTTGGCGTATGTAGCCTTTCCCACCCATAGACCCCCCCCTTGGCGTATGTAGCCTTTCCCACCCATCGACTCCCCCCTTAGAGTATGTAGCCTTCCCCACCCATAGACCCTCCCCCTTGGAGCATGTAGCCTCCCGCACCCATAGACCCTCCCCTTTGGCGTATGTAGCCTTCCCCACCCATAGAACCTCCCCTTGCAGTATGTAGCCTCCCCCACCCATAGACCATCCCCTTGCAGTATGTAGCCTCCCCCACCCATAGACCCTCCCCTTGCAGTATGTAGCCTCCCCCACCCATAGACCATCCCCTTGCAGTATGTAGCCTTCCCCACCCATAGACCCTCCCCCTGAAGTATGTAGCCTTCCCCACCCATAGACCCTCCCCGCGGAGTATGTAGCCTCCCCCACCCATAGACCCTCCCTTTGGAGTATGAAGCCTCCCCCACCCATAGACCCTCCCCAATAGCGTATGTAGCCTTCCCCAGCCATAGACCCTCCCCTTGCAGCATGTAGCCTCACCCCCACCCATAGACCCTCCCCTTGGAGTATGTAGCCTACCCCACTTATAGACCCTCCCCTTGCAGTATGTAGCCTACCCCACCCATAGACCCTCCCTTTGCAGTATGTAGCCTTCACCATCCATAGACCCTCCCCTTGGAGTATGAAGCCTTCTCCACCCATAGACCCTTACCTCTGAGTATGAAGCCTCCCCCACCCATAGATCCTCCCCTTGGAGTATGTAGCCTTCACCACCCATAGATCCTCTTCCCTGGAGTATGTATCCTCCCCCACTCATAGACCTTCCCCTTGGAGTATGTAGCCTCCCCAGCTCAGAGATTCCCCCAATAAAGTAGGTAATCTGGCCCCCCCCGAGTATGTATCCTCCCTTACTAATAGACTCGACTCTCCTCTCTGGGGTATATAACCTCCCCACGGAGTATACAAGCCTTCCTCCAAAAAAATGTAACCTCCTCGACTAATAGACTTTCTATCCTTAGGGTATGTAACCTACCCCACCCACAGACCCTCCCCCCTGGGGTACAAAGCCTACCCCTCCAAGAGCCCTTCCCTGAGGGGTTATGTAAACCCACCACCTTTAGACCCTCCCTCTGAAGTATGTAGCCTCACCTATCATTAGGCCCCCCCCCCCAGGATATGTAATCTCCCCCGCTCATTGACACTTCAACATATGGGCGGGGAAGGCTACATTCCCAGAGACCTTCCCCCAAGGAAATGTAACCTCCTCTGCCAACAGACCCTCTCACCTTAAAGTATGCAACCTTCCCCACCCACATACCCTCCCCTGGTGTACCTAGCCTTCCCGCCCAGAGCCACCCCCAACTATGGAGCCCCCCCACCTGTAGACCCTCCCACAGGAGTATGCCGCCTTCCCCACCTGTAAACCTCCCCTCTGGAGTTTGCACCCTCCCCCACCCCACCGGTACACCCTACCTCTCGGGGTATTTACCCGCCCCCCTTTAGGTATGGAGCCTCCCCTACAGAGAGGTCCTCCCCCCAGCTATTTTTCCACCTCCACCCATAGACGCCATCACATATCCAAATGTAGCCTTCCCCACCCTTAGAGCTTCCCTCAAGGAAATGTAAACTTCTCAAACAACAGACCCTTTCTCCCTTGGGTATTTAACCTATCCCCCACCCAGAACCCCTCTCCTGGGATATGTAACCTCCCCCACCTGTAGACCCTCCCTCTGGGATATGTAGCCTACACTGCTAAGAGACTCTCCCTGTAGTGTATGTAGCCTTATGGACCCTCCCACACAGGGAATGCAACCTACTTTGCCAATGGACCCTCTTTTCCTAGAGTAGGTAGAGTACCCCACACATAGAACCTTCTCCTAAGATATGTAACCTCCCCAACCCACAGCTCCTCCCCTGGCGTATATCACCTGCCCCACCCAAAGACCCTCCTCCTTACAGATGAAGCCTCCCCTAACCATAGACCCTCCCCCTAGGATATGTCACATGCCCAGCTCGCAGATCCACCCTCTAGAAAATATACTTACCCCCACCAACAAACTTTCCCAAAAGAATGTATTATTCCTCCAGTTTATGTAGCCACCCTATCCATAGACCCGCCTCCAATGGTATTTAAACCCCCCCCCACCTGTAGAGTTGCCCCCTGGGATATGTAACCTCATCCACCCGTACACCCGTCCCTTAGGGAATGGAACCTTCCCAACTTGTAGACCCACGCCTCTGGGATATGTAACCTCCCCCACCTGTAGATCTGCCTCTTGGCGTATGTTACCTCTCCCACCTGTAGACCCGCCCCTTGAGGGTATGTAACTTCCCTCACCTGTAGACCTGCCCCTTGTGGGTATGCAACCTCACTCACCTGCAGACCTGCCCCTTGGGGGGTACGGAACCTCCCCTACCTGTAGACCCACCCCTTGGGGGTACAGAACCTCCCCCACCTGTAGACCCGACCCTTGGGGGTACGGAACCTCCCCCACCTGTAGACCCGCCCCTTGGGGGTACGGAACCTCCCCCACCTGTAGACCTGCCCCTTGGGGGTACAGAACCTCCCCCACCTGTAGACCCGCCCCTTGGGGGTACGGAACCTCCCCCACCTGTAGACCCGCCCCTTGGGGGTACGGAACCTCCCCCACCTGTAGACCGCCCCTTGGGGGTACGGAACCTGCCCCACCTGTAGACCGCCCCTTGGGGGTACGGAACCTGCCCCACCTGTAGACCGCCCCTTGGGGGTACGGAACCTGCCCCACCTGTAGACCGCCCCTTGGGGGTACGGAACCTGCCCCACCTGTAGACCGCCCCTTGGGGGTACGGAAACTGCCCCACCTGTAGGCCCGCCCCTTAGGGGTATGTAACTTCCTCTACCTGTAGCCCCACCCGTTGGGGTATGTAACCTCCTCCACCTGTAAAGCCGCACCTCAGGATTTTGTAACCTCACCCACCTGTAGACCCGCCCCCCGGGGGTATGTAACCTCACCAACCTGTAGATCCGCCCCTTCGTGGGGTATGTAACCTCCCCCACCTTTAGGCCTGCCCCCTGGGGTATGTAACCTCCCCCATCATTAGACCTGCCCCTTGAGGTATGTAACCTCCCCCACATTTAGGCCCACCCCCTGTGGTATGTAACCTATCTCACCTGTAGACCCGCCCCTTTCGGGCATGTAACCTCCCTCCCCCACCTACAGACCCGCCCCTTTGGGGTATGTAACCGCCCTCTCACCAGTAATGTCATCTCCTCTTTCTTCTGGCTCCAGCACCAACTTTTTAGCAACATCACACCCACCCCCATGTGCAGGCCAATAAGCCCCTCCCACAGCCCGCATAGACCACGCCCCCAGCTGCTGCTCCCACACATTAGTCAGGTCCTGTCCCTCGTGTGACCCTTCAGGCAGCGCACACCCTCCCCCCCGCCCACAGTGCGCAACCCCCGCCCTCCCTCCTCCTCCTGCTCATCATCCCGGTCCCGCTCTCACCTCGCCTCTCTCCCCGGACATGTCTCCCCCGTACATTCCCGCGAGATGTGGGCTCTCTCGCGAGAAATGGCGACGGCGCGCGCACCTAGCAACAACAATCCTACCAACGAGGAGGGGGCGTGACTTTCCGTCCCGCCCACCACTCCGGGACAACCACACACGCCAGACCTGCCGCCGTCCTTCCGGGCGAAACACGCCCACCCCCGGAGGGCGGGGCTTCACCTGCTCGAGCCTCCAACACGTGAGCGGGCGGGAGAATATCAACAATGAAGAGAGAGCCTGAGAACGTGGAGAGGGGAGGGGCGGGGTTCTAATATATCTATATCTATCTATAGATAGATATACACACAGATGGGGGAGTCATTATATTTATATATATATATATATACACACATACACACACACACAGTACCTCACAAAAGTAAGTACACCCTCACATTTTTGTAAATATTTTATTCTATATTTTCATGTGACAACACTGAAGAAATGACACTTTGCTACAATGTAAAGTAGTGAGTGTACAGCTTGTATAACAGTGTAAATTTTCTGTGCCCTCAAAATAACTCAACACACAGCCATTAACCACTTCAGCCCCGAGCCTCTTTCTGAGATTTGATGTTTAAAAGTTAAAGTTTTTTTTTGCTAGAAAATTACTTAGAACCCCCAAACATTATACATTTTTTTTCTAACACCCCAGAGAATAAAATGGCGGTCGTTGCATTACTTTCTGTCACACCGTATTTGTGCAGCATTCTTACAAGCGCACTTTTTTGACTTAAAAAATAAGACAACAGTAAAGTTTAGCCCAATTTTTTTATATCGTGAAAGATAATGTTACGCCGAGTAAATTGATACCCAACATGTCACGCTTCAAAACTGCGCCCGCTCGTGGAATGGCGACAAACTTTTACCCTTAAAAATCTCCATAGGCGATGTTTAAAAAAAGTCTACAGGTTGCATGTTTTGAGTTACAGAGGAGGTCTAGGGCTAGAATTATTGCTCTCGCTCTACCGATTGCGGCGATACCCCACATGTGTGGTTTGAACACCGTTTTCATATACGGGCGCTACTCACGTATGCGTTCGCTTCTGCAGCGAGCTCGACAGGGCGTGTTTAAAAAAATTTTTTCCTCTTATTTATTTTTAACCTTTTATTTTTTATTTATCACTGCTTTAAAAAAAAAAAAAAAAAAATTGTGTCACCTTTACTCCTATTACAAGGAATGTAAATATCCCTTGTAATAGAAAAAAAGCATGACAGGACCTCTTAAATATGAGATCTGGGGTCAAAAAGACCTCAGATCTCATATTTACACTAAAATGCATAAAAAAGTAAAAAAAAGTTGTCATTCAAAAAAATTATTTAAAAAAAAAAATGGCCCTTTAAGAGCTATGGGCGGAAGTGACGTTTTGATGTCGCTTCCGCCCTGCATTGTTATGGAGACGGGTGGGGGCCATTTTCTTCTCACTCGTCTCCATGCCCAGCCAGGGTGAAGATCTGATGGCCCCGCCGCTGCCGACGGCTCCGGTAAGTGGCTGAGGGCACCAGAGCGCGACGGGAGGGGGGGGGCCCTCTCCTGCCGATAAAAGTGATCTTGCGGCAAATCCGCCGCAGAGACCACTTTTATCTGAAACTGGACTGCTCACTGAAGAAGAGGATACCGGGGTTATGGCAGCTAGCTGCTGCCATAACAATGATACTCCTCTTCAAAGTACCAACATATAACGATGGTGGGCGGTCTGGAAGTGGTTAATGTCTAAACTGCTGGCAACAAAAGTGAGTACATCCCTAAGTGAAAATGTCCAAATTGGGCCCAAATTGTCAATATTTTGTGTGGCCACCATTATTTTCCTGCACTGCCTTAACCCTTTTGGGCATGGACTTCACCAGA
Organism: Lithobates septentrionalis; assembly: GCA_037952835.1. Classification (NCBI taxonomy): domain Eukaryota; kingdom Metazoa; phylum Chordata; class Amphibia; order Anura; family Ranidae; genus Lithobates; species Lithobates septentrionalis. The sequence continues at coordinate 347,024 of JBBDGP010003096.1, read as the reverse complement.
GCTTCACAGATTGCCAATGGAGTCCTCTTCCACTCCTCCATGACGACATCACAGAGCTGGTGGATGTTAGAGACCTTGCGCTCCTCCACCTTCCGTTTGAGGATGCTCCACAGATGCTCAATAAGGTTTAGGTCTGGAGACATGCTTGGCCAGTCCATCACCTTTACCCTCAGCTTCTTTAGCAAGGCAGTGGTTGTCTTGGAGGTGTGTTTGGGGTCGTTATGTTGGAATACTGCCCTGTGGCCCAGTCTCTGAAGGGAGGGGACCATGCTCTGCTTTAGGATGTCACAGTACATGTTGGCATTCATGGTTCCCTCAATGAACTGTAGCTCCCCAGTGTCGGCAGCACTCATGTAGCCCCAGACCATGACACTCTCACCACCATGCTTGACTGTAGGCAAGACACACTTGTCTTTGTACTCCTCACCTGGTTGCCGCCATACATGCTTGACACCATCTGAACCAAATAAGTTTATCTTGGTCTCATCAGACCACAGGACATGGTTCCAGTAATCCATGTCCTTAGTCTGCTTGTCTTCAGCAAACTGTTTGCGGGCTTTCTTGTGCATCATCTTTAGAAGAGGCTTTCTTCTGGGACGGTGGCCATGCAGACCAATTTGATGCAGTGTGGGGCGTATGGTCTGAGCACTGACAGGCTGACCCCCCCACCCCTTCAACCTCTGCAGCAATGCTGGCAAAACTCATATGTCTATTTCCCAAAGACAACCTCTGGATATGATGCTGAGCACGTGCACTCCACTTCTTTGGCTGATTATGGCAAGGCCTGTTCTGAGTGGAACCTGTCCTGTTAAACCGCTGTATGGTCTTGGCCACCGTGCTGTAGCTCAGTTTCAGGGTCTTGGCAATCTTCTTATAGCCTAGGCCATCTTTATGTAGAGCAACAATTCTTCTTTTCAGATCCTCAGAGTTCTTTGCCATGAGGTGCCATTATGAACTTCCAGTGACCAGTATGAGAGAGTGAGAGCGATAACAACAAATTTAACACACCTGCTCTCCATTCACACCTGAGACCTTATAACACTAACGAGTCACCGGGGAGGGAAAATGGCTAATTTGGCACAATTTGGACATTTTCACTTAGGGGTGTACTCACTTTTGTTGCCAGCGGTTTAGACATTAATGGCTGTGCATTGAGTTATTTTGAGGGAACAGCAAATTTACACTGTTATACAAGCTGTACACTCACTACTTTACATTGTAGCAAAGTGTCATTTCTTCAGTGTTGTCACATGAAAAGATATAATAAAATATTTACAAAAATGTGAGGGGTGTACTCACGTGTGTGTGTATGTGTATGTATATATATATATATACATACATATACACACACACACACACACATATATATATATACACACATACACACACACACAGAGTGAGAGGGGTCCAATAATAAAATGCTGACAAAATGGTGCATGAGCCTCATATTTTGTCTTGCAGCACTGGTGATGAGCGGGTAATTGTGCAGTGCGATGATGTGCAATACACCCACAGAGCGCCCCACGTGACCCCGACACCCACAGAGCGCCCCGCTACACAGAGAGGGTCTAACACAGTGTGCAATTCACAGAGCCCCACATGGTGACCAATACACAGAGAATGAGCCTTGCACAGTGCACACGTCACACAGAGAGCCTCACATGGTGAGCAATTCAGAGTGCAATAGACAGAGAACTGTGCAATGTATACTACAGAGAGAGTTCTTGTACTATCAGCAGTGAAAGATTTTTCCTACAAACTAATTCTCTGAGCAGCAAAATTCCTGACTTTCTTGACCGTAAGAGGCATCAAAAATCTCTTTATGAAGCTGTATGAATATACTCCACACCACTCTACTCTGTACACTGTGCTGTACAAATATACTCCACTCTGTACACTGTGCAGCAAGAATATACTCCACTCTGTACACTATGCTGTATGAATATACTCCACGCCACTTTACTCTGTACACTGTACTGTACGAATATACTCTGCACAGTTCCATTGTTTACACTGAGCTGTATGAATATACTCCACACCACTTTACTTTGTACACTGTGCTGTACAAATATATGCCACACTGCTCCCATTGTGTACACTGTGCTGTACAAATATACTCCGCACCACTACTCTGCACACTGTGCTTTACGAATATACCCTGCAAAGTTCCATTGTGTACACTGTGCTGTATGAATACACTCCACACCACTACTCTGTACAATATGCTGTACGAATATACGCCACACTGCTCCACTCTGTACACTGTGCTGTACAAATATACTCCACGCAGTTCCATTGTGTACACTGTGCTGTATCAATATACTCCAGACCACTCTACTCTGTACACTGTGCTGTACGAACATACACCACACTGCTCCCATTGTGTACACTGTGCCGTACAAATATACTCCGCACCACTACTCTGTACACTGTGCTATACGAATATACCTTGCAAAGTTCCATTGTGTACACTGTGCTGTACAAATATACTCCACACCACTACTTTGTACAATATGCTGTACGAATATACCCTGCAAAGCTCTATTGTGTACACTGTGCTGTAGGAATATACTCTGCACACTGTGCAAATTATACTCCACAAAATCAACTCCACTCTGTACACTTTCAAAGATCAGCTTCTACTCTGAAATAATAAAAAATAAATGTATATTTTTGCAGGTAAAAAAAAAATGTGCATTTATTATTTTTTTCTTAGGAGTCTGCAGAGCAATTAGCAGATAGCAGGCGCAAAGCCAGGCTCCTGTGATCAGCAAATGGAAGGCGCAATGCCAGGCTCCTGTGATCAGCAAATGGAAGGTACAATGCCAGGCTCCTGTGATCAGCAAATGGAAGGTACAATGCCAGGCTCCTGTGATCAGCAAATGGAAGGTACAATGCCAGGCTCCTGTGATCAGCAAATGGAAGGTACAATGCCAGGCTCCTGTGATCAGCAGGTAGTAGGTGCAATGCCAGGCTCCTGTGATCAGCAGGTAGTAGGTGCAATGCAAGGCTCCTGTGATCAGCAGGTAGTAGGTGCAATGCAAGGCTCCTGTGATCAGCAGGTAGTAGGTGCAATGCAAGGCTCCTGCAGACTCTCAGTACAGCTGTTTGCTCGCACGGGGATGGACGGGAGTGCATGCATCCCTGTGCAGGCAGTCTCATTCAAATCAACTTGCACAGACACAGCCATCTCCCAGCCTGATATCCAAGCGGGTGCATGGCCCCAAACTCACACGGTTTGTGAACAGGACGCACCCGCATGGATGTCCAATAGGGAGCGAAATTGTGTTCCAAAATTACTTAAATGGGACCCCCTCCCTAAAAAACAGGGATGCACAGGACACCTGTGCAGGTAAACACAGCCCAAAAATGGCAAACCTTGGCACCCCAGATATTTTTGAACTACATTTCCCATGATGCTCATGCACTCTGCAGTGTAGGTGAGCATTATGGGAAATGTAGTTCCAAAACATCTGGGGTGGCAAGGTTCGCCATCACTGGTGTATGCTCTAGTACACCCCATGTGAACAAGGCCTAAACATAAACAATGTATAGACAGCAGCACAGAATGACCTCCTTCAGTCATCCTGCTCTGCTGCCGCTTACACTTTGTTGGTGTTTACATCTTCCCCCTGCCGCTGAATGATTCATTCACTACGCAGCGGTGCAGGATGACCTCGGCCTTCTGTGTATCAGAATTCCTAAAGGCTGTGATCATTCTGCACCTACACTGTCACCGCCACCTAATCAAGGGCTCAGAGTCAAAAGATATGTAAACAATGACTGAATGCCGAGGTTACTAGTCTGCGCTGCCGCCGCTGCTTGCATGTTGTTTACATCTTCCTTTTGAGTCCTAGTTGACACTGATGCGGTGCGGGGAACTGCATGTGATACGGACAGGAATTGCACCACATTCCTATAAAAATCACATGCGATTCTTTGCAGTGCAATTTGAGCCCATTCATTTTGTATGGCTCAAATCATACCGCACTAAAAGAGTTGCTGGCACCTTTTTTTAGCCGCACTGGAATCGAATTGCATGAGTGTGAACATTTATTCTGTGTGGCTCAAAATCTCAACGCACCCACACACAAATGTTGTATTTACTATTTTTTTTTTTTTTGCCAATCTGGAATCAGATTGCATGGGTGTGAACATTCATTTTGTATGGCTCAAATCGTACCGCACCTGCATGCAAAAATTGTATGCACTTTTCTTTTTTGGCACACTGAAATCGGACACCCATGCGATACGAATCAGTAATTGCACTGCGTTTTGCGAACCGTTTTTGGGGTGTCAACTTAAAATTGACACCTATAGCAGTTCAAATGAACAGAGTGCGATTGTGATGCGGTGGTGTGGGAAAAGCACAGAAATCGCTCAATGAGTCATTCTATAAGCAGTGGTGCAGGATGACCGCAGCCTTCAACACCTGCGCTGTGGGCGCTTACTGATCAATGACTCATTCAGAGTCAAAAGAAACGTAAACAGTGTGCAAGCATCGGCAGCGGCCCCGAGTCACCTCTGCATTCAGTCATTGTGGATGAATGATTTTCTACATACTGTAGTATACATGTCAACTCTAAGAGAAGGGGGAGTATAGTGGCGCTTGGAGAGAGATGGATGGAAAACAAAGCTATAGGTAAAGGTGATTATGACAATAAAATCCAGTGGTTGGGGGTAGCTTGGTCCCTGGAAGAGTTCAGTTCTGGCTTGAATGTGTTGTTAGGAACAAGTTTGATGGGTTAATGATGTATATAGCGCTCTAGAGGTGCAGCCAGCTGTGGAAGAGGAAAGCAGCTCTGTAGATATATAATGTGGAGAACAGAATTAACTCACAGGGTCAGGGTTAAAATGGTTAGTCACAAGGGGAGGCTCGCTGTGTAGTCCTGATCCAGATAGCCGGAGGTGTGGGGTGCTGCTGCTGTCTCGCTAGCTGCAGGGGTTTCCAAGGCTCTGAGTCAAGCTGGCAGTCATCTCCCCGTCGGCTGTGGCGTCACTGGATGTGGGGCACAGGACCGGCAGGCGCACGTTCAGAGCATGAGTGCTCCTTCTTCAGGCTGTGATCGGCTATCTGGATCAGGACTACACAGCGAGCCTCACCTCGTGACTAGGGATGGGCCGAACTGACACCTGTTCGATTCGCATCAGAACTTTCGAACAACGCAAAAGTTCAGACCGAATAACGAACCCCATTAAAGTCAATGGGACCCGAACATCAAAATTCAAAAAAGTGCCCATTTTGAAGGTTTATATGCAATTAATTGGGCATACAACGGTTATAGGGGTCCGGGTCCTGCCCTGGGGGACATATATCAATAAAAAAAAAGTTTGGTCCCCTTAGTCTACCTGTAAAGTGGCAGATCTGTACCATGTCTAGAATCTGCTGCAGCAGTAATTGCATTTATAAAGCCAAAAAAAAAAAAATGACATTTTCCCTGCAAGCTGCCTTTATTTTGCTCAGCAACAGCCGGGGAGCCAGTGTGTATGATGAGACCACAATGTAGTGCACTGGGAACAAGATAAGAGATTTTTTTGGATACATTCTGGTGTCACTTTGACTTTGGATAGAAGTAACGGGTGTGTAAATATTGGTCTTTGGGTGTCTGTGGCGCCTTCCCAACGTAACCCTATAGGAAGTACTCTTGATGAAAGCCAAAATTGGCCTTGCTGAAAAAAAATTGCAATAATACGCAACTGTCAAACAGGTGCAGAAAAATTGGTCTTTGGGTGTTAATTGTGCCCATGATCCTATACCAAAAACATTCTTCCAGATGAAATGATTGAACACCCTCAAAGCTAGGCAGCCTTGAAGTCCTTCAGAGATTCCACATTTCAAAAAAGACCTAATCAGTGGCTTCATAGCTGGTAATCCAGGACTGATCCATTTTTATAAAAGTCAACGGTCCACGGAGTCTTTGGACAGACGCGTTCTATGATCAGTAATGAAACCTCCTGCAGCACTGAATGCCCATTCTGAAAGCACACTGGATGCAGGGCTCCCCAACAACTAAATAGCATACTGGCCAAGTTCTGGCCAGTGGTCAAGTCTCACGACCCAGTAAGTCAGTGGATTGTCAGCTGGAAAGCTCTCCATCTCTGTTTTGGCCCCGAGGTAATCGTCCGCCATTTGATGCAGATGCTGCCGATGGGATGTGGAAGCTGACAGCCCTGGGCGGCGAGGACTAAAAAAATTCCGAAATGCCTCACTTAGGTGGATGTCTTCTTCAACGCTCCTCTCTTGACCAACAGAAGACTCAAAACAACGTTTTCCATCTGTAACCTACTGGAGTCAGGAAAAATGTTCAATAAAATCCTCTTTAATGTGTCCTCAAGAGATTTCATCTTCTGCATTCTCTGTAGGGACGGGATGAGTTCTGAGACCTTCCCCTTAGAACGGTGGTCAAGGAGGGTTGCCAACCAGTGATCATCCTTCTCCTTTATGCCATGTATTCTTGGGTCCTTTTGCAGGCTTTGAAGCATGAGGTTGCCCATGTGCCTCAAATTTGCAGAGGCTTGAGAAGCAGACTCCTCGGGGTCACTCAGGGTGACAGCATCTGGAACTTCCTCCTCCCAGCTACGTACTACTCCCAAGGGTCCGGGGGTTGGAAAGCCATCGCTTACAGATTGACGCATTTCTTCCTCTTCTTCGAAGCCTATGAAAGTGCCAGAATCCTCCTCCTCCACTCTCTTCTGTGACATAGGAATGATGGTGTCTGGATAAAGTGAGCCTTGAGAGGAAAAAAAATCCTACTCTTCCTCCTGCTGCTCTGCCTCCAGTGCCCTGTCCATAATGCCACGCAGAGTCTGCTCCAGCAGGAACACAACAGGGACTGTGTCACTGATGCATGCACTGTCACTGCTCGCCATCCTTGTGGCCTCCTCAAATGGTGACAATACAGTGCATGCATCCTTAGTGATCATCAATTGGCCTTGGGAAAAAAAGCCAAGGCAGCCCGAGCCCATCGTCGTGCAGTACTGGCATAGGTACTCGTTGACGGCCCTCTGCTGCATGTATAGCCACTGCAGCATTCCCAAAGTTGATGATGGGCATGTCACAAATCAGGCGGTTTACGGGCAGGTGGAATTCCCACTGAATTTCAGCCAACTGAGCACTGGTTGTCTATGACCGCCTGAAATGGCTACAGACTCTTCTGACCTGCTTTAGCACATCTTGCAAACCCGAGTACGTACTTAGGAAACACTGCACCACTGAATGGCACATGTATCAACTTTCTCTGTCTAAGGGAAGACAGGAGGTTTGCAGAGCAGCAAGAATTTCTGCTCCAGTGTGGTTCCTGTCCCCTAAACACACTAGCTGAAGCACTGCATGGCACCTTTTAGCCTGACTCTGGGAATAGTCCTTTGAACGCTTAGGGTGTACCCGATGTTCATAGGACAATTCTGCAGAGGAGGGCATGGAGGTGGCGGAGGAGGGGGGTAGAGCTCACAGGTCTGGCATTATCATCACCAGCTGTATGGAGACATGGGGGCACAACAAGCTGCAGCACCAAGCCCTGTCCTGCATCCTTTCGAGTTGCAAGCAGCATTACCCAGTGTGGTGTGAACAATATATATTGTCCCTGCCCATGCTTGCTGGACCATGTGTCAGCAGTAAGGTTGATTTTACGGCTGACTGCCTTGCCCAACGATGCCAGAACATTCCCTTCCACGTGATGGTAGAGAGATGGAATGGCCTTACGTGAAAAGTAGTAGCAACTGGGAACCTGCCATTGTGGTACAGTACATTGTGGAAATTCACGGAAGGGGGCAGAATCCACCAGGCTGAAAGGCAGAAGTTGGAGAGCCAACAGCTTTGACAAGCTTGCTATACCATCAGTCCTGTCAGTGGAGGCTGCTGAAAGGTAATGACTCAGTATCACAGGGGCAGACTGAAGTGATTAAGGAGGAGGGACAGATTTGTGCCCCTTTTGTGTGACATTTAGGTGCTCTTGCCAACGGGCTGAGTGGTTTGGACGTTAAATGCCTTGGTAAACATGTGGTACCCAAATGATTGGTGTTTTTGCCACGTTTGATGTGCCTGTGACACAGTTTGCAGATAGCAACAGTGTGATCTGCTGCAGATGTGCTGAAAAAGGCCCAGACAGCTGAGCTTTGGGGAGTAGGCCGGGAGATAACAGCTGCAGAATGTGATGGAATAGAGTGGCCACTCTCTACAATTTCTTTATATCGGCCTCCTTGGGGTTGTGCTGCCTCACCTTTAGTTTCCTCCTCTGCTCTATCTGGCACCCAAGTCGCATCAGTGATCTCATCATTATCATTATCACTGGAGATAACTTGGCAATAGGCCGCGGCTTGGGGAACATGAATGCCAATTTGTCTACCAGTGTTCCTCCCTCTCTCTAGGCTCATGTTCCTGTGATCCACAACCTCAAAACCAACATCTGAATCCAGTAATGGCTGGGCATCATCAAGGAGCAAGTGGCTGACGCTGTGGTCAAATAACTCAGCTGACTCCTCTATGGCTGATGTTGGGGATATGGCAGGGATAGATGTGGACAAGGAGGCAGGTTTATCCACTCTGGCAACTGCAGGGGACTGCACACTTTTCTCTGCTTGCGTGACAGAGGATGAGGAAGGTTTAGTAAGCCAGTCCACCACCTCCTCTGCATGCTGTGGCTGGATAGCACGGGCAAACTCACTAAACAGAGGAAATGTTGCCCTGCCTGAGGACTGACCACCACGTCCACCTTTGCCTGTGGACACATTTGTTGCTGACCCCCTTACAGTGCCAAGGGAACGTCTGCCTCTCCTTGCTGTCCTCCCAGACATTATAGGGGGGCGGGGCGGTGCTTATAAGCAAATGTAAAGAAGAAGTTGAAATCTGTACGTAGATGCACTTTAATCAATGCAAAGAGGTGTTTAGTGCACTTTAATCTGAGTACTCACACTACACAGACACCCTCCACGGATACACTATAATATACTACAATATAATGCGCCAAACGTACAGTGACACACAGAACTATATGGCGTTAAACTGGCAGTAATGCACACAAGCAAACAAAATTATATGGCGTTAAACTGGCAGTAACCCACACAGAAGTAAATGGCGTTAAACTGGCAGTAACGCACAAAACGATATGGCGTTACACTGGCAGTAACGCATAGAGAAGTAAATGGCGTTAAACTGGCAGTAACACATACAGAAGTAAATGGCGTTAAACTGGCAGTAATGCACACAAAACAATATGGCGTTAAACTGGCAGTAACGCCCACAGAGGTAAATGGCGTTAAACTGGCAGTAACGCACACAAAACGATATGGCTTCAATACAGGGCACTTACACCCCCTTCCTGCCCAAGCCAATTTTCAGCTTTCAGCGCTGTTTAAATGACAATTGCGCAGTCATGCTACACTGTACCTAAACAGAATTTTTATCATTTTGTTCCCACAAATAGAGCTTTCTTTTGGTGGTATTTGATCACCTCTGCGTTTTTAATTTTTTTGCTAAACAAAGTTTTTCTTTTGTTTCTGTTATAAAATTTTATAAATAAGTAAGTTTTCTCCTTCACTGATGGGCACTGATAAGGCGGCACCAATGAAGTGGCACTGATAGGCAGCACTGATGGGCATTGATGGGTGGCACTGATAGGCGACACTGATGGGCACTTATGGGTGGCACTGATAGGTATCACTGATGGCACTGGCAGGCATTGGGGATGGGCACTGATTTGCAGCTGCCTGGGCACCGATTGATTAAACTGCCAGTAACGCAATCAAATAGACGGTGTTCAACCGTCACTACACTGGCGCTATCTGAACTGTCCCTACTGTAGCAATATACTAATGTAAAGATTACTGACACGGTCTCACTACACTACACTGAAACTATCTGAGCTGTCCCTACTCCAGCTGCACACTATGAAAAGCTGAATGATGGTCCTCCTCACTACACTCACACTATCCCTAGACTGACACTAAACTAATATTCTACACTGACAGCACTGAACAGAGCCCTGTTCTATCTCTCTCCACGCCAAAATCCCACTGAAAATGGCTGCCATTGAAAGAATACTTTTATACTGTGGGGCGGGAATGAGCCATGATTGGATAAAGTCATGGTGACAGTGTCCAATCATGACTCTTACAGTGCTCTGTGCCCTGATTGGCTGAAGCTTTCACTGCTTTAGCCATTCAGGGCTTGCAATGCATTGTGGTCGGTTCGGGGGGGGGGAACAAACGGTCAAACGACCCATTTGTTCGGCTGTTCGCCGAACGACCAAACAACAAAATTTTGGCTTGAACTTATGCTCGGGCTGAACCGTTCGCCCATCCCTACTTGTGATTAGCCATTTTAACCCTTACCCTGTGAGTTCATTCTTTTTTGAATCTACCTTAATAAATTCATCATTAATCATTTTAATATACTGCACTCAGATGAGCGCTGCTGTTCTCCACATTACATGTCAACTCTATATGAGCGTCCATGTCTGTCTGTATGAATGGAGATGCAGTACAGATCACTTTTTAGGTGGGATCTGGCTGCCAGCAAGGCTCTGCGTACCATTCCATACCTTTGTGGATAAGCGCTTATAGTCCTGGGGAGCCTTTGCTGCGCCACCTCCAGACTGCTTTGTACCACTACAACAGGGCACACAGTACCCTGCTACTTCTTACAAGGCAGGCATGCCCACACCAAGCTTAATTTCAGCTTTCTGCTGGTGTGTGCAATGCAGTGTAAATACAGGTTTACAGTAATATGTATGAGAGAGGGCAGCGCATTTAGATGTTTTGTGGATTTTTTTCTTAAACAGTCCTGTGTAAGGGGAGCAGCGGAGGAGGTTTACACCGCCACTGCATGGAGGAGCAGCGCAGGAGGTGTACACCGCCACTGCATGGAGGAGCAGCGCAGGAGGTGTACACCACCACTGCATGGAGGAGCAGCGCAGGAGGTGTACACCGCCACTGCATGGAGGAGCAGCGCAGGAGGTGTACACCGCCACTGCATTGGGGGAGCAGCGCAGGAGGCCTACACCGCCACTGCATGGGGGAGCAGCGCAGGAGGCCTACACCGCCACTGCATGGGGGAGCAGCGCAGGAGGCGTACACCGCCACTGCATGGGGGAGCAGCGCAGGAGGCGTACACCGCCACTGCATGGGGGAGCAGCGCAGGAGGCGTACACCGCCACTGCATGGGGGAGCAGCGCAGGAGGCGTACACCGCCATTGCATGGGGGAGCAGCGCAGAAAGCGTACACCACCACTGCATGGGGGAGCAGCGCAGAAAACGTACACCACCACTGCATGGGGGAGCAGCGCAAGAAAACGTACACCACCACTGCATGTGGGAGGAGCGCAGGAAGCATACACCGCCACTGCATGGGGGAGCAGCGCAGGAGGCGTACACCGCCACTGCATGGGGGAGCAGCGCAGGAAGCGTACACCGCCACTGCATGGGGGAGCAGCGCAGGAGGCGTACACCGCCACTGCATGGGGGAGCAGCGCAGGAAGCGTACACCGCCACTGCATGGGGGAGCAGCGCAAGAGGCGTACACCGCCACTGCATGGGGGAGCAGCGCAGGAAGCGTACACCGCCTCTGCATGGGGGAGCAGCGCAGGAAGCGTACACCGCCACTGCATGAGGGAGCAGCGCAGGAGGCGTACACCGCCACTGCATGGGGAAGCAGCGCAGGAGGCGTACACCGCCACTGCATGGGGGAGCAGCGCAGGAGGCGTACACCGCCACTGCATGGGGGAGCAGCGCAGGAGGTTTACACCGCCACTGCATGGAGGAGCAGTGCAATAGGTTTACACAGCCACTGCATGGGGGAGCAGCACAGGAGGTGTACACCGCCACTGCATGAGGGAGCAGCACAGGAGGTGTACACCGCCACTGCATAGGGAAGCAACACTGGAAGGTGTACCCCACCACTGCATAGGGAAGCAACACTGGAGGTGTACACTGCCAATGCATAGGGAAGCAACAATAGAGGTATACACCACCACTGCATAGGGAGGCAACACTGGGAGATGTACACCGCCACTGCATAGGGAGGCAACACTAGAAGCGCACAGGGCAGTCTCTCTGTAGCTGCACCTCCTCATGACAGAATACGGTAGGTGGTGGAGGGAGCGGAGAGAACAGGAAGTGCCGGTCCCCCGGGAATCTCACCTCTCTAGCCGCTCTCCGCCGGATCCTCTTCGGGGAGTCAGGCCGCTGCACACTGCCCGGAAGCCCCCTCCACGCTGACAGCACTTCCGGCTGCAGGAGAGCGACACCTAGCGGAGCACGGGGGAAAGGCCACCTGTGCTGTCCGCCTATAGGGGAGTTAAGCTGCAGCTCCGAGTACTGGGGGGCACAAATGTGTTGCCACTAGCATTAACATTGTGCACCGCCAACAGTGTCCCCCTGATATAACACTGTGCACCCCCAACTACGTCCCCCTGACATAACACTGTGCACACCAAACTGTGTCCCCCTGATATAACACTGTGCACCCACAACTACGTCCCCCTGACATAACACTGTGCACCCACAACTACCTCTCTCTGATATAACACTGCACCCCCAACTACGTCCCCCTGACATAACACTGTGCACCCACAACTACGTCCCCCTGATATAACACTGCACCCCCAACTACATCCCCCTGACATAACACTGTGCACTTCCAAATGTGTCCCCCTGACATAACACTGCACCTCCAGCTGTGTCCCCCCTGACATAACACTGTGCATCCCCAACTGTGTCCCCCCTGACATAACACTGTGCACCTCCAGCTGTGTCCCCCCTGACATAACACTGTGCATCCCCAACTGTGTCCCCCCTGACATAACACTGTGCGTCCCCAACTGTGTCCCCCCTGACATAAAACTGTGCGTCCCCAACTGTGTCCCCCCTGACATAACACTGTGCATCCCCAACTGTGTCCCCCCCTGACATAAAACTGTGCGTCCCCAACTGTATCCCCCCAGACATAAAACTGCGTCCCCAACTGTGTCCCCCCTGACATAACACTGTGCACCTCCAACTGTGTCCCCCTGACATAACACGGTGCACCTCCAACTGTGTCCCCCCTGACATAACACGGTGCACCTCCAACTGTGTCCCCCCTGACATAACACTGTGCACCTCCAACTGTGTCCCCCTGACATAACACGGTGCACCTCCAACTGTGTCCCTTTGACATTGTAGCGCTGGTAGATTTTTGATCTACCATCTGATAGGTAAATTTAGTGGGTCGCTTGTTAGAGGAAGTTAGATTTGCCTCTGTTCCAGCTTGGCTGAGTTGCGTGTAGTTCCACACTGTGCCGGTGGGTGTCGTTGTCACCATGGGCCAGTGTTGGAAAGGCAACGTGTCGAGGCGTATGGGTGCTCCTCTGTCCCGGAGACAATTTGGTGGAGGTGGTCTTCCGAGTTGCCTTCTGGGAGGGGGTATTTATGGGACAGACGCCATGTTTAGGGGTTCGTTTTCAGCCACCTGCTGGCCCTCCTGGCCGACAGGTATGCGTTAAAGTACCACCTCGTGGTCCTCCGTTTCGGAGGCCCGCGTCGCTGCGGCGTGTGGGTGGGCCCAGAAGCCTGTCTGGGGCCTACCACAGCGGCAGAGGAATGGTCCGGAGCTGTCTATCCTGAGTGAAGAAGCTGGACAACCGAGAAGATCCCAGGGGAGGACCCGTCATGGAAGGATCATGCAGAGTGCTGGTTTGGAGAGGGGCCTGGTGACTCGGTTGGAGGACGTATCCTGAAGTAGTCTTACTGCATAGTACTGCCGGGTTGGCTTAGAGGTCCAAGTACTGTGTCTGACATTCACCGCAAAAAAATACATCCTGTGGCAGAGGATTGTACGGGTTTTATTTCCAAGCAAGTCTGTGGCAGAGACTTTTGTTTGTGCTACGTACTGGCTGCTAGGCAAGTGAGAGAGGCCTATCCAGGCGGGCAAAGATCGTGTCCCACAAGGGGATCGCATCCAATTATAGTGTTCAATTCTAAAGGACGTTCTAAAGAATCCTAAAGAAAGGTATTTGAGCTTCCCTGTAGCTTTCCTCCTGCCTCTTTCCTGCTACTTCCTTCGTTACTTGGTTCATTAAAGCATTGAAAAACATACTCAAGTGTTGGTGCTTATATCGTCCAGAGGTAAACTCAACGGAACCCTAGACCCGGTGCCGGTGAAACAGGGGTATCGAGAGTGAAGGTAACAGCCCGCTTGAACCAGCAGCTCCACCGAGAGTTATTGCTACAACATAACACTGTACACCTCCGCTCCGACCCCCTGACATAACACTGTGCACCTGCAACTGTGTTATCCCTGACATAACACTGTGCAATCCAAACTGTGTCCCCATGACATAACACTGTGCACCTCCTACTGTATGCCCCTGACATAACACTGTGCACCTCCGCTCCGACCCTCTGACATAACATTGTGCACCCCTGCTGTGTTCCCCTGACATAACACTGGGCACCTGCAACTGTGTTCCCCCTGACATAACATGGTGCAACCCCAACTGTGTCCCCCTGACATAACACTGTGCACCCCAAACTGTGTCCCCCCTGACATAACACTGTGCACCTCCTACTGTGTCCCCCAAACATAACACTGTGCACCCCAAACTGTGTCCCCATGACAGAACACTGTGCACCCCAAACTGTGTCCCCATGACATAACACTGTGCACCTCCTACTGTGTCCCCCTGACATAACACTGCATACCCCAAACTGTGTCCCCCTGACATAACACTGTGCACCTCCTACTGTGTCCACCTGACATAACACTGTGCACCCCAACTGTGTTCCCCCCGACATAACATGGTGCAACCCCAACTGTGTCCCCCTGACATAACACTGTGCACCTCCAACTGTGTCCCCCTGACATAACACTCTGCACCTCCAACTCTGTCACCCTGACATAACACTGTGCACCTCCAACTGTGTCCCCCTGACATAACACTGTGCACCTCCAACTGTGTCCCACTGACATAACATTGTGCACCCCCAACTGTGTTACCCCTGACACAAAACTGTGCACCCCCAACTGTGTCCTTATGGCATAACACTGTGCACCTCCAACTGTGTCCCCATGACATAACACTGTGCACCTCCGCTCCAACCCGCTGACATAACACTGCACCTGCAACTGTGTCCCCCTGACATAACACTGTGCACCTGCAACTGTGTCCCCCCTGACATAACATGGTGCAACCCCAACTGTGTCCTCTTGATTTAACACGGTGCACCTCCAACTGTCTCCCCCTGACATAACACTGTGCACCTCCGCTCCGACCCTCTGACATAACATTATGCACCCCTGCTGTGTTCCCCTGACATAACACTGGGCACCTGCAACTGTGTTCCCCCTGACATAACATGGTGCAACCCCAACTGTGTCCCCCTGACATAACACTGTGCACCCCAAACTGTGTCCCCCCTGACATAACACTGTGCACCTCCTACTGTGTCCCCCAAACATAACACTGTGCACCCCAAACTGTGTCCCCATGACAGAACACTGTGCACCCCAAACTGTGTCCCCATGACATAACACTGTGCACCTCCTACTGTGTCCCCCTGACATAACACTGCATACCCCAAACTGTGTCCCCCTGACATAACACTGTGCACCTCCTACTGTGTCCACCTGACATAACACTGTGCACCCCAACTGTGTTCCCCCCGACATAACATGGTGCAACCCCAACTGTGTCCCCCTGACATAACACTGTGCACCTCCAACTGTGTCCCCCTGACATAACACTCTGCACCTCCAACTCTGTCACCCTGACATAACACTGTGCACCTCCAACTGTGTCCCCCTGACATAACACTGTGCACCTCCAACTGTGTCCCACTGACATAACATTGTGCACCCCCAACTGTGTTACCCCTGACACAAAACTGTGCACCCCCAACTGTGTCCTTATGGCATAACACTGTGCACCTCCAACTGTGTCCCCATGACATAACACTGTGCACCTCCAACTGTGTCCCCATGACATAACACTGTGCACCTCCAACTGTGTCCCCATGACATAACACTGTGCACTTCCAACTGTGCACACTTGACATAAAACTGTGTCCCTATGACATAACACTGTGCACCTCCAGCTGTGTACGCCTGACATAACACTGTGCACCTCCAGCTGTGTACGCCTGACATAACACTGTGCACCCCCAACTGTGTCCCCCTGACATAACACTGTGCACCTCCTGTGTGTGGGTGGGGTCTACTGCGCCCCTGGGGTAACACTCGCATGGAGCACGCTCATCAATGCCCAGGACCAGGCAGAGACGGAGGTCATGTGAAACGTGTGGTGGTGAAGTGCAGAGTTTCTCTGAAAAGTGTCTCATCCCATGTCACTACACACTGTACTTTTATGTCCAGGGAACCTCTGTTACCTCACCCCCAGTAACAGAATGGGGTCCCACCATGCACATAGCGTGGACCTCATGCATGCTCCATGTGGGGTATGTTGTCTGAACACTGAACAGTGGAGCACTGACTTTAAGTGAAGCACAAGCACTTTTTTCACAATTGTGGGACTTTTTATAAGAATTGAACATTTGACATGATTTATTTCCTGATATGAGCTATTAATTTTCCACTAACCAAGCACAGCGTTTGTATAGTTATGCTCATTACCTCCTTCACTTCCCGTACCTCGTAACTAGGCCTAAAGTGGTATTAAAAGGTTCGGCCTTAAAAAAAAATCAAAACAAAAAAAACAAACATGTCACACTTACCTGCTCTGTGTGGTGGTTTTGCACAGAGGAGTCCCCGATCCCCTTCTTTTTGGGCCCCCGCTGGCACTCTTGCCCCTTCCTCCTTGACCAGTGCCGCCAATAGGAAGCGCTTGCTATGGGGGCACTGGTGCGTGCTCACTCCCGAGCCCTGCTCTATGCGTCTATAAGACACAAAGATCCGTGGCCCTGCCCCCACTCTCTTCTTATTGCCTGTGATTGACAGCAGTGGGAGCCAATGGCTCCTGCTGCTGCCTCTAGCCAATGAGGAGGGGGAGTCCCAGCACAGCTGAGGCTCTTGTGCACATCGCTGAATCGAGAGGAAGCTCAGGTATTAGGGGGGCTGTATTACCACACAGGAGTAGCACACAGTTTTTTTTTATCTTCATGCAGAGAATGCATGAAAGTAAAAAACCTTTATCCTTTACAACCACTTTAAATCTCTGTAACACCAGTCTGCTGCCGGTTGCCATGGGAGACAGACCACTAAAGAGGGAAGGGGAGTACTGACCCTACCACTACCGGAGGACGTTTCACCTTACTAGGTTCCTGCATCTAATGACTGGTTGCTTGTTCCGTCACTTGGTTACCTCTTCCTCTTAACTCTTCTTTGTCTTGCCAAGGTAACCCTTTCCAGTAGTGTTGCTTCATACCTCGTAGAGCATTTACAGACCCAAGTTCTTTTGATACGTCAAAACTCAACATGCACCCCTTTGAATAACTTCAGGCCAGGCTCATAACGGTATAAAGGCTTTATTGATGGAACTCAACATAACAGCTAAACAGGCAATTGTCATTTTCCCTAAATAACCCTAACTGTGGCTTCCCCAGCATACCTGCATATAAAGTGTTCACAAATGGTAAGTTCAGAATGGCAGAAGTTGGAGTCCAGACGAGTCGGTGTTCCTTGGAGCAGACCGCAGCAGCTCTTCTACCTAATTGTAGTGTGAGTACAGTAGAAGTCTTCCCGCAGATTCATAGGCGTCTCTCTAGCCACCCTCCCCCCCCCTTCTTTCCTTCCAAGGATCCAGACCCCTCTCCCTTTTATAATCACAAAGGATGGGTGGCTGAACCCCCTGAAAAAGCCCACAAACCTAGCCCGGGAGAGGTAGTAAAAACATTAACCCCTCCCCCTGGCTAGGGCATTCATAACTAACTTACAGTAGGCAGCCTGCCTACATGTGATCCCCCTGACATATCAAAATGCACCCCCAACTGTGTCCCCTTGACATACCACTATGCATCCCCAACTGTGTCCCCCTGACATAACACTGTGCACCCCCAACTGTGCCCCCCTGACAGAAGACTGTGCACCTCCAACTGTGTCCCCCCTGACATAACACTGCAAACCCAACAATGTCCTCCCTGACATAAAACTGATTGCCCCTGACTGTGACCCCCCCCCCCCCTCTATACAGCACTGTGCAAACCCAACTGTGCCCTTTGACCTTACATTTTGCAATTTTAGCTGTGTTCCCCCTAATATAACTATGGGCACCACCAGCTCTGTTCCCCCACACTGTGCACCCTAGCTGTGTCCCTACAGAGCTGACACTACATCCTTAGCTGAGTTCTCCCAACAGGTCCCCCCGACATGACACTATACACCTCCAGATGTGCCTCCCAAGACTTTACATGGTGTATTCCAGCTGTCCCCCCCCCCCCCCCCCCCAACATGACACTGTACACCCCCAGCTATGCTCCTGGACCTGACACTATGGTCTAAGTGCCTGGTATTGGGCTGTCTTAACACAGCGCATGTTAACACACCTCAGAAATGTAAATGGGAACTTATCACAATGCATGTGTCTAGTAAGTAGATTTATAATTTATATTTTTGGTTTTGAGCAGAGTAATTGGATAGCAGCAGAATAGTGCAGAGAAGTACTATTTCTTTTTAATGCTTTTTTTTTAAATTTATTTTATCATAGGAACATGATGCCTATGCAGTGAGCAAACACCCTTTGTACCAGTCTTCAAGAGTGAACAATAACAATCGGCTCCACCAGCACTTTTACTTTTGAGAACGACTGCCTGGGTGTGTCTAATAGGACTTGACAATCAACAGATGCCTGTACTTTGATTTTTAGTGGCACCCCAATGCATTTGTAGAGTAGCTGCAACATTACTACATTACAGAGCAGCATGACACACATAGGCTGTATCCATGGAGGATTGATGTCCACTTTGTGTTCAATTCACTGAGCTGTAAAGGATAAATTCACCTTTCCAAAAAAATAAATGCACTTTTTTTTCAGGTAAAAAATATGCATTCATTTTTTTTATTATTGTAATGGATCTGTAAAGCATTGCACCCACAGCCAAAAGATTGTGGGTGTAATGCCATGGTCCTACAGACTGTGTATCTTTCTGGCCATACCTACAATACAGTATCTATCATATCTATCTATCTATCTATCTATCTATCTATCTATCTATCTATCTATCTATCTATCTATCTATCTATCTATCCATTTCTATACTTATCTGCTTTATCTGCTCTGTGCAAGGGTTTTGCACAGAGTGGCCTCGATCCTCCTTTTCTGGGGTCCCCCAGTGGAGCTCCCGACTCCTCCTCCGCATCAAGTGCCCCCACGGAGAGCCGCATTCCATGGGGCACTCGTGCAGGCATGCTCCATTGACACAGACAGCAGGACTTGGCCCCGTCCCCCATGTCACTGGATTTGATTTGGCTCCCGCTGCTATCAATCTATCCAATGAGGACCCGAGACAGCGGCTAGAGCTGCTCTACTCATCCTTGACACTGGAGCAATCGGGTTCAGGTAAGTAAAATGTGGGCTCTGGGGGGCAGCTGCAGCACAGAGGGTTTTTCACCTTAATGCATAGAATGCATTAAGGTGAAAAACCTTGAGACTTTACAACTCCTTTAATGAACTACCTCAGTGCTCAACAGTGCCGTGGTAATTCATTGAGAACCACAAGCCAACAGCCACAAAGGGCTGTCGGATCTTGTAGTTTCCCATTCACAGAACACTGTGAATGGATGACGTGGTTGGGTGGGCAGAGCCCCGCACGGACATGTTTTTTGCAGACTGACAGCTAGCGGGGGGCAGGGGGAGAAAAGATCCACTGCTAGCTGTCAGAACAGGAGATCAGGGTCCGATACATTTGTAACACATTACAAAAGGTGAACTTATCCCTTCACACCAGTCTAAAGCCTGGTACACACTGAGTTTTTTCTGTTCAACCTGGCGGGTTAAATGAGAAAGCTGTCAGCTTCAGTCGGATCTCCCCTGCTGAGCTGTTGTGTTCTGATTGGAGTGTTCTGGCGGGCCGTCCCCCTATCAGCACTCTCAGCTATTTGCTGAGAGTGCTGATCGGGAGCCGGTCAGCTGCTGATTTTCCAGCATGCTTGTCCAACAGAAGCTGGCCAAACAGCTGGCTTCTGTCGGACCAGCTGCCATACACATGGGCTGAACACTGGCCATTTTTTATTGAACTGGCCGATGTCGCCCGGCATTAGGCCCGTGTGTACGGGGCTTAAGGCTGGCCATACACTACAGGTTTTTTTTTTAAAGGTTTCATTTTAAGAATGTTTGAGCTTTAACACCAGCCTTAGGCTGGTCATGCACTAGAGCAGGGGTGTTAAACTCAATTTCATCATGGGTCACAACAGCATTAGGTTGCCCTCAAAGGGCTGGTTGTATCTGTAAGACTGTATACATTTATCCAGGGCTTTCTTCTCCCCAGAGATTAGGTGCAGGAACTCAACAATGCCCCCTCCTCCCCACCAAACCACATCAAATGGTGGGCGTGGCCAAATTGTATTAACAGCGGCAATAAATACCAAGAGTGCGTTATGTGCAGAGGGATGCACTATGTAAAAAGTGCAGAGTTCAGGGGTGCCCTATGCGCAGAGTTCAGGAGTGCACTGTGTACAGAGTGTAGGATTGAGGCGGCTGCCTACATCTCACTTCCACCCCTTCTCGGTGCCCACCTCTGCACCACTCTCCCCCATCACCCACCTCTGCAAACATTTCCCTCCACAGCCCTTATCTCTCTCCCCTCCTCCAAAAGCTTGCTCACATCTCACTTGCTGAGAAAGTTCCCCCTGGCGGATAAGGACCCCCCTGTACTGCGCAGGCGCAGCGCTTGTGCAGTACAAACGACTAAGGAGCCGCAGAAAATAGCCGAAGCTGAAAACCTTCAATCAGCTGTACACGGCGCCTGCGCCCTGAGTCCAGGTTCAAGCCCCACCATCCAAGTGGACCTAGAGGTAGAACAAAAAAGTGCCGAGCGAAGCGAGGCCGTGCCCGAAGCGTGGCGAGCGAAGCGAACCCGCGAGGGGCCCTCTTACAGGCGTCGTGTACAGCTGATTTACAACTATTTGGCTTCGGCTATTTCCGCCGGCTCGTACTGCGCAAGCGCTGCGCCTGCGCAGTACAGGGGGGTCCTTATCCGCCGAGGGGAACTTTCTCGACAGAACACCGGCTCTAGTACCTCCTGGCAGTGTAGGCGGCTCCGCCTCATTCACATGCAGGTAGATCATTGGTTGGCATCTGTGCACCCAGGCACAGATGGAGATCACAATGCAGCTTACCACATGATGCCCCATCCCACATTGCATCTGAATCTCCCTTGTTCCAGTGAGTGCAGGGCAGGCAGGAATCTGTGAGAGTTTCAGAGAGGAAAACTGTCCTTGTACACACAGAAGCAAAGGGCAAGAGCCGGAGGTGGTGGAACAGATAAAAAGCCATGGATGTGAGGGATACATGAAATGGCCTGTGGGCCTCATCTTTGACACATGTGCAGTAGACTGGAGGTCGCATTACAGGCAAAACCTTGCAGGATCTGGTGTCTTCTTTGCGAGGCTCAGGTACCATTTATCTAAGCATATAGAGCCTGTGTCAAATGGATCCGATCAGTCAATCTCATTCATTTAAGAACCGTTTGTGGGACCAGAGACCTGGAGCTCAGAGAGTTCAAACATGCCCATCCACCTTGCAGACACTGGTAAAAAATAAAATAAAATACTTCCTGTACGGGAGGGGTTATATAGGGGATCACTTCCTGCCTAAGACTTTGTCTACCAGTGTCCATTCACCTAGAGATGGTATATAACCCAGTAGGTAATGAATATTAGGCATACTCTGTGTCCCATGATGTATAAAAAAGAAAATATGTTTATTATTTTTATAGAGGAAAAAAACAGCCCTTACAAATCACTTTAAAACAAAATTTTGCTCATCCCATACCCGCTATGGGCTACAGCTTCATTTTTGATCCTGTGTCATAAGTCTGGCATCTCTACTTGTATCTTTTAGGCTCCTTCCATGAACTACTGATCTTTGAACATCACCGGGGCCTAGAGATGATATGATTTGTCATAATATGGGAGTAATACAGACATCATAGAGAGACAATGGATTAAACTTGTCTTCTTTTATTGACAGTTTATAATGAGCAATTAAATAAACACATTCATAACATGCTAACGATCACATGTAGCCATCCATTGCATTTGTGCAGTAAAAACTGTAGGAACAAGACACAGAGAATGCAATTTATTATTACAACAATACCCCGGGTGTTTTCACCCAATTCTGACCAAGAAAAGTCCAGTTTGGGGACTCCTCTCAGATCAGTGCAGTAGTGGTATTTTTTTACATCATTAAAATGATCTTTTTTATTGTTCCAGAAATATTTACACACCTAACAGAACTGGAGAAACACCAGTAACTAAGACAATCTGTGTTGAAGGTAAAGGTAAAACTTATAGGACCAGCACCAACTTCCTGAAAAAACTGGAAGCAATAAATTAGGACAATTAAATAATCAACTTTGCAAATCATTTTCATTATCCGTTCTTATTATGCTTGTAGTAGAACTTGAAGGATGTTAAAAGTATGATTTTTTTTTTTTTTTGCAAAAAGGGAACTGCAAACAGTCTACTATTCTCAAAGTGTAAAATAGGAAGAATTGCCTTAATTGCTATATTCATTAACAGTTCACCCTTTCATTTTTTTTAGTATTGAAAAAAAAGTGTGAAAGAGAATCATTTTGGCTGGCATAGACAACCCAGCCTTAAAACTGAACTTCAGGCACACATCTAAATAAACATAGTTGTTTATCTACCAAATGACTTGCATTGCTGCAACTTACATTAGCCTTAACACATAGAATACCTAGGAGGTTGGCACCACTTATGCTACAAGTGGTGTCATCTCTCCACCCTCTGACTGCTGATTGGATAGTTAGAGAGCAGCAGTATATATGCATGCCCAGTCCTCTCTGCTCCCATCAGAAAGTTCCTGGTCAGTGCATTTCCATGCAGCACACCTGACTGGCTCCAAGTGCTGCCCCTCCCTTAACCAATCTGCATGCTGCTGTATAGGGATTGTAAGAGGCTGACACAAAATACTTAAGCCCCTTTCACACAGATGTCCCGATCGGGTCCGCCGATCGGAACCTCCATCCTTCTCCATGGAGTGGTGGGTGTAAACGGACATGTGTTCGTTTACAACTGCCTACATCCAAACCGATCCAACGAAGAGAGACAGATGGAGATCCATTCCCATTCCGTCCAGCGGATCAGATGGCAGTAAGGTGTAAACGGACAGGCAGTCAATAGAGGAGAGAGGTCTGTGTCCGTGTCTGCTCTGCTGAGCACAAGGGAATTGCAGCCGAAGTCCGCCCCGTGTGAACAGGGCCTTAAACTAGCTGCATTACAAAAATGCACTAAATAATCTATTAATGAAGAAATAGCTGCATTTATGTGTAGATTTTATATCTGACTGCGGTTCAGCTTCAAAGTAAGCCTGTGCTAATGCTACTAGTAAATTACAATTGGATAGAACAGAAGGCCCCTTCAGAATGCTTACAGACTTCCCTGAAACCCCTTAAACGCAGAGGGCTATATCAGTACCTCGCAGAGCCTCAGGCATATCTTATGCTTCCATACTGACCCATTAGTGAGAGGGGCAGCCTTGCTTACATGGTGAGGTCAACCACTGACTTCCTAGATGAAGTTGCTATTTGCTTAATAGAGATTTCAGTTTTCAGGGCCCCTAAGGTGCTCTGGAAGTAAATTGAAGGCAGCTGCACAGAAGTATCTACTATTCAATCTATGTGTAGGTCAGAATGAAAAGTAGTTTGGCATATAGGTGGCAATAATCATTTGAGCAAAGTGATCCATGCATGCATGTGTTTCGGCTAGCGTGTCTCCAGAATGAACATTTGGGAAGGCATATGCGGACACCTACCAGTGGCTATCCAATCACTAATTCTCCTGATACTGGTGCTTGCAAGTTCCCAATACAAAAAAGATCCTCACAGACATTGGTCAGATCAGGTGGCCGTCACCATTTACAGTGCCTTGAAAAAGTATTTATACCCCTTGAAATTTTCCACATTTTGTCATGTTACAACCAAAAACGAAAATGTATTTAATGTGATAGACCAACACAACATGGCACATAATTGTGAAGTGGAAGGAAAATGATAAATGAGTTTCAATTTTTTTTACAAATAAATATCTGAAAAGTGTGGGGTGCATTTGTATTCAGCCCCCCCCTGAGTCAATACTTTGTAGAACCACCTTTCGCTGGAATTACAGCTGCAAGTCTTTTTGGGGATGTCTCTACCAGCTTTGCATATCTAGAGAGTGAAATTTTTGCCCATTCTTCTTTGCAAAATAACTCAAGCTCTATCAGATTGGATGGAGAGCGTCTGTGACCAGCAATTTTCAAGTCTTGCCACAGATTCTCAACTGGATTTAGGTCTGGACTTTGACTGGGCAATTCTAACACATGAATATGCTTTGATGCAAACCAGGGATATGCAATTAGCAGACCTCCAGCTGTTGCAAACCTACCAGTCCCATGATGCCTCTGCCTCTGGGTGTCATGCTTGTGGCTGTCAGAGTCTTGCTATGCCTCATGGGACTTGTAGTTCTGCAACAGCTGGAGGTCCGCTAATTGCATATCCCTGATCTAAACCATTCCATTGTAGCTCTTGCTGTATGCTTAGGGTTGTTGTCCTGCTGTAAGGTGAACCCCCGCCCCAGTCTCACGTCTTTTGCAGACTAACAGGTTTTCTTCTAAGATTGCCCTGTATTTGGCACCATCCATCTTCCCATCAACTCTGGCCAGCTTCCCTGTCCATGCTGAAGAAAAGCATCCCCACTACATGATGCTGCCACCACCATGTTTCACGGTAGGGATGGTGTGTTCAGGGTGATGTCCAGTGTTAGTTTTCCTGCCATACACAGCGTTTTGCTTTTAGGCCAAAAAGTTCAATTTTGGTCTCATCTGACCAGAGCACCTTCTTCTACATGTTTGCTGTGTCCCCCACATGGCTTCTTGCAAACTGCAAATGGGACTTCTTATGGCTTTCTTTCAACAATGGCTTTCTTCTTGTCATTCTTCCATAAAGGCCAGATTTGTGGAGTGCACGACTTATAGTTGTCCTGTGGACAGATTTTCTCACCTGAGCTGTGGATCTCTGCAGCTCCTCCAGAGTTACCATGGGCCTCTTGGCTACTTCACTGATTAATGCTCTCCTTGCCCGGCTTTTCAGATTAGGTGGACGGTCTTTGTAGGTTTGCGGTTGTGCCGTACTCTTTCCATTTTCAGGTGATGGCTTGAACAGTGCTCCGTGAGATATTCAAAGCTTGGTATATTTTTTTTTTATAATCTAACTCCGCTTTAAACTTCTCCACAACTTTATCCCTGACCTGTATGGTGTGTTCCTTGGCCTTCAGGATGCTGTTTGTTCACTAAGGTTCTCTAACAATCCTCTGAGGGCTTCACAGAACACCTATTTATACTGAGATTAAATTACACCCAGGTGGACTCCATTTACTAATTAGGTGACGTTTGAAGGCAATTGGTTCCACTAGATTTTAGTTAGGGGTACCAGAGTAAAGGGGGCTGAATACAAATGCACGCCACACTTTTCAGATATTTATTTGTAAAAAATGTTGAAAGCCATTGATCATTTTCCTTCCACTTCACAATTATGGGCCACTTTGTGTTGGTCTATCACATAAAATCCCAATAAAATGTAAATTTTTGGTTGTAACATGACAAAATGTGGAACATTTCAATGGGTATGAATACTTTTTCAAGGCACAGTAGCAATTCTTCCCTCAAAGAGTAAAATAAATCCAGGTCCAGGTGGGGTATAATGGCCCACAGGATTTGGTGAACTGTAGTAGTTCCCTAAAATGGCAATGCAGTCCTCCAGGTACAGTCCCCAATATTCCACCCTTACCATTTCATATATGAGTAAAATGTTTTGGCCATGAAAATCTTTAAAGATTTGTATAGCTATACAGTTTTGAATATACATACATAAATGGATCTTGAAAATAAAATATTATTTGAACAGTTGAGGATTTCACTGTTCAAATCATTATACATGAAACATAACTAGGCTGTAACTTTCCTAGAGATTCCAAATCTTGTGTGTTTAAATGTACAGTCTTAAAGGATTTTTGTACTCACCGTAAAATCTTTTTTGGAGTCCTATGAGGGACACAGGGAGTTTTGGGAACCATTGCTGGTTACTGTCATCTCCTTGATCATTACCCACAGGTACCACTCATTCTTAATCCAGACCCATGATTGCTTACTGATCGCACAATTCAGTTATCAGCAAGTAGCACCGGGGATTTCTTTGAGCCTCTCACTCAGTGATTGCAGCAACAACTACATTGTAATTCTCTACACGCAACAGTGTTTTTTTTTTGTTTGTTTTTTCATTCTAGCACACAAGTTTCCCATAATGGGAATGCCATAAGAAGGCACTATGGCAAACACTGAGGCAAGCACCATGGAGAAAACTTAGAAAGCTGTGGCAAGACTGAACAGTGAAAGCCCTGGAAGGATGGTGATCTGTAAGCATGTGTCCTAGCTGCCCATAAAGGTCAGAGATTCCCTCTGGGGAGAGAAAAGGATAGAGTGGATGAATACCACACAAATCTTTGGACAAACCAGTCCCAAAAGGTAGACATTTTATATGAGAGAGAGAGAGAACAGTAACCAGGCTGGGATAAAGCTTCTGACACCAAACTGACACAGGAGCTGGAACGACGACTCTTTGAAGGAACCCCAAAAGGGGCCGAGGTAGGTCTGTTAATCTGCGCGGTGAGGTAGAAGGTGAGGAGCTGAAGATAATATTGATATATCAAATTGTGCACCTAATTGCCTAAAGAATAAATTACCCAGGAGTCCACAAGGATCAACAAAGGCCCCACCACACTAGGACTCTAGGGACACACCTTTATGCTCATGAAGGCTTCTCTGTGGGTTTATCAGGCTTTTAACCCCAGACCTTACAAGTGGCCAGAAGTTGAGATGCCTAGGCATTCCTACTCCAGGAGTAGAGTAGAAGAGAGGAGATTATCTGACCTGCCCCCAGTCTTCTAAAGCTTAGGTAGATAGGTGCTCTCAGCTCCAGTAAAAACTTTGAAGATAATGTCAAAGGCTGGTCTGAAAAGATGTTGCCTCTCGAAAACCAAGCAGGTCAGGCAACCTTTGGATTCATTGTCCGAATTCCAGCTCTTTAATCGGTGTGCTCTGTGCATGTGTATTGACATAATACTCATACAGGAGACAAGCCCAGTTGCTTCCAGCAGGCCATCACATTTGAAGCATTAGGACCCTGACATCTGCTCCACAAGGAGAGCTTCTTTTTGAGGCATCTTGACAGATTCATCATGATTTGACAAATTAAAGTGATTGTAAAGAGTTAGGGGTTTTTCAACCTTAAATGGATTTTCTGCATTAAGATAAAAAAAAAAACCTTCATTGGTCAGTCAACCCCCAAATACTTATCTGAGCCCAATCTCGATCCAAAGCTGTGCTCGAAAGCAGTGGTTCTGCTCTCTCTCTTCACAGGACATGGAGGCAACAGCAGGAGTGGTTGGCTCCTGCTGCTGTCAATCAAATTCTATCAGGAGGGTGTGGGGGCCAGGGCCTGGCCACCCTGTGTGTGTCAATAGATGCACACAGCCCAGCTTGAGATTGAGTCTGCACGTCTGTCCCCATAGCAAGCTCTTTGATAGGGGGGCAGATGAAGAACAGTAGGAGCAGACAGTGCCAGCGAGAGACCTTAGAGGTTTGGGGCCTCTCTATGCAAAACCTTTGCACAGAGCAGGTAGGTATTACATGTTTGTTATAAAAAATAAATAAAAAAAAACACTTTACAATCACTTTAATGTTACTGACAGAATAGGGGAAAGGAAAAGCCCCGATAAGGTGAGTTATGGATGAACCACAGTGGATGTAGACCACTGGGACAAAATCCATTCCAAATCGGAATTAATCTTGTAAATGTTTGGAGGTTTCACGGGCATGTTGGGGGTTTCCAAACCCCATATAAAATAGCTTGAAGAGCAGGTGCAATGGAAAGGTCTTTGCAGCTGCAGGAGCTCTGAAAGACCCAAGACTGAAGACATCAGGTTGATCCTCCAGATGCAGGGTAGAATGTAATGCATCAATAAGTGCTGTAAAGGTATTTTTAATTCTGGAGTAAATGGAGAAGACTGACGCATCAAAGATAATCATCATTTAGACTGGGGTGACTCAAAATCAGAAAAAGTCACTGCAACCAATGTCTCTAAGGCCATGAGTAGATCATCTATAGAACCTGAGAGGGAAGGTGCAGATATAGGCTTCGAGCCTTTGCGATTAAAATCCAAAAACTGGATGACAAGAACTTTGACTACAAATTCTTGCTTGTCTGCAGAAGAGACCCCCAGTCACAATGCAGGGGACTTGCTCTCACCTGGTGAAGCTAAAAGAGGACTACAATGATAATGTGGACTCTATAGTCATAGAGTAACAGTTTCGGATGTCAGTACATTTGGAAGGCACAGAACAAACATATGCAGGATGACCTGGGGTCCCCCGTTGCAGCTGGACTGTCCCCTCTGTGTCTAGAAACAGAAATGTTTTGATTGCATGGCATTAAGGCAACTAAGCTCAGGGTACAAGGCAAGGTCTCAGGTACTCACAAAACACAAGGGCCATATGGCCACATGGCTCTTTGCAATCCTGAAAGAGCAGCTGGGAAATGCTTTCTTGATGCTGAGTAGCGAGAAAGAGGGTGTTTGTGCAACACTGCACCCAGCAGAACACCGAGCTCAGTCCCTGCAACATAACCCCTTCTGAGGTTGGAAACTATGTAACACAGAAATTTTAAAAGGCGCCCACCATTCAAGTGGGGTAACGCCCAGTACTCTGCCTGATCAACCTACTCACAGAGCAAGTCTACACAGAGAGGGCAAGCGCAGAGACAATGCCAATGGATCTGGACCCGATACAAACTTGTCACAGGAGTGGGGTTTGCAAGGCGCTTTTCATGGAACCCGATTTCCAAAGGTCACGTTCAGACTCAACCTACAACATCCCGTTCTGCACGCTGTGGCCATGGCACTTTAAAGGGCAAGCTAAGAACAGGCCATGGCGGACAGCTGCAATTGTATAGACTATTTCTAGCAGTGATGTAGAGAAGAATCTTCATTGAAGAGAAAAATGGAAAAAAAAAAAAGAAGTTGGTTAGACTTTTCCAGCAGAGGTGAAGAACAGATGTCCATCCTCCAAGTACACAAACAAAAAAAACTGAGGCATGCTGGTTGTAGAAGGGGCAATTTGTTTTGCTAGCCCTTGTCCAATCCTCCTGTGTGAGGAAGTATGACTCAAAAAGGTAAAAGACTTCCTGTGTCCTTCAATGAACAAAAAAGAAATACATGATAATGCATTGCTGTACTGAAAGGACTTGTTACATACCTGTAATTTTAACCATGCTCAATTTTTTAGGCTGTAATTCCATTGCAGTCATTAGCTGCTATTATAAAATGCTTCAAATCCTTCAAGCATGGGGTTTCGCTGATCATATGGTCCAAAATAGGAACTGCTATTATTGCCTCGAATCACTAGGCTCAAACATGAACTAGAACAACGTTATTGGAAAAAGAGAAAAAGTGTCTATTGGTTATTAAGGGGGCAACACTTAAAGTGACCTTATCATGGTAAAAAATATTCTATACATAAGATCCTTGCCATAGAAGAGCATTTTTCCTCCCTTCTCTGGCAGTTCCCATCTACCTTCTCTTCTTTCCAGCACTTCAGCCTGTAAGACATTCAACCTTTCCAGGTGCATCAGGTGCCTGTGTTCCCCATTGCACGACATGGTTCTATCCTTTGACCCCTATATCACGTGCATGTGTCCTGTAACGACATATGGGTTGAAGCGTGGCGTGGTAAAAAAAAAATATTTTAAAAAAAAGCATCAGATACATCCAGAAGCGCTAAATGAAAAAGAGACTTGAAGGCTGCAGTGCTGAAATGGAGGGGAGGAAGGAGATACATGACGCCAGAGGAGGGAACTGTCTTCTAGACTATGTTTTAACTATTTTTTAACCTGTTAGGGTCGCATTATATTCTTGACAGACACCAGACAAATGAGGGCCAATGTTTATCTCAAAATATAGAATCTCTAATGTTACTATTACCAAAGTGTTTGCATTACTAGCATTAGTGGAAGTATGTACATTTGTGTCAGCTACCTTTGACTCTGCCCTAAACTCTTGCATACTACTGCAATTTCTGCAGTCTGTGGTGACCACATACAAGGGGATTCCCTGACTCTTTAAGAATTTAGAAATTTAAGAGAAATCTCTAGCAGCCTTTAAGGCAAAGCTGTAAGGACAGAAATATGAAAAATGTGGATTTTACAACCTAACAATAGCAGCTCCTATATTTCTACCCTCACAGATCCACTTTGAATTGAACATCTCAGTCATTTATAAGAATATCTAGCAACTTTTAAGAGCATGCCTAGGGGCAGACACCACCAA
This sequence comes from Lithobates septentrionalis, assembly GCA_037952835.1. NCBI lineage: Eukaryota > Metazoa > Chordata > Amphibia > Anura > Ranidae > Lithobates > Lithobates septentrionalis. The sequence goes on along the minus strand of JBBDGP010003096.1, from coordinate 316,498 downwards.
ATGAATCAATTCAGAAAAAGCTATCTTTGAGCCTAGGTTCACACTGACAGCGGGAATGAAATTGTGCGAGTTCAGCTGATTTCATTCCCGCATGTCAGTCCCGAATTCGGGGGCGGATTCAGAGACATCTGTGCGGGTTTCTGTACAAATGTCTATTGCAATCGAACCCTGAAGTCGCCAAAATAGTACAGAAACTACTTTTGGGAATCGGTGCCGCACCGCTTTGGACTGTGCCATTGCCGGCAATAGCCCCTGATTTGGCATGCGATTTGACATGTCAAATCGCATGCCAAATTACTGCAATGTGAACCAGGGCTAAGCCCAACTGAACTTGCAGCTTAAATCAGCTTAATATATTCTTGCTTGCTCTCTGCTCTTGCCCCCTGCTCAGAGCTAGATCTCTCCAATCAGCATGGGGTATGAGCTTTGCCGATTGCAGCGCTATAGGTCTGACTTAGCAGGGGGTGTATTGGACCTCTGCAAAGGGGCCACTGCACCCACACAGAGACCAAGAGATGTTCTAAGAAGCATTTTTGGCAGAGTACAGGCTTTTCTACTAAGGGTGTGGCTGCTTTCTAAATTAAACAAACTTTAGAACTTTGCACTTCTTTTGTTTTGATAAACCTGAAATGCATTATCTAATTTAAAGAAGAAGTATGGCTAAAGATTTTTTGGCTATACTTCTCCAGTGAGTCGCAGAACTGCAGTTAGCTCTGCAGTCCTGTGACCCATTTTCAGCCAACAGCAGGCTAAAGCCCGCTGTCGGCTGACATCCCTGAGCCGGTCAAGGTTCTGAAAATATCCCGACCTTATGGTCGGGATCCGTCCAGAAGCCTGGACCGGCAGCTGGCTCAGCCACTCAGTAAGCCACTGAGAGTCTGAGCCAGATGCTCCCTCCCCCTCCACAGCCACAGTGAGCGCTGGAGGGGCAGGGCAGAGCAGAGAGCCGGTGACTGACAGTCACCGGCTCTCTGCAGGCTGAAGACCGAGAGCGATCAATGGTGTTTGATCGTTCAGTTCTCAGTCTTAAGCCGGGTATACACGGGCCGAACGTTGGGAGACATTTGCAGGTTAAAAAAAAAAGTCAGACATTCGGCCCGTGTGCATGTCGGTCTGGCCAGCTTCTGTTGGACGAGCATGCTGGAAAACCAACAGCTGACCGACTCCAGACTCCCGATCAGCGCTCTCCGCCAATGACGGAGAGTGCTGATCGGAGTGTTCTGGCGGAAAGGGGGGAGGCTGCCCCCATCAGGACACGACAGCTCTTGGGGGAGATCGCTGTACTAATGTCGGATGTTTAGCGGCTTCGACTGGAGCCGGGTTGCATGAAAAAAAAAACCTAATACCCTAATACCCCTTTCACACTGAGGCAGTTTTCAGGCGTTTTAGCGATAGAAATAGCACCTGTAAAGCACCTGAAAACTGCTTCCCATTCATTGCAATGGGTGCCTTCACACTGGGGCGGTGCGCTTGCGGGACATTAGAAAAAGTCCTGCAAGCAGCATCTTTAGGGCGGTTTGGGAGCGCTGTATACAGTTCTACAGCCATATAGGCAAGTATGATCTTTTTTTTACGACTCCCATACTTCTCTTTTAAGCTATTCAATTGGACTTTAAACTAGTTTCGCTTTGCTACCACAGACTGTCCTTAGTACTAAATCATCCCATCCACCATCCCTCCGTCCAACGAGAATGCCTCAGTGGACAAAAGGGAAGTCTCATTGGATTGGGAAATGGCAGAGGATGGGTCTTATCCTTAAAGTTAAGCCCCAGTACCTAAATATAACTAGTTTTACCAGACATTTTTTGTCATCTCTAAGCATGTTTAAAATTGACAGGAACACTTTAATGAAAAAGCAGAAAGGTGAAAATGTGTGAAATAATTTCCTACCATTCCTTCAGTTCTTTTCTCCGCATTAGGAAAGTGGTTAGAAAGTCAACAATGGGCAGGAAAACCTAACTGCACAATAAATAGCATAACAGGAGCATATTTAGGTTTCCCATAATTACCAATTTCCATCTGTCAAATGTCTGCTACAGCCTAGGAAACATTTTATTATTTGCTATGGTGGAGAAAAGCCATCTTTCTTTTCTTCAGGTTCAATTTAAAAAGATCAAAAGATGGGAAAAAGTAATCTTACATCTCAAGGGCACAAAAGAGTGCAGTTGGGACTGTGTGCACCACAGAAATAGTGAATGATTCTCAAAATCACATGTAGGCACACATACCACCGACTCCCTCATGCAGAAACTTGGCCTCAACAACAGAATGTACTGCACATATACATGCTTGCGCAAGCCCAATTACAGGCAGGTGTCTTAGCAAAAGCAATGGGCTGGTAGGTAGTTGGTTTCCAGGACCACCAAAACCTTTTGCATTTCAATCCCAACTTGGAAGAAGGGTCAATGCATTGCAAGTGCATTAAATGTTCAGTTCCATTCAACAACTGATGACCAATTCACACAGCAATTTTCCAGTGTGATGGTTTAAAGCAATCCCTGCTGCACCTTCATCAATCCTTACACATCCTAATGTTCACCAAGTTGTCACATTTCTTGCAATCATCTTGATGTTTTGCAACCTGAGGCCAGGCCATGGACAAAAAAACATTTACATATTACTCAAGTTTTTTACATGTTAATCAGTAGGAAACAGCAATGTATGGGCAGCATGCTGGAGAGCTAGACTGATGTTCTTTTGAAGAGCGCAGCTGTCTGGGTCTCCAGCAGTCCAACACACCCCCTGCACACTACTCTGGTGAATAAAGCTCATGCTCCCTGAGCAGTGATGTTGATTACAGCAATGTACCGTGAGTGTTTCGGACTCATGGTGACCCAAATTTTGCCAGTGGTCTGGGTCTCCAGAGTGCTGCTAGCACAAAGTAGCTTCTTACATTTTAAATCATGAACATAAAAATGTAAAAAAAAAAATTCCTGTACTTGCTATATACTCTGACTGCAAGACAAGTAAAACAACTAGTCTTTAATTGGCTTTAGGAATCAGTAAATCACCTTAAAAACAAGCCCTTAATGACCTCTGTAGGGCCATGCAATTTGGAGCAATTCATCCCCAAAGATGACAACAGAGACTGAGAAGTCAGCTTGCAGTATGTTTCTGAACCGCTTACAGCTGCCATTTGTTAACACTGGACGAATGACAGGCTGCCAAGTCTGCTAGCGGAAGCAAGGGAAGCTAAGCTGCAATTTATAACGCTTCGGTTGTGAAATTGGAGGATGAATTGCTCCGAAATGCCTGCAGCCATAGAGGTTAACAGGCGCTTGTTTTAAAAGGATCTTTATTCCTGGTTGTTAATGTAAATATTTTAATGTCCACAGATTTGCTTTAAAAATAACCACAACTGGGCTTTTGCAAAAATCTGTATATTTTCAGGTAAACTATTATAATTATACATGCTTACTGGACATTTATATTCACCCCCTTACTTAGCATTACTTGCTTTGCCAGAGCCTGATTTCTCAGCTTAAAGTGATACTAAAGTCTAATTTTTTTTTTTTTAGTTAAAAATAACAAACATGTTAGTTATACTTACCTCCTCTGTGCAGTTGGTTTTGCACAGAGCAGCCCGGATCCTCCTCTTCTCCTGTCCCTCTTTGGTGCTTCTGGCCTCTCTCCCTCCTGTTGAGTGCCCCCACAGCAAGCAGCTTGCTATGTGGGCACCCGAGTAAAGCCACAGCTCCCTGTGTTCATTCAGAAAGAGCCGAGGCCCGCCCCCTTTCTCTCCTCATTGGCTGCCTGACTTTGATTGACAGCAGCAGGAGACAATGGTGCCGCGCTGCTTTCCCAGCAAAATGAGAGGAGTCCCGGGCAGCCAAGACACTCCTGCAACATCGCTGGATCTAGATGGATGTCAGGTAATTATTAGGGGGGCTGCAGCACACAGAAGATTTTTTTATCTTAATGTATAGAATGTATTAAGATAAAAAAATTCTGCCTTTACAATCCCTTTAGGCTGGGTTCACACCTATGCGCATTGGATGCGGGTTTCCCCGCATCCAATTCACATGACAGGAGAATGTGACTGGCTCTCTATGGAGCCGGTTCGCATATCTCCGGGGAGGCTTGCACAGAAACGTGCGTCTTTGGCTCAATTTCAGGGCCGAATTCAGGCAAAGATTCGGGCCCGGATTCTTCCCTGAAACGGAGAACAGCGACGCACAGCGTTCCTGTGTGTTCCGTGGCCGTTTTAGGTTTAAACCAAGTCTTAAGTGGAATCCAACAGCTGCCTGGCCTCACATAAAAGTCACATAGTTAGCAGGAATAACAACAAATACAAGTCCCTGTTATTCGATTCTGTAGTGCACTAGTCATTTTCCTAATAGCTAGGAAACTGAGCATGACTATTACCCAGTTCAATATATCTGGACTGATTCACAAAATATGAAGCACAGAACACTGAAACAAAAGTGAGGAAATTCCCAGTAGCAACCAGATTCCCTGCTTCATATAAAAGTTTTTAAAAAGGCAGGTTGCTACAGAAAACAACTCAACCTGTGCTGCAGTTTTTGTAAAAAAAAAAAAAAGCCCTTTGTGTGTCACAGACTGCAAGCGCAGGACCTACCGCTGTGTTGCGATCAGTGCTTGTGATCTGGAAACTCTGGTAAAAACGCATACTGTACTGTACAATGATTCAAACCACACTCATGCACTTGTGATGCATTTGATAAATGTACTACAGGGAGTTTAATTGCATGCTGGGACCCTATGGCTATTTACAACTTACATCACTTAACTGCTTAAGAAATGTTCTGAAACTTGTAAAAATGCATAATAAAGCTACACATGATGCTTTCAGAAGCCACATTTTTAAAGCTGAACTCCAAAAAACAATATACAGCTGAAATGCATATACGTGAATGGATTCTGCTTGCCAAAAGATCTGTCATTAGGTCATTGATCTGTGCTCATCTCCTGTTGGCAAGCTCACAGTGCTAGACTGGCAACACTATGGATTATACTAAAACCTGAACACTGCCTGTCCACTCTAAAGCCGGCCATAGAGGGTTTGAATCTCAGCCGGTTCAAGCAGGGACCGGTCGAGATTCGAACTATGTATGCAGGCTAACTGTATCTAAGTTGATCGATCAACTTGGATACAACCAGCATGTTGGATTCTCATGCGATTATTGCCAGCGACTCTTGTCACTATCAAATATCATTGTGTGTTCTTCCGGCAGGGATGGTTTCCCCCCCCTGCCAGGAGAACAAAATAGCTTCACAGAAGGGATTCCCCCATCAACACTGAGGCCGGGTTCACATATGTGTGGCCGTGCTTCCCAGCATGGATCCGATGCGTTCCTGTTCACTGGTTCAGGTGCAAATCGGGTCCAAATTTTTGCCTGAATTTGCACCAGAACAGGACCCAAACACACACAGGACCCATTTAGAATGCAGGCCGTGGCTGCCCTGGACATGTGTGACCTGGCTCCATTGAGAGCCAGTCACACTCCCATTTCATGCGAATTGGATGCGGAGAAAACTGCCTCCAATTCGCACATATGTGAACCCAGCCTGACTGTGTTGATGGGAGAATCGAGCGATTTTCTTTCCTGCAACCAGTCTATGGCTGGCTTAACTCTCTTAGTTCCAGTTCTGCTGTGCAGCAGATAACAGGAAGTCAATATGAAGACAGGTCTGGGTACTGTTACAACCTATACTTCAATGTTTTATTTTTTTTTTTGGAAGTGTTTTATATATGGAGTTCAGCTTTAAATCCCAACCTCCCACTCTAAGGAAAAGAAAACCGTTAAAAACACTTGCCCTAATCACAGACCATCTAACATTCCAAAATTGTGCACAGGGTGTGAAATATAACCTAGGATACAGAAATAATAGAAAATGTTTAATGTAATGCAAAAAAAAAGTCACCAAGTAAAAGTGGCAAGAAGATTTCCATGTCATCCAGCTGTGGGAATTTCAGAATCGATTATGTTATAGCATATTTACTATGAGAAATAATGATAAAAATAAAGTTTCTGACCACAAACAATTGCAATTACTCCAATACAGGTCGGGGAAACCACAGAACCTCGAACATCCACAGTCGTTGAACTTTTTACAAATGTTTTTCATGAAAAGAATGAGTTGTGCTTGCAGGTACATTTCGAACTGTGCTGTCTATCACAAACTCAAAACGATTCGTCTGGCTTAGGGAGGCGGATGACTCCTGATACATGCCACCCGGGAACCTCGTTGTGCAGATATACTGTCCAGTCAATCTATTGACCTTGCTGTTTATGAACCTGTTACACAGGATAATGCTGATAGACTTCTTTGGGGAATCTTCTTAAATAATGACATCAAGGGTGGAGGTGGATGGGGAATTTGATAGCACCAGATCTACAAAGCAGTTATTCTTATGTTACATGAGCATAACTGTGTGTACCAGCTTTACCCTCCTCTCGAAATTATTTGAATGATTTTTGGTGGAGATTTAAAGTGTTACTAAACCCAGGGCCCGGCATTCACTATATCTGGTCTCCCACAGTACACAGAATATGAAAATGCAATTATTTTAGTAAATATAAACTGCTAAATACCTTTTTCTCATCAGCAGTACATAGTCTTGTGACTTCTATGAGTATCTGGTAAAAGCTTGTAGGAGAAGTTTTCATCCTTCTCTGACTGTCCTATGAGGCTGCAGGACCCCTGACCCTCTGTCTGAACAGTGTGAATTGGCCCTGTGCTGATCACATGCACCCTCCCAAGAAAAGAAAAAAAACTCTCTAGCAATACACATCAAACTGAGCATGTGCAGCCTGTCCCCTGGCTCTGTATTATCAGGAAATATATTGGGGACAGTGGAAAGAGGAGAGGATCAGAGAAGACAGGCTCAAACAGCCTTTTACACAATGCAGAGTATTAACCCCTTAGGTTCCACAGTGAATATAACAAGTATGCTTTACTGCATATACAGACTGATTTTACTGTTGTGGGTTTAGTAACACTCTAAAGAAACTACACTCAGTCCAGTCTCCTCTATTCAGATGGAGTATGATGGGGTCTGATCTTATGCCAGATTGTTTTTTTTTTTGTTTTTTTTTTTAAGTGCCAGGAATTACCTCTCACACCCTGGCTCGGCTGTGGCTGGCCCTTTCAGCTGAGCTATTACTTAGTTTTCCATGTGTTCCTATGAAGATACCATTGCAGGGCTAATAATGCTTTATTTTTGTGCTGGATCCTCCATAGAAATAGAGGAAAAACTCCCTTAAAGAGGAATTCCAGGTATTAATATACATGGTCACATTGGTCCAGCTTGCACCAATGCAACTATGTACTGTATATACACCACACACTAACCTGGCTGATGCCCCTTGAAGCTGGAAATCACAACGTCACCGCTACTCCAGTGATCTTCACTTGCTCCGGGGTCCCAAGCCGAGCGGCTGCCCTGCCGTATTGTGAACACAGGAGGGTCAGCCACTTGGCAAAGGCACCATTTTGAGAATGCTTTGCATGTTTTGAATGAATACAAAGTGTTCTCTGAATAGATGAGGTTGAGAGGTGGGGTGTTTGCTCTTTCCACCTCAATCAGAGAACACTTTGTATTTATTCAGAAAATGGGTAGCATTCTCTGAATGACACCCATGCTAAGCAGCCAACCTTCTGTGTTCAGAATGCGGCAGGGCAACTGCTTGGTGCAGCACCCGGAAGCAAATGGAGAATACTGGAATAGTGGTGTCTACTTCAATCATTTCCAGTGGCATCAGCCAGGTATAGTATATGCAGAGTTACACTGATCCAAGCTGGACCAATGTAACTATATATATAAAAAAAATCCTTACTGGGAATTCCACTTTAAAGTGTACGTCAGGGCAAAATAAATCAAAATGAGTACATCTCCGCAATATATGCATGTTCCAATGTTTTATCCCTTTAAAACACTGCAAATATGGAAAACGTTCTGTTGGTCTCCAAGAAATACCTTGTGCTTGTAACGTCCTGTTGGGGCTGACAACTTCTAATCTAAAATTCCAACCAGCATTGTCAGACCTGTCTAATGGAATACAGAACTCTCCCAACCTCTCTCTGTCCCTCTCCAGATGCTTACATTGAATTTCCCCAGAAAAACATGCTGCTGTCTTGACTCTCAAAAGCCTACCCATGCATTGTGTGTAAGGCCGGCCATAGACAGAGCGAAGTTTATTGCAACCACTGGTGTTAGGTGAGGTTAGGAAAGTTCTTTACCAAAGAACTTGGTTGCAGGAAAGAAATTTGCTTGACTCCCCCACTGACACTGTGTTGACATGAGAATCCCTCCCACCGAGCCATTGTGTTCTCCTGGTGGGAGGGAAACCCAGGGATTATTGCTAGCGGCAATAACAGCCACTAAAGTGTCCTTTCTTAAGTGCGCATGTGCCGATGACGTCGGCACATGCCTGATACAGTGAATATCTCCTAAACGGTGCAAGGTTAGGAGATATTCAAGGTACCTACAGGTAAGCCTTATTATAGGCTTACCTGTAGATAAAAGTGGTAGTACAGGGTTTACAACCACTTTAAGGAAAAAGCTCTTAGGAGATGTAGTTCTGGGTTGTGCCTACTCATTAGGAATTGAGTTCTAGCAGCTGCCCCTGTAGCAGTTGTACAAGTCTGGTAATGTCACAAGAAGTTAAAAAAAAGCTGTGTATCTCAACAGGAGCAAGGTAAAGAATGCAGTAATGCTGGGATATGATCAAGAGGGGGAGAGGGAGGTTTGGGGGGAACTCTTGTTAATGACTAGATATACCCTTTAAGATTACCTAACAAGCTGAGCTCTGTTGAGGGTTGGTAGAGTTTGGATGTTGGGGTACAACACAGCATCCAATACCTACCAAATCATGGACCCAGCCCACCAAAAACTGAGAATGCCATTAAAACTTCGACTGGGACTACAAAAACCTGTGCTTTGCAATATTTCATGCCCACCTGGGTTACCAGCATTTAAAAAAATCCATCTATCGTAGACACCAGTAAAAATAAATTTAACTATATAAATATATATTAGAAACATTCACATTTAAGAAAGTTCTGATCGAACACAACAAGCATCTTCTACCATTATTATCAAAATAAATTTTTCTTCCTACTTCTACACTAAGGCATGTCATGCACAAAATTAGGTCTTAACAGACAACAGGCTCAAGCGTCATTGCATTACCATAAATCAGACATTAAAGAAATATATATATTAAAAAAAAAGACACCAGTAACTGGCGTTTCCTTCATTGGCTCCTCCTAACATTCTCCCACCTGAGTCACATATTAATAAAAATTACCCCTCCTGGGCCACAGCAATTTATAAAAATACAATTTAAAAAGGTGCAGAGGAGATTAGAGGTGTGCCATCATTGTGTCCAATTCATTTGTACAGCACACTAAAGTCAAGGTTTCCAAAGTCAGACATCGCTACATTCTCAATGCTAACTTTGCCGAGCTAGGATATCAAGAAGCTGATTGGCTGAAGCCCTGACACAGGGAGATATAAGAGGCTGATAGGAGATCAGGAGAGGAAAGTAGAAGCAATGCCCAAAAAAAGCTGCAACCAGTAAATGGGGTTGTTTTACTAAAACCAGAGAGTGCAAAATCTGATGCAGCTGTGCATGGTAGCCAATCAGCTTCTAACTTCAGCTTGTTAAATTAAGCTTCAACAATGAGCCCTCGTTCACTTTGGAGAAATTTGTCATGTGATTTGACGGGTCAAATCACATGACAAGTCGCAGCCTATTGCCGGCAATGGCACTGTACCAATCGGTGCGAGACTGATTTTGTGGCGCCGCACCGATTTGCAAAAGTAGTTCCTGCACTACTTTTGCCGATTTCAGGTGCGACTTCAATAGACATCTGTGTATGAAGCCACACAGATGTCTATCAAGTAGCACCTGAATTTGCGCTGACCTTGCTACTTTGAAATCGCGCTACTTCAAGTGAAGTAGAGCAATTTCAAAGTAGCATCAATGTGAACCAGGGCTTAAACTGGGAAGCTGACTGGTCTCTATGCAGAGCTGCACCAGATTTTGCTCTCCAGTTTTAGTAAATCAACCCCATTGTTTCATGTTTGCCAATAAGGTGCAGTCTATGGTACGCTGACTCAAAACATTACAGAACTTCATCCAACACTGAGTGCTGAGGGTCTCATTCCCCTTCATGGGTATTTGCTAGGCAATCATCACCCAACATTGATGTGACAGTATAATGCTGGCCAATCACAGCTTGACTTTCAGGCAATTCCAGATGAATCAACAGAAATAAAAGCTATAGGGTGACCTTGTTCACACTACCCGGCTCCACAAAAGTCGACTGAAGAATCGGAGGACCTGGTATAAAATTGTCAGGCAAGCAGTGACTGTTATCAGTTCCTGTTTGGGTATTCAGACAGCCACATGTGCTGTGGCTGTCTGAATACAATAGTAGGAAGGGCATATATCCTCCTTTCACACTGTTTGGAGAGGAAATTTTCCTGGCATCAGTGGGAGTAAACATTGCCACATTTGGTATGGGGGGGGATCAGTGCCTTCCACAATGATACCATCATCATTGGTATCATTGGGAGGAATAGTGCCCCATTATTGATGTCAGTAGGAAAAATGGTGCCTCATCATTGGTGTCAGTCAGTTGGCAGAATGGTGCCTTGTATCAGTAGAAGGAATAGTGCTCCAAGGGACAGATAAACGCAAGCAGTGGGCCGCATCTGGCCCCCGGGTCGCAGTTTGGAGACCACTGTACAAGAGAATAGGTTTAAGTGTCAGATCATTTTGGTGCATCAGCGGTGAAAGTTTGACCACTAAAACTTTATTCTTACAGATTAGTTTGAAGATTTGGAGTTGGGGGTTTGGGCTGGTAAAAAAAGCTTTGGTTGAACTGCAGCCAAAATCTTTTGCTTTGGAATGGCGCAAAAAATACTTTGATCGGGCATTTTTGCAACCAGTGTTCCCTTTGCAGAGATTTTCCCTAAGGGCTCTTTCACATGGACAGCGGCAAAAACAGGTGGCTGATCTGCGTTTTTACTACCCCACTGGCCACCCAACTGAATTCTAACAATACAGCTTGACAGGGCTCTATACATGCCTTGCCTGTGCCACTTTGCTTCATGGCCAGAGCATTTTTAACTCGGGCTGAAGACTTTGACAGGCAGCACCACCTGTTAAGCCCACCAATTAGAACAATGGGGCTGCTCGCCAACCGTGAGCCAAACAATTGGCTCACATTAGTGGCCCAGTCACATTATGTAAAATTGCTGTTCAAAGCGCCTCCTGAACACTGTCCTCTGAAAAGGGATCTAAACAGAGGTAAGCTTACTGCCCGTCTGAAAAGAACCCTTATTTCCTGTCCTGGTGACTGCTGTATCCCAGGCAAGGAGTAAGGAAAATTCTCCCCACTGGGAAACACAGACAGCAACAGAAATCTGGCAGAGTTTTTACCACTTCTCTACTTTACTGTAGATATGATTGATAATTACTGTTGCATGCTGAAACATCATAAGCTCTATAACAGCCTTTCTCAACTAGTATCCTGGGGAACCCTATGGTCCCTTCAGAGGTTGCCAGGAGTTATTTAATGATTTAGCAAATTCTATCTAACAATGAAGCACTGACACCAATGATCTTTTTAGCTATCTTGGAAATTCTCCCCATTGACCACCAATGTAAGAGGAGCATCCTTCCACCCCAGCCACCAATGTAAGGGAAGCATTCTCCGACTAATCACCAATGTAAGGGAGCCATTCTTCCACCACCAACCAATGTAATAAGAGGATTCTTCCCACCAATTACCAATGTAAGGGGGGCATTCTTCCCACTGACCACCAGTGTAAGGGGGCATTCTTCCCACTGACCATCAATGTAAAGGGGGCAATCTTCTCACTGACCACCAATGTAAGGGGAGTATTCTTCCCACTGACCACCAATGTAAGGGGAGTATTCTTCCCACTGACCAACACTGTAATGCCGCGTACACACGAGCGGACTTTTCGACCGGACTGGTCCGACGGACTATCCGATGGACTTACGAATGAACGAACTTGCCTACACACAATCACACCAAAGTCCGACGGATTTGTACGTGATGACGTACGACCGGACTAAAATAAGGAGGTTGATAGCCAGTAGCCAATAGCTGCCCTAGCGTCGGTTTTTGTCCGTTGGACTAGCATACAGACAAGCTGACTTTTCGGCAAAGTTCCGACGTAAAGATTTGAAACATGTTCCAAATCCAAAGTCCGTCAGATTTTCGACCGAAAAAGTCCGCTGCAGGTCCGATGAAGCCCACACACGGTCGAATTTCCGCCGGACTCGGTCCGTCAGACCAGTCCGGTCGAAAAGTCCGCTCGTGTGTACGCGGCATAAGGGAAGCATTCTTCCTACTGACCACCAATGTAAGGGGAGGATTCTTAATCACTGACCAGCAATGTAAGAGGAGCATCCTTCCACCCCAACCACCAACATAAGGGAAGCATTCTTCCCGCTGACCACCAATGTAAGGGAAGCATTCTTCCCTCTGACCACCAATGTAAGGGAAGCATTCTTCCCGCTGACCACCAATGTAAGGGAAGCATTCTTTCTTCTGACCACTAACAATAATGTACTGTGAACTGTAGATAAAGTAATTATTGGTGGGGGTTCCCCAAGACCTGAAATATATCTCAGGGGTTCCTCCATGTTAAAAAGGTTTAGAAAGGCTGCTCTATAAAACAACAGTTCCACATACATGCCATCTATGAATATTAGGTCAAATAAGAATTTATTGGCACCAAAGGTTACCAATAGGTCTGCACTTGAAACAAGTATTCCGATTTTGAACAGACAAATGGATTTGGAGGAATACTGTATACTGCACCCTCTAGTAGTGGATACCTCGTTGGAACATACTGAATACAGGTTACAAAAGTAATACTATGGGCAAAACGTCTACTTTCCTTCCAGTGTTTATATAGCATCCCCAGCAGAAGGGAGTTGCAGGAGAGATACAAGAAACTCCTGTTAGCCAAACTCACAAAGCATGGCAGTTGGGTCATACCAGTGCAGTACAAGGAATGTGTCTCTTGCAGCCCAACACACAGCTTCCAATTTACATGTTATTTACAGTGGCAGGATTGAACGAAAATAGCTCGTTACATTTATATAGATCATACAAATTAAAATGATTCTTCCCCCCAAAAAAAACAAAACAAAACAAAAAAAACATAAATAGGACACTTAAAATCACAGCCAACAAAAATGCCCTCTGATGTCATGAATCTAACAAAAGGAATGATTTATACAGAAAAAAAAAAAGGAAAAAAAGAGTGACTTGAACTTTATAATGGCAGTGCCGATAAATAATTATACATTCCGCGTCTCCACATCAATCTTTTCCTCCGATTGGCCCACTTCTGATTCGGTCATTGCGACACTTTGTCTCAACGTAATTTCAGGTCCCCCGCCATAGATGGACTGAAGGAAGTTCCAGGTTTCTTCCGAGATCTGTCCAGAATCTGCTCCTGATGGGCATGTTTAGAAATTGAGTTTAGTTGGTATCTAAAATAGGCACCATTAAGCATTGGATAGATTGAGGAAGGTTTAGAACCTCAGGAATCTGTTGCTATCTCTGCTAAGGGTGGTCACTCCTCACCTCCTGTCCTGGTGGCCATGCAGGAAGTAAATGTGAAAATCTCACCAGTGGAAAGTTCTAAATCTCCCTTCTATCCAAAACTAATAATAATGAAAAAAAAAAAAAGTCTAGAAATACTTTTGCTTTTTTTTATTTCAGAGGGAAAAAAAAACATGTAATTCACACAACAGTGATCCGTAACAATGCACATGAGGTATGCTGCATTAGGGTTGCTCACGCATTTAAATGGACTCCTTGCTTTACTATACTGTATGTGATTATAGATATATCCTAGAGATATTTTGGATACTATGATTTCTGATTTTTGTGTACTTTGTGTGCTACAATTATGTACCTGTATTTTTTGCATTTATGAAAATGCAAATAACCGCCATTGTAATGGCAACCTGCAATACCCTGAGTGCGCCGCGCTTTGTTCACAATGCGCAGTCAAGAAATCTGGAGGTGCATGCTAGGTACCCAGCAGTACCATTTCCCTGAAGAAACTCCAAGAGGGCTTCAGATGCCCACACTAAGGATGGACGCTTACTGGATCCTGAGGGGACAGTGAATACAAAAAAAAACAACATAAGACAGCAAACGTTTTCATTTGCAGCATATGCAGATTTAGATCGCATAAGCTGCGGATATCACGGGGGTTATTTAAAAAAAAAAAAAAAGACCGGAGCTCTGCTTTAAGGAGGGTGAAAGTGCTGCCAACAGTCCTTCAGATTTACGTGCATGTCTCAGCAAATGTCTACACTCAGTCATTCTTCATCAATGTTTATAATATTTCTCCATGACCCACCCATTTCCAGGTATGATATTAAAGAGAAAGTAAATGTAAAAAAAGAAAAAAAATGCAAACAGGCAGGCTTTTTGTTGCAGAAGAGACATGCAATGTCTCTTCTACAATAAAGTACAGCGAGGGAAAAAAATATTTGACCTCTTGCTAATTTTGTACGGTTGCCCACTGACAAAGAAATGATCAGTCAGTAGTTTTAATGGTAGGTTTATTTTAACAGTGAGAGACAGAATAACAAAAATATCAAGAAAAACGCAATTCAAAAAAGTTATAAAGAGATTTGCATTTTAACGAGTGAAAGAAGTATTTGACCCCTTCGCAAAACATGACGTTGGTGATGACGAAATGCGCAGGAAGGAGCCGGTGACGTGTGACGCGACTTGTGTGCTGGAACGAAGCAGCCATTTTGCTGGTTGGAAACGCTGAACGTTTCTTCTGCTTGCCTGTTATTAACTACTGAAATGTGAGTGTAACCACTTTTAAACTCTTCAATAAAAAGATGATTAGGATCTTGCACTATGAAGTGTTTTTTCCCCTCTATTGGGTACTACATGTGGCGGAGGAGCTGATATACTCCTTCCCATGCGGTTGTGGAGCTGATCTTGAGAAGCATCTAGGCTTGCTGGTATCTATCTGAAGGGGCTGCAGTTTTTATCCCCCATGTTGCTGAGGAGCGGTTATTGAAAAAAATAGGCTTGTTTAATCTACCTAAGGGTAAGAGGCAGTGTGTTTGGGTGATGGCGGCGGTGTCCTTATAAGTGGATTTTGCAAGATGTATTTCTGTTACTATGGACTTTTAAATGAAGTTGATGTATAATCTATTCAATACACTGAAAGCTTATGTTGGACTATCACACAGTTCCTATTAGCGCTGCACCATTTTTTATATTACAAAAAATGACTTGGTGGCAAAACCCTTGTTGGCAATCACAGAGGTCAGACGTTTCTTCTAGTTGGCCACCGGGTTTGCACACATCTCAGGAGGGATTTTGTCCCACTCCTCTTTGCAGATCCTCTCCAAGTCATTCGTTTTTCGAGGCTGACATTTAGTAACGAACTTTCAGCTCCCTCCACATATTTTCTATGGGATTAAGGTCTGGAGACTGGCTAGGCCACTCTAGGACCTTAATGTGCTTCTTTTTGAGCCACTCCTTTGCTGCCTTGGCCGTGTGTTTTGGGTCATTGTCATGCTGGAATACCCATTCACGACCCATTTTCCATGCTCTGGCTGAGGGAAGGGAGGTTCCCACCCAAAATTTGACGGTACATGGCCCTGTCCATCATCCCTTTGAGGCAATGAAATTGTCCTGTACCCTTACTAGAAAAACACCCCCAAAGCATAATGTTTCCACCTCCATGTTTGATGATGGGGATGGTGTTCTTGGGGTCATAGGCAGCATTTCCTCCTCCTCCAAACACGGCGAGTTGATGCCAAAGAGCTTGATTTTGGTCTCATCTGACCAAAACACTTTCACCCAGTTCTCCTCTGAATCATTCAGATGTTCATTAGCAAACTTCAGACGGGCCTGTACATGTTCTTTCTTTAGCAGGGAGACCTTGTAGGCGCTGCAGGATTTCAGTCCGTCATGGCGTAGTGTGTTACCAATTGTTTTCTTGGTGACTATGGTCCCAGCTGCCTTGAGATCATTGACAAGATTCTCCCGTGTAGTTCTGGGTTGATTCCTCTCTGTTCTCATGATCATTGAAACTTCACGAGGGGAGATCTTGCATGGAGCCCCAGAACGAGGGAGATTGACAGTTATTTTGTGTTTCTTCCATTTGCGAATATTCGCACCAACTGTTCTCACCCTCTCACCAAGCTGCTTGGCGATTGTCTTGTAGCCCAGTCCAGCCTTGTGTAGGTCTACAAATTTGTCCCCGACATCCTTGGACAGCTCTTTGGTCACAACCATGGTGGAGAGATTGGAATCTGATTGATTGATTGCTTCTGTGGACAGGTGTCTTCTATACAGGTAACAGGCTGAGATTAGGAGCACTCCCTTGAAGGGAGTGCTCCTAATCTCAGCTCGTTACCTGTATAGAAGACGACTGGGAGCCAGAAATCTTGCTGATTAATAGGGGATCAAATACTTATATCACTCATTAAAATGCAAGTCAATTTATAACTTTTTTGAAAAGCGTTTTTCTGGACATTTTTGTTGTTATTCTGTTTCTCACTGTTAAAATAAACCGACCATTAAAATGATAAACTAATAATTTCTTTGTCAGTGGGCAAACATACAAAATCAGCAGGGAATCAAATACTTTATTTTCCTGCTTATTGGCAATCCTCTGCAAAATGTGCACTGAGCTAGGCACGCAAAAAAACTCAGTCTACATTCTGGTACACTCCCATGTATAAACACGATTGACGCCATCCCGTATTGTCCACCGGTGTGGTGGAGATGCTACAATACAAAACAAAACTACAATAAGAATTTGTGCCTTTACTTCTGCTTTAACCTCAAATTAAATGGTTTCATAATAGATTCATTCTTTAAAGTGAACTTTATTAAATGTCCCCCTTTCTGGCTTATCATCTGCAACTTTCCTGAGAAACCACCTGCCTCAGACTTCCACTGTTAAAAAAACATTGCTTACCTTGTTTCAGGGTTATATGTCCACACTTATTAACTGCAATTTTAGAATTATCGATTCCTCCAGGAGGATCTGCAGAAGACAACACACTTTTGAAACATGCTACTGATATTAAAGTATACATAAAACTAACAGAATGATAATTAGTTTGCTTAACAGCTGCCACATTTACATTTTTTTGATTAATATGCCGTTTCCACCATTTTTTCATACTTGCTGAATATGAACACTGCTGTTTGCATCCCCCACATGTTATTCCTTAGGGTGGGTCTCCTGACAGCAACAAAAGTGGAACATGCCCATTGCAGACTCCATTGTCCACCACATACATGTATCAAAATTAGGTGTGTGTTTGAGATGTGGAGCTTTCTAATAAGAAAGGCCAACACTAATTGTTTGCTGTTTCCACATACAGAAAATTTAGGGCTCATAGTAAAAAAAATAATAATTTTGGCATAAAGTGGCAGTTGCTGCAGTCGAGTCACAGATCCCGCTATGTATCTCATGTAACCAATTAAATAAACAAGAGACTTCTTTGACGACCATAAAATATAGTGTACCACAGTATAGTTCGTATCCATCAACGAAAAAAAAAGAAAACTACTTTTTGCCCAGAGGCTTCTTACAATCCTCTGCTGCTCACTCCTGCCAGTGTGTTCTTAGATCACGATATATGCATACAGTATGCATACAGTGCATGAAAGCCTCTAACTTGTAGCTGTCAGTCAATGCATTTCGACAAGATACTGTGCTTCATCAAGACTAGACGTACAAAGGTTCCTGGAATAAAAAGAAAACTGGAATCCTTGTATGTCTAGCCCTGATAGAGGAAATTCGCATCTCTCCAAAATGCATTGGCTTTAATAGTCACATGTGAAGACTTTCTCTTTGACTTACGCATAGCATACTAGCTCATTATGAATTACTTACCTGAAATCGAAGCCCCCGCATCGGCCCTCGTTCGCCTCCTCCGACGCCGCCATCTATCCCGGAGTGACTTCGGGTATCGCGGCTCCGGCGCTGTGACTGGCCGGAGCCACGATGACGTCACTCCCGCGCATGCACGCTGGTGCCGCCACTAACGGCATGATCGCTGTTAGAAACGGCACGCTCAGTGCACCTGCGCCCAATCACTACGTCGCATGCGCCGTAGACATCGGTGCTGCTATTTCTGCAAATATCTCCTAAACCTTTTAGGTTTGGGAGATATTTATTGCACCTATAGGTAAGCCTTAATCTAGGCTTACCTGTAGGTTAAAGTGGTTGTAATTGGTTTACAACCACTTTAAATAGGGAGAATTTGCAACTGATGTTTCTGCCTCTGCCTGCACCACCATGAAGTCGTATCTCTTCTGATGAATTCTTGGTGATGCAAATTAAATCAAAAGAGAAATGAGAGATCGTAATGGCCGTATCAGGTGGAAGGAAATGGAAACAAAGGTGCAGAGATCCCAACAACAGGGTATATAACAGAAGGAGCCAGTGTGGAATTAACCCCCAGAATCTAACAGTGTCTGGGTAGGCTGACTGACCTTTTAAAATGACCAACAAAAGAACTGTACATACCAACATCCTTGCCCTTCACAAAGCCTTCCCATTCTCTGAACCACTGCATGCTAATACAGTAGATAACAGCCAGGGAGTCCTCTTCTTGAAAAGCCTTGTTTAGCTGAGGAAACAAAGACATTACGCTCTTAAAGGATTATTGAGCCCATCAGCAGTACTATAAAATGATCTTAAAGCTTAGAAAACTGTAATTACTCAAAATGAAAGCAAATGGTGGAAATACAACCTCACAGTCTAAGGCGGGCCATAGATAATGTGACCTTCTTTCCCAAAACTACAGGTTGCAGGAAAGAAAACCGCTTGATTCCCCAAACAACACAGTTGATGGGGGAAACCCTCCCAATGAGCCATTGTGTTCTCCCGGTGGGTGGGGGGTGGGGGATAAGAGAAGCCATCCCCGCTGGGAGAAGACTATGATTATTGCTTGCTTGCGTGATTATTGCTTGCGGCTATAGACACTGGCAAGACATGCTGATTCTACCCAAGTCGATTGATGGATCAACTCAAGTACAATCATGGTGCCCATAGATGGTTCAAATCTCGGATAATCCCTGCTTAACTGGACAAGTTTCGAATCATCTATGGCTGGCTTAGAAATAGAAATTAAACAATCACTGGGGTCTTAGCTGCTGTGCCGGGAAAGTTGGAGGTCACAAAAAGAAAGCGAGAGGGCTGATGACTTAAGTCTTGTACACACGGGCAGAATATTGGGTGGTATTGGTCGGTTCAATAGAAACGGGCTGACATTTAACCCATGTGTACGGCAGCCGGTCCAGCTTCTGTTGAAGGGGCAGAATCCAAAAAGGTCTGCTGATCGACATCAGATCAGCGCTCTAAGCCAATGGAAGTAAGAAATAAAAGGAAGGATAGGGTTAAGCTGGCTATAAACTATATGAATTTTCTGATGTTTTTTGATGAATCGGCTGAAATTTGGTACATGAGCGACCCTGTCGGCCCCTTCCTGCCTGACATCCTTTGATTGAAAAATTGCCAGATGGAAAACTTTTGGCTGGACAACATAATACAATCAGATGCAGCCGTTGTTCAGGATGCACAGTGGAAGGAGAAGCAGGAGTTTCGTTTGTCCACACTGTATAGTGTGGATTGAGGAATTTACTGGATTTTTTTGTTAAGCCCGCAGACTCAAGCCGGCCATAGACAGTTCAAATCGATCAACTTGGGTACAACCAGCCTGCGGGAAATGACATGTGATTACTACTAGCGGCTGTTATAGCTGCTACCAATAATGACAGTCTTCTCCTGGTGGGGAAGGCTTCCCCCGCCGGGAGAACACAATGGCTCAGGAGGAGGGATTCCCCCTGTCAACAATGTTGGTGTTGATGGGGAAATTGAGCAAATTTCTTTCCTGCAACCAAGAAATTTGCTCTGTCTATGGCCGGCCTAAATTCGAAGGAGAAGGATAGTTGTTTTTTTTTTTTGGATAGTGGTTATTGTTTAGAAAGTCCATTCATTCCAAAGTGAATGTTAAAAGCAAATTAAATTTTGAAGTATTTTTGTATGATGTTCGTCAAGTCATCAAGTGTATGGGGAATTTTTGTATGAATGTTTGTACAAACATTAGTTCAAAAATCTACTAGTGTATTGTCAGCTTAAGAGGGAGAAGCTTTGTTTTCATCCTTGAATCATTTGGAAATGAAACTAGGAACCGGATTGCTATTAGCAGATCTTTTTGATCCAGTTTTTATAAAGAAGGGGACACAGAAGATTCCATTTACCCGAATGAAAGTTTCCAGTTCCATCTTCCTCCTCTTCTCAATTTTGTCTTGTTCGATCTGGCAGGTGTGGCAAACACAAAGATGATTGACAGCAGGTCCACCTCCAAATCTACAACCAAGGGAACATAAGTTTATTTGGAAATAAATATTACATTAGAACTACACTTAGGCTTGGTTCACACCACCGCGACTTGGGATCCAACTTGTGAGATCCCAAGTTGCGTGGCATGTAAAATCCCACGTTAGTCAATGAGAGCGGTCTTAGTTAGCACTACTGAAGTCACTTTGACTTTAGAAAAGGTTCCTGTACTACTTCAAGGCAACTTCTAACTGACTTGTGCTCATAGACTTTAACCATTTCAGCTCCGGAAGGTTTTACCCCCTTCCTGACCAGGCCATTTCTTGTGATACGGCACTGCGTTACTTTAACTGACAACTGAGCGGTCGTGCAACGCTGTACCCAAAATAAATTTTCCCACAAATAGAGCTTTCTTTTGGTGGTATTCGATCACCTCTGCATTTTTTTATTTTTTGCGCTATAAACAATATTTTTTACTTTCTACTATAAAACATTTCCAGTAAAAAATAAAATTTAGGCCAATATGTATTCTGCTACATATTTTTGGTAAAATAAATCCCAATAATCGTATATTGATTGGTTTGTGCAAAAGTTATAGCGTCTACAAACTATGGGATAGATTTAGGGACTTTTTATTTTTTCTTTATTTTTTACTAGTAATGGCGGCGATCAGCAATTTTTAGCGGGACTGTGACATTGCAGCAGACAAATTGGACACCAAGTGACACTTTTTGGGGACCAGTGACACCAATACAGTGATCAGTGCTAAAAATAAAATGCACTGACACTGTATAAATGACACTGGCAGGGAATGGGGTTAACATCAGGGGTAATTAAAGAGTTAAACGTTTTCCCTATGTGTGCTTTCTAACTGTACATGGAGTGCTTTGCCTAAAGGAAAACAGAGATCCAAGTTTCTGCTTAGCAAAAACATGAGGTCTCCATTTTCCTCTCAGGCAGAACAGCGGTCTGCCTTGTTTACATAGTCAGACCGCCGTTCTGCCTCTCTACAAACGATTGCCGGGTTCTTGGCAGCCACGCTGATTGGCTCCCACTCTGTCTGGAGAACAGCGGGAGCAGGGCTCTGGTGGCACGCGCTCAAGAGCTGAAGACAAGAATCACGTACAGGTACGCGATTTTGCACTAAAGGGCCGCCCTGCCGCAGTAAATGTACGTGGGGCGGTCCTTAAGCGGTTAATGGAAGTTGCCTCCAAGTGGGATCCTCATTTATATTGATGTGATTTGGATCCCACATTACAGGAAGATTACCCAGGGATTTCAAAAAAGTCTCTTCAAAGTCGCATCATGTAGTCAATTCGCCAGGAAGACGCCTGGCAAGGTCGCGGCAGTGTAAACTGAGCCCAAACACCACAAAATAAAAAAATGTCATGTCCACCCAAAGTAAATGCACATTCAGTTGGTAAGTGTGCTGTTATACAAAGATACTGCCTCTGCGGTGGGCAGAATTTATCATTTTTATAAAGGATTTACATAGCGCCAACAGTTATGCACATCGCTTTACAATATAAAGGGAGATGGCAGTTACAATACAATGCACTATAAGAGGATTACAACCCAACATTTGGTTCCTTTTGTTAGCAGGAATCCCCTTTTACAACTACACATCCTTTAGAAGACTGGAATATTAATTTACACCCTCTGGAGATCTATGCAGTATTAGTAAGGATGATCAGCCAACTCAAGCTGCCCATTTTTCTCTATGAGCCGAAATGACACAGACCATGTGACCTCCTTCACCATCCTATACTCATCATCCTATGTCCCACAGAGCTCCACAGATAGGAATTGTTCTTTGATGACTTGCCAGTATACTGGCTCCCTATAGCACGTTTGCGCTTTTTAATAAATCTACATTTATCCTTTATTATATAGTTATGCATTAGTGCAATCAGCTATAATGACCGAGACATGAAAATACATGAAACAGGTCTTAATAGCTCTTAATACGCCACCTGCAAGCGTCTCTGTGTGTAATCTGAGATCAGTGAGAGCCCTGGGAACTTTATTCAGTGTAATCACATTTCATCTGTCTGAGAACAATTCAGTCACACCATCCGGAGGAGAGGCTCAAAGGTGCACCTCTCACAAAGAGGGAGCATTAACTGACTATTATGTACATGTGCAGGCGTGCTTATTTAATAAGGTGGTGCAAAGAGATGCAGTAATGTGCAAGATGCAGTAACAAACTGCAAGATGATCAGATCAGCTGCTGTGGGTCATGGGGCTTGTTCTCCTTATCCCTGGTAACTGAACAGAGCAGCAAGGCATAAAAGTGAAGGCAAGTATATGCTGCTGGTGGGGCAACCAATTATTAACGTGAACCTGCCGCAGTTCCCTGCATGTGCCAAGCACAGGTTCACTGCTACTATTGGAACCCCTAAAAACCCCAAAGCTGGGGAGCTAGATTTGGAAAACATCCTTTAGAATAGTGGACATCAACCCTGTCCTCAGGGCCCACTAACAGGCCAGGTTTTATGTATTACCTTGGGGAGATGCAGACTAGAATACTGCAATCACTGAGCAGCAAATGATATCACCTGTGATGTATTTCAGTTATCTTGCAAACCTGGCCCGTTAGTGGGCCCTGAGGACAGGGTTGATGACCACTGCTTTAGAAGATCAGTCCCCATAGGATACAGGAACACACAGAAACTATCGTAAAATAAATAACTGCTTAGCAAACTTTTTTTTTGCAAACACTCAAATTGCAACAAAAGGGAATGCAGACTTGCAAATTTATGGGTTCTCTGCCATGGAGATGTCTTAAAGTGGGGTTCCACCCAAAAAACAAAAATACCTGGAAAAATTCTAAAAAAAAAAACAAAAAAAATTTGGATATTTTTTTTTTTTTCACTTACCTCTAAATGCCTGTTGCTAGGTTGTCCCTCGTAGTCTGCCTGTTCCTTTGCCTGGGCTGGTGACATCACTTCCCCCTCGGCACAGGAAGGGCTCCGCTCTGCTCCCTCCCTCCTGTCAATCATCTGGGACCCATTACAAGTCCCAGGTGATTGAGCGGCCAATCACGGCGCGCTGCGCCGCTCGCGCATGCGCAGTGGGTGCCAGGCTGTGAAGCCACAGCCCGGCGCCCACAGTTGAAATGCCGGCGCCGACGAGCAGAGGGGGGACGAGCGGGGCCTCCATCCCCCGCATCGCTGGACCCAGGGACAGGTGAGTGTCAAATTAAAAGTCAGCAGCTGCAGTATTTGTAGCTGCTGACTTTTAATTTTTTTTTTTTTGACGGCCCCCCCTGGGTGGAACTCCTCTTTAAGCATTTGCACAGGCACCATGAATGTTTGCCATTTTTTTTGTAATATGATTATCGGCGCCATCTAGTGCCCTTAAAGAAGAAGTAAACCCTGATGGGTTTTACTTCCTCTTTTTTCCCCTTCAAAGTAAAAGCATAATGAGCTAGTATGCATAATAGAGCAATTTTTTTATAAATAAGAGGCAGACCACATCAGTGCACAGACAGATGTGGCTTCTTCAAGTTCTACCTTTGTTCTCCTTTCTCATTTGAGTGATGAGCTACATTTAGTAAAAAAATAAAAATTAACAAGTGGCTGATTAAAAAAAAAAAAAAAAAAAAAAAAAGAGTAAAAGAGTGGGAGGGATAGATCATTGATAGAACTGCCCCATTATGGGCCAACGCCTGGCAAAAAATGAAAATAGTTCCTACAGAGAATCATCACTTCACTCACACAGTAGCACCACCTTCTTCACTTCCCACTAATGTACGTATGCACTATTTTTAATTTGAGAAAGTATTTTCTAGAAAGAACGCGTTGGGCTGTGGCCTAGCAGATGGAGTGCACCGTCTGTCATCCAGAGCTGAGATCCCATAGCTATTTATCTATACCGAGCGGCATTGTAGCGTTGCTATGTTAGCAGCTATGAGAGAAGGTTCTCAGGAATTCTGTGCAATGTTTCAGTTGCAATTTTGTGAGTTTTTATTTGAATAAAGTACTTTTTATTTATGCAATTACACTATTGGGTTCCCCTTTTTTTATGTTTCTCTGCAACGAGCATCTTTATGGAAGAAGGAAAATGGAGAGCAACCTATAATAGATCAGTTTATCATCTGGAGGAGTTTGTCTTTATTGACGATCTAGAGACAGGAAGGCATTTTAATCTGGTGAGTTACTTTCTTATGGGTGTTGGTCACTGGAGTACTGAATGAACACTTTTTGGAAACATAAGTCTATTGAATGAACTTTATTTGTGTTATACCACACAATTTTTATTTTATGCATTAAAAGTTTATTAATTTTATTTAGTTTTTTTTATCTGGTTCTATTTATGGACTGATCTGTATTGTTTGTTGCACATTTTTGTTTACTTAATTAGCACTGCAATTTATAGATATTTATATTTTTGACTTGCAATTTGAAAGTGTTTGCATTAAAAATCAAGTTAATCTAGACTTCCACTAAACACTAAGAAATGATACCCAACACATCTACCTTGCAAACCGCTATTTCATATCTCAGAAAAAGATATACTTTCATCATTTTGCAGCGTCCTCAGGTTTTCTAGGCAGTCAGGTGTGGAGAACAAGGACATTTCCAGGTATGGTGGGAGGGAGTAGGTAGCCATGCCCACCCCCTACATAGCATTGTAACGTAAACAGGTATGGCAGCTGCAAGTGTGACAATGCAGATTTGTATTCTCTTAGATAATGAAAGTGATACACCAACTGTTTGGCTGGCAGGACCAACAAGTATGTACCTGACACTTTGGGAGGTTTTGTGGAATCAGACACAGCAGGAAGGAAACTTCATAAAAGATCACATTTTAGACTTTGCTCATAGTTCTACTTTAATTGCAGTGGAGAAAAATGGTGACTATTCTGTCTAGATCCCAAGGACAGATGTTGAGAAGTAATGAGTTTACATATAAAATATACTGTATACCTGCGTATTTAGCCCCCCCCCCCCCAGTTCATATAAAACTTTTTAGCATATGGGTAATGAATATAGCACTAACCTGCTATATAAATGGTCCCATATATTCTGAGGAAGCATCACCACAAGGTCCTCTATCAGGCCAGCCTTACGTGGAGGAACACCTAGGAAGTACCCAAAGAAAGAATCAAACACAGCACATTCTCAAGTGACACCAATATCACAGCACCATTCAAAATCGACTTTGCAGGATTGGACAAGCTTTCTAGAATTAATTTACAATAAACGTTTTACATTTTCTTATTTCTTTCAGACAACAAACCACCTAAGAGAATGCCATTAGGTAACAGTATCAGACCCATAAAAAAAACAGGCAGACTGTACAAAGTAGCATCTCTTAGGTGGAATTGAAACTAAGATCTCAGAGCTGCAAGAAAAGATGCATCTTTATAGCCATGACTTACCCCCGTGCACACACAGGAAATCATTATTGGATATAGGGCCAGGTTCAGCAAATGTCTTAAATTTATTGAGCCACTGACGAGAGATGTAGAACTGCAGAAGACTGGGCTCTGTGAGGTTTAGTAGGCTGGTCACCCTTCTCCTTTCTTTCTGAGCATCTTCACTTGACTTCCTGGGGTGGGGGGAACAAAAACAAAGCAATTATGAGGATACGGATACCACAAGCACTGCAATTTCGTTTTAGAGCAGAACCGTGCCGGATCCATTAAATTAGGTAACCAGCCACTTGACGAGTACATAGCGTGGAAATACACAAGATGAAAAAGTATGTCCCTGTGAGTGGGATAGTTTTATTTTATTTTTTATGGTAAACATTGGGAATATTTATTTGTACACATACAAAGCACCGCTGCACTTTATATTTTCTAAGTTGTGTAGTGCAAACAGCAGCAATAGGATATGTATATAAATAGGTACACAATCCTCGATTATGAGCTTACTTATTTTACCTATAAACGAAAAAATAAAAAAGCCCTTTTTATAATAACATAACTTTTTTGCTTTGGTTTTGATTCAGGTAATACCCTAAGCTTGTTTATATAGTGCGGTCTATACCCCATATACAGTGGAACCTTGGATTACGAGCATAATCTGTTCCAGGAGAATCCGGCGGCACAGTGGTGTAGTGGGTAGCACTCTCGCCTAGCAATAAAAAGGGTCGCTGGTTCGAATCCCAACCACGACATTACCTGGCTGGAGTTTGCATTCGTGGGTTTCCTCCGGGTACTCCGGTTTCCTCCCACACTCCAATGACTGCTGGTAGGTTAATTGGCTTCTGTCCAAAATTGGCCCTAGTATATGTATGAATGTGAGTTGGGGACCTTGGATTGTGGGCTCCTTGAGGGTAGGGACTGATGTCAGTGTGGGATGTATGTGTGGAGCACTGCGTAAATTGACCGTGCTATATGGGTAACTTAAATAAAAAATAGGGATAATTGTAGACATGCACCCTCACTCAGGTTGAATGGATGGACTGGTGTCTTTATTCAACCTTACTAACTATGTAACTATGCATAAGCTAGTTTCCCCATAGAAGTCAATGGAAATGAAGATAATTTGTTCCGCATTGACTTCTATTGCATGCAATACCGCATGTGGCCAGAGGTGGGGGGGCGCCAGAGAGCCTCAGCTCGGCTGAACTCGGAAAGTCTTGGAAACTGAGTGTTTCCGAGTATTTCCGAACAGCTCTAAACGGCTCTGAACCGTTCCGAGTGTCACTGGCGCCCCCACACCTCTGGCCAAATGCTGTACTGCACTCCCCATTAGCTTGGATTCTGCTCATTTTGCCAGACAACACTCGCAAACTGAGCCAAAAAAAAAAAGTTGCTCGTCTTTCAAAACGCTCGTTAACCAAGGTTCCGCTGTATTATAATATGCTTGACATTTGGGAATTCCCTTTTCTTTTCTGCTCAGGAAGGGAGCCATAAGGCCTCTGTTCCCCCTGAGAAGCAATCTCTTCTGTGACAGATCGATTAAATTGGAAAACCAGTCGCATTACATGAAAACACACTATGGGGTTGATTTACTAAAACTAGAGAGAGTGAAAAAATCTGGTGCAGCTATGCATTGTAGCCAATCAGCTTCTAACTTCAGCTTGTTCAATTATGCTTTGACAATAAAACCTAGAAGCTGATTGTCTTCTATGCAGAGCTGCATTTTTTTTTTTTTTTGCACTCTCAAGGTTTAGTAAATCAGCCCCTATATGTCATACATTCCTGTAAGCACCCCTTTAGCAGCCAGGGAGCAGTGAAATGGTGGAATTTCAAGACACAGAGCACTAGAAAGGTATGTATACAAATGCTTCTTTTACAAGGTATCCTCTGTGGTGACAGCATCACTTTAACTAAAATTAACTACTTACCTGTAGAAAAGTACATAGGCTTCAGCATTCTGCACGGTAGCTTCAGACACTTCAGTGACACTCTGGTCATCAAACTCATACCAGAGGTTATTCAGGTTATTGCGGCAGTAGGCAATATAGTGGCCACCTGGACAAGGGTTTAAAGAAAGGTATAAGAAGATGTACACAAGGACTTTACTCAAGATCACAGGATGCCTCCATTTCTATGTAAAAGTACTTACTACTGGCAGTGCCATGATGACAGATTACAGACAAGAGGTCATAAGTTATTATTTGGCTCGGACTGTCCTTGGCAAGGAAAGGCTGCAGGTCTAAACCCTCCAGTGGAAACGATACATGAGTACCGATTTTGGTTGAAAACATAAGCTCATGCCTAAAACGTTTCAGGTGTATACTCAATATCTGCAAGAAAAAGAATCATTAATTAATATGACATTAAAAATACAATGGAAACCATTCCAAATTATATTTACTAAACACAAGGAGAAACAACTCTGCCCCAGATTTCTCCTTGTGGGTCAAAAAGGTCCAATTGCTTACCAGAAAAAATTGCCATCTAGGAGAACACGCAGATTTATGCCTCACTATTTAGGTAAATTGCTGCTCTCATGAGTCCAAGTGGCTTGCCTAAATATCCATTTGGAACACTGAATTAGCTCTGGTGTCTCAACCTGCCGTGGTACTATCCACTGGTGGATTGGTGATTTCTGACATGTAAGTGTGCTGCTTTTAATAAAGGTGTTTTTGTGCTCGGTATTAACCTCAGTGCCTTGCTTTGTGCTATTTCATAGTTCCATTTTTTCCCCATCATATTCTAAAATGGGTAAATCACAACTGCACTGTGTTTGTATAAGAGAAATGGGGCCTGGACTCTATACCACACACATGTAATGAGCAGGGCCTTTCTGTGGACGATCAGTATGACGTTTGAAGTACAGGGCCAGCACAACAGAGGGGAAAAAAGCTGGAGCTATGGTTTCATCCTAGCCCTAAAAAAACTAGCATTCAGAAAATTATCAAACCCATTTACTCCAAGCTCACGCATATAAGCGGTGCTGAGGAAGTGTGCCTTCTTCCAAGGCACTACATACAATATATGTACGGGATCTGTGCTTTAAGGTCTTGTACCAACGACTGAGATTTGGGAGAACCAGCTCTAAATCACATGATTGCTGTGACAGCCTGTGATTGGCTATCACAGTGCTTACTCAATAAAACCCTCTCCTGTGCTGTCTTTCACTGCTGAATTTTACTCCTACATCAGAGGAGAAGAATGTTAAAATAAAAAGTGTATAAAAAAAAAAAAAAAAAAGAGAAAAAAGGACAAAACGGCTAAATCAGGGCTTGATCTAGATTAGTGTCAAGGTCAGGATCACAGGTCACAGTCAATGTATTTTGGGTATAATTAAAAATAGGGGTTTTATTTAGTGTTTTTTTATTTAGATGGGAAAAAAAACATGCACTATTGCTTCCTAGCCCTACCACGGGTTCAAACAACATAGAATACAGTATACACATTTGTATTATTGCTGTGAACTTCAGGATTAGGAAAATTTATTTCAGGGTTTTTTTTGGTGGTAGGTCATGGTAATGGCAAAAAAATTTACAGCTCAAAATAGAAAAAAAAAAAAAAAAACACTTTTATCCTGTGAAAAAGTTTTAGGCAGGTGTGAAAACTCCTGTAAATTAAGAATGCTTTCAGAAATAGAAGAGTTAATAGTTTCTCAATTAACAAAATAGAAAGTAAACGAACAGAAGAGAAATCCAAATCAAATCACTATTTGCGATGACCACTCTTTGCCTTCAAAACAGCATAAATTCTTTTAGGTACACTTAAACACAGTTTTTGAAGGAACTCAGCAGGTAGGTTGTTCCAAACATCTTGGAGAACTAACCACAGATCTTCTGTGGATGTAGGCTGCCTCAAATCCTTCTATTCCATGATAATCAGGGCTCTGTGGGAGTCAAACCATCAATTCCAGGACTCCTTGTTCCTCTTTATGCTGAAGATAGTTCTTAGTGACATTGGCTGTATGTTTGGGATGGTTGTCCTCCTGCAGAATAAATTTGGGGCCAATCACACGCCTCCCTCATGGTATGGCATGATGGATATGTATCTGCCTGTATTTCTCAGCATTGAGGACAGCATTGGCCAGGCAACGTTGAGGACCGTAGACACAGTGGTCGGCCAAGGAAACTCAACAGAGCAGATGAAAGACACATCATGTTTACTTCCCTTCTACATCGGAAGATGTTCCTTCAAAAACTGTGCGCAAGTTTACCTAGAAGAATTGTGGTCACACCAAATATTGATTTGATTTATACTTTTCTTCGGTTCGCTCACTAAAAATTGCTAAAAATGAACAATTAAAATATATATTTTTGAAAGCATTCTTACTTTACAGCGTTTCTTCACACCTGCCTAAAACCTTTGCACTGTACTGTAGGTCGTTTAAATTTCACATGTTGATAGAGGAACTCTACCTCTATAGTAACTCTTCTTTTTCATTGCAGGTAGATGATGTTTGGGGTGGTTGTCCTGCTGCAGAATAAATTTGGGGCCAATCACACACCTCCCAGATGGTATGGCATGATGGATAAGAATTTGACTGTATTTCTGAGCATTGAGGACACCATTGATCCTGAGCAAATCTCCAACTCCATTTGCAGAAATGCAGCCCCAAACGTGCAAGGAACCTCCACCATGCTTCACGGTTGCCTGCAGACACTCATTATTGTACTGCTCTCCAGCCCTTCGCCACCAAAACTGCCTCCTGCTACAGCCAAATATTTCACATTTTGACTCATCAGTCCAGACTACCTGCTGCTATTTTTCTGCACCTACGTTTTCGGATACAGGATGTGGAAACAAGGCTAAGCGACTCAACTATGCACGAAAACAGCATTTTTTTCACAGCTACCTAAAACTTGTGCACAGTACTGTGTGTGTAATATATATATATTAAAAAAGTCAGGAGCTATCCATTAGCATTTATCATCAAATGAAGAGTACATTTTTTTTCAGAAAAAAAAGGTATAATTTACCTGGATACATTAAAGCAGCGTTCAAGTCCCCCAAATACTTTTTTTTTTCTAAAAACTCCTCTGTACTTGTTTAAACATATACAGCAACATTTAGAATATGTCATGTGTGTAGTTTGTGTATATTTGTGTTAAAATATTTGAAGACTAACCAGATCTCGAAAGCAGGCAGGTTCCATGTCATCTGTGGGCATCTGAAGCCCTATTCTCTTGACTTCCGGGATTCAGTGCAGCTGGCTACCCAGCATGCACCTCCCGATTTTGCACCTGAACAGCAATGCCCCTGCACGGCTCTCTCTCTTCCTGACAGGTTTCCATAGCAATGGCGGAAGTCCCTGCTGCATTGCAATAGCAACCTGCCAATCAGGACATCCTGGTCCTCCCGTTCAAGTCATATCCAATCTGGAAATAACGCGAGATATCATCACTAGGCGATTTGCATGGACTCCTCGGATACATGAGGTCGCTATCCCAGGAGCCCTTGTGAATCGCCTAGGTGGCCACAGCTGGAAGTGCTGCTGAAAATACGAGAAAAAAGGGTATTTACTTAAAAAAAAAAATTGCCATTGGAAAGAGCGTTCGTTATGGCCATAAGATACAGTGCACATGTAAAATATGGGTGGAACTCTGTTTTAAGCTGTGATACGTACATTTTTACCAACATTTGTCAAAGTTGCAAAACTGGATTCAGCCGATAAGATTTGTTTTACCTTCTATCACGAAGGGGTTGAACATGCAAAAAAACAAGGAGAGTACAGGGAGTGTGGACAAGATGACTCAAAACTGCATGCACATGGGGCTAAATTAAAACCCATCTCTGTGATAAGGATTCAGGTAGAGGAAATAAGTGATCATCGCTAGAGTGACATCCTGCATATCCCAACTGCTCCTACTGGGCTAAATTAAAATCCATCTCTGTGAAGGTTTTAGGATATGAGTGATCTGTAGAGTGACATCCTGCATCTCCCAGCATGCCTTGTCAGCTGCCAAACATAAAAGCATGGTGGGCACTATGTTCAACAGCTGGGGAAGACTGTCCAAAGACATCACCTGCAGATTCCCTGGCAGAGAATGTGTAATATTTTTAAGGAAGGTTTAAACAGCTCACCTCTGGAAATTTTTGCACTTTGCAAAATTTGACACCATTTCTTAACCTGCAAAAAGAATGAAAAAAAAAAAAAAAAAATCTTCAGAAATCAGAGCAGCACTTGACAGACTATAGCAAGAATGTACCCAAATCCATAGCTCCGCTCAAGACTTGCATTGGCTACTATAGTGATTTTCCGCTTCCACAGGGATCGGCCAGGTATGGAATATGTATACTTACATTGGTCCAAACTGGGCCAATGTAACTATGCAAAAAATAAAAAAAAAACATATCAAAGACATAGAATTCAGCTTTAATCACTTTAAGACCAGGCTTTTTCTGGCACTCTTTGTTTACTGTATTTTTTGCTAGAAAACTACTTATAACCCCCAAACATTATACTTTCTTTTTTAGCAGAGGCCAGCAAGGGTAACAAACTCTAGGGAATAAAATTGGTTGCAAATTTTTGTCACAAGGTTGTTGCACAGTGGTTTTGCAAATGCAATTTTTTGGGAAAAAATACACTTTAATGAATTTAAAAATAAAAAACAATTCATACCCTAATTTTTCTGTAAAATGTGAAAGATTATGTTCTGCTGAGTAAATAGATACCGTACATGTCGCGCTTTAAAATTGCGAACGCTCATGGAATGGCAACAAACTACGGTACATAAAAATCTCCATCGGCTTTAATGGGGTTTACGTCCCTTCCGCCGCTTCTGAAAGTGTTCCAGCGGCTCATGAGCCACTTAGTACGCCTTTCATGAGAAAGCCAGTCGCCGGCTGTAAAACAAAAACTATGCTGGGGTTATGGCTGATATCTTCAGCCATAATCCTGGTAAACCACTTCAAAGCCGCAACAATGTCTGTATATATGAATATCTATATATACATATACAGATATATCTATATATAGATATATATCTATATATAGATATATATCTATATATAGATATATATCTATATATAGATATATATCTATATATAGATATATATCTATATATAGATATATATATATATATATATATATCTATATATATATATATATATATATATATATCTATATATATATATATATATATATATATATATATATCTATATCTATATATATATATATAATATATATATATATATATATATATATATATATATATATATAGATTGTGGTCTTGAAGTGGTTAAAGCATTGCACAGCTTCAGGAAACAGTCCTGCTCTGATATCAGTGCTGAAGAACAGAAAGAGAGGGATGTCCTAAATTAGACATCATAGTCCTGGATCTCAGCTGACAACCAGTCACCTGTTTCTACAGAAGAAGCATCATTGCTGTTCGGAGGAAGAGAGAAGGTAATTAACTACTGACAAGTACTGATGGAAAAGTCAGAGTACACAGCACTGATATCACGGCTGAGGACCACCATCATTTTTTTCTTCTATGACTTCTGGAAAACTATCACATTACCAACACTTTCACATAAAAGGGAAAGAAATCTTTTTTCACACTTACTTTTTGCATTTTTCACAGCTGTACATATTGTCACCTATAGAAGAAAAAACAACCAGTTAGATTCTGGCAGCTATAGTTATGTGTTAAACCTCTTGCACACGATACTCCTGTTTGAGCATCTACTTTTTCGGCCGCTTTTTTTTTAATGTATTTTCGCGCATATGCGTTTGCGCAAGTTTCGCACAAATTTGTGCATGCACAATGTCAATGGACAAATCTGTTTTCATTTGCGCGCAAAACGTGTGCGCATGAGGTGTAAAATTACTGACCAAAAATACAGATTTTTCTATTTTTTTTTTTTTAC
Source organism: Lithobates septentrionalis (assembly GCA_037952835.1). NCBI lineage: Eukaryota > Metazoa > Chordata > Amphibia > Anura > Ranidae > Lithobates > Lithobates septentrionalis. Next base: position 282,886 of record JBBDGP010003096.1, on the reverse strand, counting down.
TGAAGAACACACGGCGCTTGTTTACGCGCCTGTGTGCATAGGGACATTACAATGAATGGGCTGTATTTTTAGCTAAGCTAAAAATAAGCTGTACTGAGCATTTTTTTTAAGCTGCAGTGTGCAAGAGGGCTGAAATATAAAATGATGAACCAAATAGAATTATAAGTAGCTCACCTTTCAGTTCGTCCCTGGCAAAGAAAGCTGCAAGGCAATCCTGTAGCGTGACTGTGGGACCCCAAAACCAGCTAAAAAAAAAAATGCAAACAAGGGTGAAATATTCTCATGGTTCCTCTCTAGTTTCTGCCAATAAAGGGATACTTCAGCACCAGCTCTACAGAGCTCCTAAAAGACCCTGCATGTCTCTCCTGTGCTCCACTGAATGCAATGCACATCGCACTGCATTACATTCTTTCCTGAGCATGATAGTCTGGGAAAATGTCAATGGGGACCCAGAAGTGACGTCACATCACTTCCGGGTCAACAGCTAGAAGGAGAGGAGAGTGCTACAGTTCTAGTTAATACTTACATTTTTGTCTCACTCCCCCAACCTGCAACTGGTCAGTGAAACAAGAAGCAGTACAGTGATGAGCTCATCTCTCTCTCACTCTGTTTTCTCCTCCTATTAGCATGTTCCTTGTTACCACATGAGCACTGCAGCACAACTGACTGGCTCCTTGTTCTGCTTCTCCCTCTCTCGGTCTAAGCTCTGCTGTACAGGGAATAGAAAATAGAAAATCTTTTTCCCCTCAAACTGAACTAGTAAAGAATTCCTTGGGACCTCTTACCTATTCAATATGAGCTTCCTTTAGAAGCAGTATGTCTTTAAGTGAAAAGTCATTTGCATCTTCTACTAAGTCAAAGAAAAATATTACTCCTCTTTTTTACAAAATGCAGTGTACATTGCAAGACTGCACACTCTCCACTCTCCAGCCAGGGAGTAACAGCCGCCAGTCTATAGGTTATGGATTAAGCTTGGTGTGCAACCCCTCCCACCCAATCACTCACAATTACATTAATTACTAACAGGAGTTCGGACAATAAATAATTGATGTTAATTGCTCATAAATGGATGGATGATTGCAAACAGAATTACACTACCGTTCAAAAGTTTGGGGTCACCCAAACAATTTTGTGTTTTCCATGAAAAGTCACACTTATTCACCACCATACGTTGTGAAATGAATAGAAAATAGAGTCAAGACATTGACAAGGTTAGAAATAATGATTTGTATTTGAAATAACATTGTTTTTACATCAAACTTTGCTTTCATCAAAGAATCCTCCTTTTGCAGCAATTACAGCATTGCACACCTTTGGCATTCTAGCTGTTAATTTATTGAGGTAAGCTGGAGAAATTGCACCCCACGCTTCTAGAAGCAGCTCCCACAAGTTGGATTGGTTGGATGGGCACTTCTGGCGTACCATACGGTCAAGCTGCTCCCACAACAGCTCAATGGGGTTCAGATCTGGTGACTGTGCTGGCCACTCCATTACCGATAGAATACCAGCTGCCTGCTTCTGCTGTAAATAGTTCTTGCACAATTTGGAGGTGTGTTTAGGGTCATTGTCCTGTTGTAGGATGAAATTGGCTCCAATCAAGCGCTGTCCACTGGGTATGGCATGGCGTTGCAAAATGGAGTGATAGCCTTCCTTATTCAGAATCCCTTTTACCCTGTACAAAGCTCCCACCTTACCAGCACCAAAGCAACCCCAGACCATCACATTACCTCCACCATGCTTAACAGATGGCGTCAGGCATTCTTCCAGCATCTTTTCATTTGTTCTGCGTCTCACAAACGTTCTTCTTTGTGATCCAAACACCTCAAACTTGGATTCATCCGTCCACAACACTTTTTTCCAGTCTTCCTCTGTCCAATGTCTGTGTTCTTTTGCCCATCTTAATCTTTTTCTTTTATTGGCCAGTCTCAGATATTGCTTTTTCTTTGCCACTCTGCCCTGAAGCCCAAAATCCCGCAGCCGCCTCTTCACTGTAGATGTTGACACTGGTGTTTTGCGGGTACTATTTAATGAAGATGCCAGTTGGGGACCTGTGAGGCGTCTGTTTCTCAAACTAGAGACTCTAATGTGCTTATCTTCTTGCTTAGTTGTGCAACGCGGCCTCCCACTTCTTTTTCTACTCTGGTTAGAGCCTGTTTTTGCTGTCCTCTGAAGGGAGTAGTACACACCGTTGTAGGAAATCTTCAATTTCTTTGCAATTTCTCGCATGGAATAGCCTTCATTTCTAAGAACAAGAATAGACTGTCGAGTTTCAGATGAAAGTTCTCTTTTTCTGGCCATTTTGAGCGTTTAATTGACCCCACAAATGTGATGCTCCAGAAACTCAATCTGCTCACAGGAAGGTCAGTTTTGTAGCTTCTGGAAGGAGCTAGACTGTTTTTAGATGTGTGAACATGATTGCACAAGGGTTTGCTAATCATCAATTAGCCTTCTGAGCCAATGAGCAAACACATTGTACCATTAGAACACTGGAGTGATAGTTGCTGGAAATGGGCCTCTATACACCTATGTAGATATTGCACCAAAAACTAGTCATTTGCAGTTAGAATAGTCATCTACCACATTAGCAATGTATAGAGTATATTTGTTTAAAGTTAGGACTAGTTTAAAGTTAGCTTCATTTAAAAGTACAGTGCTTTTCCTTCAAAAATAAGGACATTTCAATGTGACCCCAAACTTTTGAACGGTAGTGTATGTTCAGCAGTGGAACACACATGGAAGCAGATAGATGAGCACATCAGTCTGCTACTGCTCCTTCAATAACAGACTGAGGTTAGGAAGGTGACTGCAGCAGAGAACAGTCAAATTACCAGCCTAGCGGTACTGGGTTCCAGGACTGTGTAAACCCTATAATAAGCTGGGCGGAATTACAAATCCTTTGACAGGTAAAATACTTTCCACATAATTAAATTGTTTGCTTAGCTGTTTGCCTGGAGTTCATTTTTAAAGCCTTCATACCTTAAAGTGGTTATAAAATATAATTATTTTTTTTTTTTTTACCTTAATGCATTCCTTGCAGGAGGTTTAGGGCCACTTAGTTATAGGTAAGGTAAAATACAGAATATAATATATGCTTTTTAGGCTATTATCTGTACCTTTATGGATAATTCCAGGCGTGGTATATTTTAACATAGCTACACTGGTCTAGCTTGGACCAATGTAACTATACATGTGCCATACCTAGACAACTCTCCTGGAAGGTGGAAATCAACGAAGTAGACACCACTACTCCAGTAATCTCCACTTGCTTCCAGGCCCCGTGCTGAGCAGCCAGCCAGTCACATTGTGAACACAGGATGTCGTCCACTCAGAACAGCCGCCATTCACAAAATGCTTTGCATTTTCCGAATTACTGCAAAGCATTCTCTGATTGGACGAGACGGAGAGTGTGATGTCGCCGCCCCGCCTCTGCGCCTCTTCCGATCAAGTGGAAGCAATTGGAGATCACTGAAGTAGCTGTGTCCACTTCAATGACTTCCCAGCTTCCCGGGGCATCAGTGAGGTATGGTATATGCATAGTTACAGTGGTCCAAGTTGGACCCATGTAACTGTGTAAAAATACAGAAAAGAAATAGAGAAAAGAGGGCGCACCAGCCTTGTGCATTATCCTTTGATAGGTTAATAAAAAGAATTAATTGAAAACTACTCACAAGCATGTGAAAGAAACCGGCAATATAAAAGCTTATAAACTGATGGCAATCGGCCCGATATCAACAGTCTCCAGGTATTGAAGGAGAGGACACGAGGACCACTGCTTACTGACGCGTTTCAAAGGGATACCTTCTTCCTCAGAGCCTGGCAGTGCTACCTCCTTCAGCTACCTAAATACCTGGAGACTGTTGATATCGGGTCGATTGCCATCGATTATAAGCTTTTATATTGCCGGTTTCTTTCACATGCTTGTGAGTAGTTTTCAACTAACTCTTTTAATAAACCTATGAAAGGATAATGCACAAGGCTGGTGCACCCCCTTTTCTCTATTTTATTTCTGACTGCTAGGATAACCCTATCCTTGAGGGCAGCAAGGCCTGAGACATTATCCACCCTGAACTTTATATCACCTGATCAACCCACTTGTGCGCAAGAGTATTTGTTCGCTGCTATCTAAAATGTGTAAAAATACATCATGCCTGGAATTCATCTTTAATGACTGTAGTGGTCTGTCATAGACAAGTTACACTCCTTACCTTTTAAGGTATTCTAGGAAAAATGCAATCCATCCTTGAGGAGCATAGGCCTCCCCACATGATCCGGCCTTAATCAGGGAGGTCTGGTGACTTGACGAGTGCAACTTAGCCAAATCTTCCTTCCCTGGTATTGGCAGGGATAAGTCTTGGAATGTTTCCAGCGTTACAGAGATCTGATTGAGAATAGAATAAAAACTACAGTTACAATCATTCCCAAATACACAATAACCCTACAATTCCCAGGTACATTTACATATACTGTATATTGGATTATGAGACAATTATAAAGCCTATCTTTGCTTGTAAGACTGGCTAACAGAGGCGCTGCATCAAGAAGAGGTGGTCAAAGGAAAAATGAAGCAACCCTGTGGCAAGCAAGAGAGCCTGAAGGTTCTGGAGATCAGGCATAATCATTATTCACAAATTATTATTTTCTTATCACACATATTCAGTTTTTCATACAAAGCTGATCTCAGAATCAGGTTTCTCGCAATGAAAATGCCAATCAAAAACAACCGTATCTGGAACTTACTCGGTCACAGGTCAGACACTGCACTGAGCTCACAATGGTGCCATCAAATACATCAGATATGACACTGCGGTACTTCTTCTGCCTTTTCTTTTTAGGTAGACAGATGGTAGGAACTAGAGAATAGGAAACAGTGTATATGGTAATCATATTGATGGAGCTGTACTTAATTCTTCAATACAAGGTCAATTCTGTGATAAATAACGAATAGTTTTCCTAGAACCTTGCCTACTAAGAAGGGGACCTCTAATAACTTTGTTTACACCAGGGGTGTCCAACCTGTGGGCCAAGACGGCTATGAATGCGGCCCAACACAAAATTGTAAACTTACTTAAAAATGTTGATTGTTTAACCGCCTCAATACAAGGCACTTTCTCCCCCTTCCTGCCCAGGCCATTTTTCAGCTTTCAGCGCTGTCACACTTTTAATGACAGTTGCGTGGTCATGCTACAATTTTTTTCCTTCACTGATGTGTGCTGATGAGGCTGCATTGATGGGCACTGATAAGGTGGCACTGATTGGGTGGCACTGATATGCTGCACTTAAGGGCACCGATGAGCACTGATAGGTGGCACTCGTGGGCACTGATAGGTGGCACTTTATTAATAAATTACATTTGCTGTGATAAAAGGTCTAAAGCAAAACTCAAAATGCAACTGCAAGGCACAATCTTTTGTTTTTCTTTTTTTTGTTGTTGTTGGGTGGGGTTGTTTTGTGGGAATGATTTGTGTGTTTTGAAGTTATTTTTTGTGTTTTGTAAATTTGCAAATGAAATAAAAATTACTTGATTGGAAAAAAAAAGGATAGGCGGCACTGATAGCCAGCAATGACTGGCATCACTAATGAGCACCGATTGCTGGCACTGCTGGGCACGGATTGCTGGCACTTCTGGCGCTGTATTGTAATCAGCGCACTGATGATCAGTGCCCTGATTACATTTTGTGCGTCCCCTGCGAGGAGATGTCATTGATCGTCTCTCCTCGCCACACACTTTGTCAGTGTGAGGTGATGAGGGCCGATTAATGGCATTTCTGTATTTTGATTTGACACAGCCGATCACATGGTTAAAAGGCGCATCAGTGGCTCTTTACAGAGATTGGGGTCGCGCCGTGTCCTAGCAACAGAGAGAGTGCCGTCATACGTCATATGACGTCCACTCAGAACAACAGTCGCACTGTCCCTCTGTCATTTGATGCTGGGCGGGCGGAAAGTGGTTGATGGAATTTTTTGTAAAACTGTGTTAACACTTAGCAAATACATGTGGCCAAAGAAACATTTGACAGTGTTTCGTTACTGGACTTTTATAGGTTTTATGTTGCCAAAAAAAAATATTCCACACTTCACAATCACGCCTTATTCATGTCATAAATTTTTAGCAGCACCTGTATTTGTGAGCAACTCTTTTCAAGAATGAAGCACAAGAATGGGCAAAATAAGAACCAAAATATCTGATGAGCACTTTGAGACTTCATTGAGAATTACTACTTCATCCATCCAACCAGATATTGACGTGTTAATTAAAAACAGTGTCAAATATCGTTCTCGTTTTATGTTGCCCTCTTTTACTTCTATAATAAAAAATATTACAAAAAAAAAAAAAAGAGATGTTCTATTACTTAGATAGGTACATTATCTATACCAGTGATAGTTAACTTGTGATCTGCCTGGCTTTTTCTGCTCATAGGCTATTCTTATTTTTAGTGTATTTAATGTATGACCCAAGACAATTCCTCTTCTTCCAATATGGCCCGGGAGGTCAAAAAATTGGAAACCCCGGTTTACAGCTTTGAAAGCCCATTACTGGTAGTTACTCTTTAATATCTTTATAAATGATATTGGGTCTGGGATCAAAAGTAACATTTCTGTCTTTGCAGATGACACCAAGCTATGCAGTGGAATAACGTCCTTACAGGATGTCTCCAATTTACAAGCCGACCTCAATGCACTGTCTAATTGGGCGACTATGTGGCAGATGAGGTTTAATGTTGAGAAATGTAAAGTTATGCACTTGGGGGCTAAGAATATGCATGCATCATACATGCTAGGGGGAGTACAACTGGGGGAATCTGTAGTGGAGAAGGATCTGGGGGTTTTGGTAGATCATAAGCTCAATAATAACATGCAATGCCAAGCTGCGGTTTCCAAAGCGAGCAAAGTTCTTTCTTGTATTAGGAGAGGTATGGACTCCAGAGAGAGAGATATCATTTTGCCCCTGTTCAAATCATTAGTAAGACCTCATCTGGAATATGCAGTTCAGTTTTGGACACCAGTTCTCAAAAAGGATATCGGGGAACTGGAGAAAGTGCAGAGAAGGGCAACCAAACTGATAAGAGGCATGGGGGAGCTCAGCTATGAGGAAAGATTAGAGGAACTGAATTTGTTCACTCTTGAGAAGAGGAGAATAAGGGGGTATATGATCAACATGTTTAAATATATAAGGGGTCCATATAGTGAACTTGGTGTTGAGTTATTCACTTTACGGTCAACACAGAGGACAAGGGGGCACTCTTTACGACTGGAGGAAAAGAGATTTCATCTCCAAATACGGAAAGGTATCTTCACAGTAAGAGCTGTGAAAATGTGGAATAGACTCCCTCCAGAGGTGGTTCTGGCCAGCTCAGTAGATTGCTTTAAGAAAGGCCTGGATACTTTCCTAAATGTACATAATATAACTGGGTACTGACATTTATAGGTAAAGTTGATCCAGGGAAAATCCGATTGCCTCTCTGGGATCAGGAAGGAATTTTTTCCCCCGCTGTAGCAAATTGGAGCATGCTCTGCTGGGGTTTTTTGCCTTCCTCTGGATCAACTGTGGGTATAGTATTGGGTATATTGGATTGTACGTTTGTTTTTTTGTTTTTTTTTTATGGTTGGACTGGATGGACTTGTGTCTTTTTTCAACCTGACTAACTATGTAACTATGTAACTATGTGATACTTAGGGCTAAGAACCCAAGTGACTAGGGTAGCCAGTCAAAAATAACACTTAAACACCCAACACTTGACCAACCCCTAAAGTAGGTCTAAAACATATAAACCATACCCAACCACTAGCCTTATTTAGCTGCATACTCTCCTTATCCTGTGTTGGAAGTCTCTGCACAAATAGCAAGAAAAAGCACACAGATACATGCACCAAACTTAAACTACTCTGAGGAACTGTACCTCCACCCTGATTTCATAAGGAAAAGAGCAAAGATTATACAAACATTTCCATAATAACCAATCATTGACCGCTCCAAAGTGAAATCAAACTGCTTGTTACACGTTCAATTACACCAGGTTTAGATCAATACTTCAAAATATCATTTGGATAGCATGTAAAATTCCCCAGATACCTTTTTTATGACTTGTCCAAAGAGTTCCAGATTTAGGCGGGCTGCTGGACAGGTGAGATGTTGAGCTTTCGCTTAGCAAGGGTGTTTGAGAAGCTGATAGATCACAAATGTTGACCTCTGTGGCGTAATCTACAACATGTAACAATGGCAATTTATTTAGGAATATTAAACTGTAGACCTAAGGTAACAAATCTAGAACGCACAACACATTTTGTTACCCGATATTCGACTCTGGATCTGAACCTTCACTGTTCCTTGGGAACTGTAATCACTGTCATCGGACAAACTCTCAAGGTTCTTCTCCAAATCCTGGAGGCAGTTGTTTTGGCTTATGTGGTTGGAGAATCTCTTCTCCCTTTGCCAGGATTTCTGATTATCCTGGTCCTTCTGGTCCTCCTGGATTAGCATAGCAGATTCTGAGAGCTCCTCAGACAATTTCCGACTTTCACTTTCAGTGTGGTCACTGCTTGACCCCGATTCACAGGACTGAAAATCATTGTCCGACTGATTCTTGTCCTCCTCCATCATCTCTTCCAGGATGCCAGGATGTGTGTCATCTTCTGCCTCCACCAATTGCTCCTTAAGCTCTTCATGCAGTATATCCATTAAACATCGCAGGAACTCTTGAGCATCCTGAGATACAGGTCAGAAGTGTACACAAATTAGATTTAATTCCATGCCTTTAAAAGCCAGTCTGTATTATAGACACACTCATACATACTGTAGATCTTTTCAAGTGATGCTGAAGAGCAAACAATCATTAAAAGGTAAAACATTGAATTATTTTATATATCCTTAGGCGTCATTATTATATGGGCGCCGAGACACACAGTCCATGAACAGGCTGTGCATTTTAAGCGGCTGGAGCTGCCAGGTGCTGTGTGCAGGCTGCCCATTTAAGTCTAAGAGGATACAGCTGCTCGAACCAATTTGACAGCTGTGCAGGTGAGTGGCCCCAAATGAAGAAAGTGTGCATTATGTTATCTAACATTCATTACTATGGATAAGCAGCCAATTTTATATTTAAAAAAAATACCGATTTTGCATTCACTGTAATTGGTCTACAACTTTGACGTATGACAAATGACCTTGTACAAATTTCTTTGTAAATAAAGCTACGTCAGACTCTTGTGTTGTGTGACATAGCTTTGTTTATAAACAAAGCCATCCATTACTAGCTTGACGGTTGATATTCAACCACACTTACCTGCCTGTTCACAGTTCTCTATTGAATGTACACTGAACTGCACATATGTAGCTCAGTTTGCATTTGCAGCACGCGTCGGCTGTGCCAGAATGACTGACTCCCGTGTGCAACGGGTGGGATGAAGTCAATCCCCCCACTGTCCAAACAAGAGGCCAAAAATTCAGTACCCAGAAGTAAGGACGAGCTCAGGCGTGTTGGCAAACAGCACATGCAGAGCCCGCCAGGAAGTCGACACTGCACAGCGCTAATCACAGGCAGTGAGACATTTCCCGATCTCTGCAGCCATGCATCGGGACAATGTCTCACACTTTGTGATTAGCGCTGTGCAGTGCCGACTTCCTGGCGGGCTCTGCATGTGCTGTTTGCGAACACGCCGGAGCTCATCCTTACCCAGAAGTAGCCTGGGAATAAGATGGCAGCGGCCAAGGAGAGATAGAGACATTTCATTGCTGGAAGGTGGAGGTGATTATTTTCAAGAGTTTGGTTCTGCTTTAAGTTACAGCTACTGAACTGGGAGCACAGCAATGAAAAATTAATAATATCTTGAAATCTAAAACATACACACTAATTTAATCAACCATACAGCAATGGCATCCTTGTGCTTATAATAAATATAAAATTTGATAAATCATTTTCTTTTCACAAATAAAAAAAAAAATGCACTAAAAAGAATAAAACTGTTTTTAACAGGTCTCTGTCTATTTAAAAAAATATATTTATGGTATTTTTAACTATACCAAAAAAATGATATGCATTAGCCAGACTATAACTGACTTTTCTCCATTTCCCTATTTTATATATTTATGTTATTTTAGAAAAGAAATCACCAAGTGAATATCCTACATGTGCTTACAAAAATCGGTAAAAATAATTTGGTTGGCAAAACAGGTACGTTTATGTACCTTATGTAGTTATGGTTGAGTAAACTGGGGTACGCCAACAACTTGGTTTGGTCACAAAAGGTTCCTGACAGGGTTAAAAGCAAATAGCATAACTGTCGGAATCTAACTTTTGCAATGTGCTGTATAGCCGAATAAGAAGAAGCACAAGGAGCCAATCGGTAGTGTTGCAATGATGATGATCATGTGCTAATAAGGGGTATGTGGATATGAGGAGACAGGGGAGTGACAGAGATCAGCTCATAAGTCTGCTACTTCTCCTATCACTGTCCAGTCAAAGGCTGGGGGCAGGGGCAAGAACTAGTTGTTCTATTTCATTGCAATAGTCTCAAGTCTGGCTATGCTGGATGGAATGGCCCTGAAAAATCGGCCATAGATGGATCGAATCTCGACCAGTTCAGCAGGAACCGGCAAGGATTCGAACCATGTGTAGGGCAGGCTGAATATACCCAAGTTGATTGATCGATCAACTAGGGTACAACCAGCCTGCCGAATTTTACATGTGATTTTTGCTAGCGGCTGTTAAAGCGGAATTCCGACGATTTTTTTTTTTTTTTAAGTCAGCAGCTACAAATACTGCAGCTGCTGACATTTAAAATATGGATACTTACCTGTCCAGGGCGCCCGCGATGTTGGCACCCGAAGCTGATCTATCCCTCGGTTGTCGGGTGCTGCCGCCGCCATCCTCGGTAAGGAGATCAGGGAGTGAAGCCTTGCGGCTTCACTTCCTGGTTCCCTACTGCGCATGCGTGACTCACGCTGCGCTATCCCACTGGTCCCTGCTGTTTTCTGGGACCCGTGTGTCTCACAGAATACAAGAATACAGCGGGGGGAGGGGAGTGACATAGATACCTGAGGGTGGCTCGGGTATCTATGCTCGGAAATGGGAGCAAAATACCTGTATTAGACAGGTATCTGTCTCCCCCCCCCCCCCCCCCCGAAAGGTGCCAAATGTGACACTGGGGGGGGGGGGGGGGGACGACCAGAAAAGCGGAAGTTCCATTTTTTTGGGGGGGGGACGACGACACAGGAAGTGGCGTAGATACCCACGGGTGGCTCACTGTGAATCACTGTGTTCTCATGGCGGGGACGGCTTCCCCTGCAGGGGGAACACAATGGCCCTGCAGGAGGGATTTCCCTGACAACCTGTGGTTGCCGGAAAGAAATTCACTCCGTCCATGGCCGGCCTAAATCTCAGGGATAAATTGATAGAAATACAAATTCTTCTATGTGGCAATGCAATGGCGAGGTAAAACAGAAGAACCAGAGTATCAGAAACGTGCAATACAAAGCAGATTTCACAACAAATAAATGTAACCGCAGGACATAAACAACATGACTCACATAAAAGAACCAAATGGTCCCTTGAGACCAAATTGATACTCTATAAAGCCTCAAAGGGCTCTTTGATCTTAAGAGAAACTGCCTGAACGTGAAATTCAGAGCTAATCAAATTATCATCAAGAGACTGAATCTAAAGAGAGACTTCTTACCTGTTGGGAATAGCCTCGAAAAGCTGGGTTTACAGTCTTTATGCCTTGGAACAAGTTAGTAGGTATAACAGAACCAGGCCTGGGTAGAGGAACAAAAGTACAGAACACCAGGAAAGGAGTTTTGTTAGCTCATTACCAAGTTGAATTAGAAGACACACACGAATGCACTGTCAGGCTTATTTATTAAGATTGGCAACAGTAGTGTGCAAAGTGCAGTAGAGAAAAGTCAGGTCAACTTAAAACAACCATTAGAATTACTGCAATCTGGTGATTAAACGGCTTCTTGCACTGCCTTAATATACAAGCCTGTGTGTGATATTAGTGGAGCCAGTGGAATATTTGTTTATTGACAAGGAAATTTGAGCAGAAATTGGATATACCTGTTCTTGTGCCAGATTTCACTCATCAGTTTCTGGTAACTCTTACATAAAGCTGGCTTCTTGTCAGTGCGTGCCAGACCACCACAGTCAAGGAAGAAGTACGTAAGGGGAGGACTGTAAAGAATAATATTGAAAATCGATAGAAATGTTTTTTATCCGCTGAGCAAACATGGAGCATACAAACTGTGATTTTAGAAAAAGAGCCCTGGGTGATCCTGCCAGTTTCTGCCCTCCCCCCCTGTAAACTGACCACAGTTTATCATGGCTGCCAAGCCCTGACACTGTGGTCAGTTTACTTGCCTCCGTCATCTGCAGCTCTCCTGTCTCCTCCCCCCTGTCCTCTCCCCTCCCTGCCTGTCAGTTAGTGACAGTGCCCCCCTTCTGTTGCTGCTGAAATAACTCTGACCTCTTTATAAAATTCGCTCTGTCTCCTAATGACAGGTGCCCCTATGTGTGTGATTTATTTTAAAAAAAGCAGTATATACCTGATTTTATAGCGCCGCTCGGTGTTCACGTGACCGGCCGGCTCTCTCTCCCTCCTCTGATCCTCCTACCCTCCCGACTGATGTCAGCAAGGGACTCCAGACCCCTCCCGCTCTAGCTGTTTTTATAAATCACACACACACAGGGGCACACCTGTCATTAGGAGACAGAGCAAATAATATAAAGAGGTCAGAGTGGCTTAACAACCACTTTAAAGCTGAACTCCACCTTTTGTTACACTTTACATAGATCATTTGGGCCAAGCTGGCCTAAACTAACTACATTATATCAAAAGTATTGGGACGCCTGCTTTTACACGCACGAGAACTTTAATGGCATCCCAGTCTTAGTCCGTAGGGTTCAATATTGAGTTGATTAATCCTTTGCAGCTATAATAGCTTCAACTCTTCTAGGAAGGCTGTCCACAAGGTTTAGGAGTGTGTTTATGGGAATGTTCAACCATTCTTCCAGAAGTGAATTTATGAGGTCAGGCACTGATGTTAGACAAGAAGGCCTGGCTCGCAGTCTCTGCTCTAATTCATCTCAAAGGTGTTCTGTTGGGTTAAGGTCAGGACTCTGTGCAGGCCAGTCAATTTCCTCCACCCCAAACTTGCTCATCCGTGTCTTTATGGAACTTGCTTTGTGCACTGGTCCAAACCATTTGGTGGAGGGGGGATTATGGTGTGGGGTTGCTTTTCAGGGGTTGGGCTTCCCATTGAAGGGAACTGTTAAGGCATCAACATGCCAAGGCATTTTGGACAATTTCAAGCTCCCAACTTTGTGGGAAGAGTTTGGGACTGGCCCCTTCCTGTCCCAACATTACTGCACACCAGTGCACAAAGCAAGGCCCATAAAGACACGGATGAGTGAGTTTGAGCGGAGACTGTGAGCCAGGCCTTCTCATCCACATCAGTGCCTGACCTCACAAATGCACTTCTGGAAGAATGGTCAAACATTCCCATAGACACACTTCTAAACCTTGTGGACAGCCTTCCCAGAAGAGTTGAAGCTGTTATGGCTGCAAAGGGTGGGCCAACTCAATATTGAACCCTACGGATTAAGGCTGAGATGCCATTAAAGTTCATGTGTGTGTAAAGGCAGGCGTCCCAATACTTTTGACAACATAGTGTATGTTCCTCACTAATAAGTGAGGCCGCTGGATGTGCTGTATAAAAACTATATGTAGCTGAGGCACTAGGGGAATAAAAGAAAGGTGAACATGTGCTGCTTGGGAGGAGTCACATTAAAATTAATCTGTTGCCAGAAACATTCCTCAAAGCCCAATTGTCCTGGACCTGTCCACAGCCTGTGACTAGACAGTGAAAGGAGAGGCAGCACAGTGATAAGCTCATCTCTCGGTCACTCTGCTTTCTCTTCCCACCATCAAGATTTTTGTCAGAGCATGAACTGATTAGCTTTTTGTGCTGCTTCTTCCTCTCCCACCCCAATGTTGCTGTATGGGGACTGAAAGAGGCTAATACCAGGTCAAATGTGGGCTCTTACACTCCTTGTATTTAAAAAAAAATACCTTTGGTAATGTACTAATGATTACAGAGCTGCAATAATTTGTGTCTTTTACTTCTGTCCAGAGTTCAAATTCAACAAGCTGAACTGAAAATGTTTTTGTGAGTTTTTAAAAATGACATAAGTGATCTCAAAGTATTTTCCTTTGTTTGCTGGAGTTATTCCATAAAAAGATACAAAAGAGCATGCACACAAGTGTCTGTCTTTATGCACTTACCAGTTGGACAGGGCCTGCAGAGCAGCGTTCATGTAACATGTATTGCCAATGTTCTTTAGTCCAGTGAGGCCTAAACAGAATACAAGATCTCATCACTAATGTAACAAGAATGATAAAAGTAACATCTCATCAACAGAGAATAAAAAAAAAAAAAAACAGAACCATGAAATTTTGTAAAAAAACAAACCTTTAAGGAGTCAGTCAAAAACGAATATTATATCAGCGGCCTAACGCCCAGGCAGTTTCTCATACACTATATTGTCAAAAGTATTGGGACGCCTGCATTTACATGCACTTTAACCACCTCAATACAGGGCACTTTTACCCCCTTCCTGCCCAGGCCATTTTCCAACTTTCAGCGCTGTCACAATTTGAATGACAATTGCGCGGTCATGCAACACTGCACCCTAATGAAATTTTTAACATTTTTTCCCCACAAATAGAGCTTTCTTTTGGTGGTATTTGATTACCTCTGCGGTTTTTATTCATTGCGCTATAAACAAGAGAAGAGGGACAAGTTTGAAAAAACACAATATTTTTTACTTTTTGCTATAATAAATATCCAATTTTTTTTTTTTTTAAACAAATTTTTTCCTCAGTTTAGGCCGATATGTATTCTTCTACATATTTTTGGTAAAAAAAAAAAAATTGCAAATTGCAAGCGTATATTGATTGGTTTGCGCAAAAGTTATAGTGTCTACAAAATAGGGAATAGATTTATAGCATTTTTATATATATATATATTTTTTTTTTTTCACTAGTCATGGCGGTGATCTGCGATTTTTATTGTGACTGCGATATTGAGGTGGACATATCGGACACTTTTGACACATTTTTGGGACCATTCACATTTATACAGCGATCCGTGCTATAAAAATGCATTGATTACTGTATAAATGTGACTGGCGGGAAGGGGTTAACACTAGGGGGTGATCGAGGGGTTAATGTGTGTCCTAGGGAGGTGATTCTAACCGTGGGGGGAGGGGACTGACTAGGGGAGGTGATCGATCGGTGTCCCTATGTACAAGGGACACACCATCGGTCTCCTCTCCTCTGACAGGACGTGGATCTGTGTGTTTACACACACAGATCCACGGTCCTGCTCAGTTACTGGGCAATCACAGGTGCCCGGCGGGCATCGCAGCCGCCAGGCACGCGCATCAGGTCCCCAGTGACGCGGCGGGCGTGCGCCCCCTAGTGGCTCGTGAAGGCGATCACGTCATATGACAGTGGGCGGGAAGCTAGTGGTTAATGGCATCCCAGTCCCTAAGGTTCAATATTGAATTGGTCCACCCTTTGCAGCTATAACAACTTCAACTCTTCTGAGAAGGCTGTCCACAAGGTTTAGGAGTGTGTCTATGGGAGTGTTTGACCATTCTTCCAGAAGCGCATTTGTGAGGTCAGACATGTGTTGGACAAAAAGGCCTGGCTCGCAGTCTGCTCTAATTCATCCAAAGAGTGGTCCATCAGCAGTCATGTTGGAACAAGAAGGGGCCATCCCCCAAGTTGGGAGCATGAAATTGTCCAAAATGTGTTGGCATGCTGACTCCTTAGGACAGTTATGGCGAACCTTGGCACCCCAGATGTTTTGGAACTACATTTCCCATGATACTCATGCACTCTGTAGTGTAGTTGAACATCAAGGGAAATGTAGTTCCAAAGCATCTGGGGTGCCAAGGTTCGCCATCAGTGCCTTAGGAGTTCCCTTAACTGGAACTAGAGGGCCAAGCCCAACCTCTGAAAAACAACCCCACATCTTAATCCCCCCCACAACCTCACCAAGTAATTTGGACCAGTGCACAAAGCAAGGTCCATAAAGACATGGATGAGCGATTTTGGGGTGGAGGAACTTGACTGGCCTGCACAGAGTCCTGACCTCAACCCGACAGAGCACCTTTAGGATGAATTAGAGCAGAGACTGAGAGGCAGGCCTTCTCATCTAACATCAATGCCTGACCTCACAAATGTGCTTCTGGAAGAATGGTCAAACATTCCCATAGACACACTCCAAAACCTTGCGGACAGCCTTCCCAGAAGTGTTGAAGCTGTTATAGCTGCAAAGGGTGAACGCAATATGATCCCTACAGACTAAGATTGGGATGCCATCAAAGTTCATATGCGTGTGAAGGCAGGTGTCCCAAAACTTTTGATAATATAGTCTTTAGACCATCGAACATCCATCAGTTTCTTGCTCTTTTAATCCCTGTCAGAGTCTCATGCTTCCCGACGTATTTGTGCTAATGCAAGACAAATTAAATTACAGGAAGAAGTGTGATCCCTTTGTGAAGGGGATCCCCAGAGGGCAAAGCTGGAAATCTGGGAGCAGAGACCTCACCACTGAGCCACGGAAACTTGAAAAACAAGCAAGTGCACAACTCAACCAAGATAAGAACTGAGTGGGAACAGCACAAATCAGGAGCTGCCACCTCTGTACAGAGTAAAATGGAACAATTATGTAACAAAAGAACCGAGATGTGACCGCCAGAAGTGCCTGAGGCTCTGAATCCTTGGCAGGTAGTACAGACGGGTAGAAACTGCAGTGACTGGAGCTCAATCTTATGACCAAAATACCAGCTGTTGACTTATTTTGTTTAAAGGAATACCAGGTCTTTGGTACAATTGCCCTTGAATCAACCGCCCACCCCACCCATAACCCCCCCCTAGACAAATAACTTCGTCCTCGATCCAGCAATCGTCGCTGTGCCTCCCTGTCTGGCTTCAAAGAGGTCCTTCCAGCAAAAACATCCACTTCCTGATATGCATGTGTACCACTATTCCATTAATTCCTACGGGGAAGCCATAATCTGCTGCAGCGGTTGCCAACCAGAGGTCGGTGGACCACTGATGGTCCATGAGAAGATTGGTGGTCTCCAGGGTTTCTGTCGCAAATCAACATTGTGGCGGATGTATACCGGCCAATAATGTTTCTAGTAGTGTTCTCAATGCGCGCTGGCAAGTCAATACTGTCAGCGTGCATTGTTACCAAACGTCTCCTCTGTATACCAGCTCCTGTGAACTCAGAGGGAGGTGCTGGGAGTAGTACAGAGAGCGGGAGGTGAAGAAGGAGGGAACCTTCCAATGGCAGCGCTGATCACAGACTGTGGAAGGGAACACAAAGCTCAGGCACATGGCTGGATTAAGAGGTGACGAGTCTGTGTAAGGCAGCAGTGTGATGCAGAGTGCAGGGGGGGGGGGGGCAGAGAATTCCTTGTATAAGGCATGCAAATTTCATGTTAGTGGTCCACAGGATTGTGAGCTTAGTGGCGGCTTGTGAGGTCCAAAAGGTTGGCGACCACAGTCCTATCGAAATAATGAAGGACGCTACTGCTTACTCATAGGAATGAATGGGGGGTATGGCATACACATGCACGAAGAGAAGGACCTGATGGAGGCAATTCTGCTGGAAAAACCTGTGCACCTGGCAGGGCTGCAGAGCGAGGACTGCTGGATGGAGGAAAAGGTGAGAATTGCTGGATGGAGGAAAAAAGTGACCAGTTGTCTAGGTGGGTCATTCAATGAATATTTTATAGTCATTCCTTAAATTCAGTGCTAGTGGCTGGTGGTGATCATTCCCTATAATAGTGTTTTACCGATGGTGCATCCCTAGCTGTGATAGCCTTCATCTGCTAGTGATATTTCACTAGCTGTAACAGTATTTGCTCCCTATGACCAATGTGGTTTTCACCATTCCTATGTAAAAGACACACTGTCATCTTGCTAAGGCAGGGACTAGTTGTCAGTGTCTCTGGAAAAGTCTGCCACCTTCCCCATATAGTCACCTTATCTTGGTTCCCTTGCAGCTCCTTGTTCCAGTTTACCTGGCATGGGTATGGGACTTGCTCTCCTGTGATGTTGCCTGGGCCTAGCAGTCAATTGATAAGCCCGAGTATTGTCACTTGACCAGGGGTGTGGCCTCACCATTCCTCCAGGTTGCTCTAGCCGATTTCTGCCTGCTCCTGGCAGAGGAGCATAGAACCTCAAGTAAGCCAGGGTAAGGGGAGTACAAGGCACTGTCATTGGCAAGATGACAGTGTCTCTTTAACTACATATTACTTCTTTAATTTAAACTGACCATACATTGTTAGTTTTTGGTTTGTTCATCCAGCCGGGTTCTTCCATTCACACAAATGAGGTAGATGGAGGAATCTCCCTCATCAGAACATTGTATTCTGACAGCAGCACCCACTGCTGCCAGAATATGCTAATCAGCGGCTGCAGCCATTGATCAATGGAAAATTCTTCAACATGCCCCTTTGTCAGAAGTTGATTAACCAATCAACTTCTGTTGAGTAGGGGAGCCAACACACTGATCGAATTCCAGTTAGTTTATGGACAGCTATAATGGTGGTAAGTTACTGGGCTGCTGTTATAAATCACGCGGACCCATACAGCCTACCTGACAGGGCCCACCCCAGCCAAGAGTGACTGAGGACATAGATTCATCAGTCCCTTTCTCTACAGCCTCAGCTGCACAAAAGAATGAATAGGAAACACTCTGAGGCTTCCTGCTCATTCACAAATGGAAGCATAGTAACTTCAGTGATGAATGGACACAGGAGTGATTGGTACCTATCGCTCACTGTGTTCATTCAGGAAAGGAAGGGGCCCGTAAATGGCATCCTCCTGTGTGCCCACAGCAGCTGCAGGTGGGAGAGGAGAGAAGCCAGAAGTGCTGTGAGGGAAAGGGGCCCAGACAGAATATGGAAGGAGAGCATGTGCTAGAACCAATCCCCTTGCAGTGCACCTGGAGGGAGGGTGAGGAGGAGAAGCTGGCAGCGCTGCAGTAGGAGACAGAAGAGGATCAGTGTCTGCAATAAGACAGTACAGCCGGTCCTCCTGCTCAACAGGTGCCAGGGCCCCCCTTTTGAACTGATGGAGCTGGGGCCCAGCACAGGAAGGCTGGCTGTACTGCCTTATCAGCGCCCCTGTCCTCCAGTGCTGCATACCGTTCCCTTACCAGATTGAATAACTCTGATTTCTTACCTTTAGAAAGTGACATGAATCCAGCCCATGACAGAGCAGGTTAGAAGAGGGGGGAGATAGAGAAGTGTGGTGCTGGAGCGAGAGGTCAGCAATGTGACCAATAGGAATGGAAACCTGACCTGTGCTAACCAGAAAGCCTGTTTGATTCCTTAGCGCTACAGTTTGGCATCCAGTAAATTCTGTGTGTATATGTATATATATATATATATATATATATATATATATATATATATATATATATATATATATATATATAGTAGTGCACACAGTAGTGCATTAAGGTTTTGTGCTGCCCTAGGCCTGACTAAACTCATGTACCCCCTAATTTAAATATGTTCCACCCCTTCCTGTCAAGGCCACACCCTTTGCTGTTTAAGACCTGCCCTGAAATTTTCGAGTGGGGGCCTTGGGGGGGGGGGGGGGGACAATGGATTCCCTTAATTTGCATAGATTTCCTCTCACTTCCTGTTTGACTATGGGGCAGGAAGTGAAGGGAAATCTCTGCAATGGGACAGAGA
Source organism: Lithobates septentrionalis (assembly GCA_037952835.1). Lineage (NCBI taxonomy): Eukaryota > Metazoa > Chordata > Amphibia > Anura > Ranidae > Lithobates > Lithobates septentrionalis. The sequence goes on along the minus strand of JBBDGP010003096.1, from coordinate 263,111 downwards.
TGGTAAAAAATAAACTGACTGGGGCTATAACCCTCCCTTACTCTATCCAAAATGAAAAAAAAAGTGTTGCCTACATTTCTACTTTAAGCACAAATTGCTGATAATTTTTTGGAGAGGACTAAGAAGATATAATCATGGCAATGGTGCAGCAGAAGTGAGGAAGGTTTGTGGTCCAGGATGATAGGACAGTCAAAATTAGAAGCGGCGCGGCGTCCCCCCCCCCCCCACACACACACAGTTGTGGAATGCCGGCCAGCTGCCCGCATACTGGAAGTATTGCGACCGTTTTATGGGGGCGCTAGACTAATTTGCCTGTCAGCCCAGTATGCCCCATGAGACTGGCACTACACCGACAGTGGAGCGCAAGCCGGTGGGGACTCTTTCCATGCCGCCCCCCTGCAAAGTGCTGCCCTAGGCCTGGGCCTTGTCGGCCTAGGCCAGGATACAGCATTGCACACACACAAACACATACATACACACATTTAATGTGCAATCTTAAAGTGGCTTTAGGTTCTATGAAAGGATTTTTTTGAAAAATGTAAACTTACCTCTAGTCTTTAGCTCGTCCTCCTCTTCAAGTTCTACATCCAGGTTATCATAAACCACGGCCGGTGGGGTTTTTAACGTAAGGTTTGTTGTCATTTTTAAATCCTTTGTAAAAAAAATAATGTTTGTAAGTACTTTCTTTTAGGATTATAGAACGGAAAACAATTAGCACTCAGACCTGCTTATAAACTAAACTGCCTTTAATGGCTCCTAATGCTTTCTCATTTTGCAAAATGAAGCCTCTCCATCCATATAGCATCAAAGAGGAGGACTACTGAGGCTGGAAAGAGAAAATAAAGCTGTTGAGAAGTGATCTGGTCTTTTGTGCCAAAATGTAAAACAAACCAGATATTGCTGGTTCAATGGAGCTATGCAGGGGATCAGATATGGTGTGTGGGCACCTGGATGTGCCTGACTTTATATAGTAAGGTTTTTTTTTAAAAAAAAAAAAACTTTACATAGACTCTACATATTTAAATATGTATATGTTCTCTGCCCATATACAGCAGCCGTGCTTTAGTATACCACGTCTTTTCTCTTTGCATGTAAGCGCAATAATTTTTATTAAAAATTAATTTATTTGCAGTAATACGCTAAGTGGCTTCTCCCTTTTTGTGCCTAATGTATTTGGTTTCTGGAGATTCTTGGGTGAAGTAAGGTGTGTATCCTTGCTGTGGAGACATCACAGTTCTATCTTACTGACGGGGACAATGAGCTTCCTGGATGTTTGATGATGAAAGCGTTGGCCATCCTGGAGAGATAAAGTGCATATGATCTCTATAATATGAGATCACCCCTGTCTGCTAAGAGGCTTAATTTTCTGAGGAGCACCTTTATGTTTTTTGAGCACAAGAGCACTTTGAAGGCCCATGGACACTTTATGTTGAATAATGAATCCATTGGTAATGGACTTTTGAATATGTGATTCGCTTGCATGTTTTTTATTCAGCTATTTAAATAATTTTTTTGTTTTTCTTGAATTTCTACATACATATATTTTTTAATCATGTGCACTGATATGTAATATTTTCATAATATGTATTTGTTTGTGCATTAATTTTCACCTAAAAGGGAAAGCTCATTTTTTTAAATCCAGATAAAACATACGTCAAGGGCACTCAGAATGTCAGGACCAGGCGGATAGTGTCTTTATTGGATGGATGAAGTGGTCTTCAAACACTAAAGTTCGGTTCACACTACAACGACTTGGGATCCGACTTGTCAGCTCTCAAGTCGCCCCAAGTTGCTTGACTTTGGGAAATGCATTATAGTCAATGAGAGCGTCTTAATGTACACTACTGAAGTCGCTCCGGCTTCAAAAAAGGTTGTACTACTTCAATCCGACTTCTAGGCGACCTGTACCCATAGAATTCAATGGAAGTCGCCTCCAAGTCGGATCTCCATCTATATTGAAGCGACTTTACAGGAAAATAAATTAGTTTACCCAGGCAAACCCCTCCCTCCCAGAGAGCTGATTATTCTGTGATTGGCCACAGCCAAAGTCGCCTGTCCTGGAGGCGATTTGAAGTTGCGCTGTAAGTTGCTTAAAGTCGCCTTGCAAAGTCACGCTGAAGTCGCTTTGCAAAGTAGCGCTGAAGTCGTGTTGCCCCTGTGTGAATCGGCACTTAGGGCTGCACTCAAAGAGGGGAGCAATCTCTAATAGAAAACAAATAAAAGAAAAAAAGGCGCTTCTAAGTGCAGAATTAAAACTTTTAATATCCCCAAACAAGATTAAAAACACTTACAGAATCAAGGATAAGAAGAGGCGTAATATGGATGTATGAAGCAGGTGATCCAGCATCAGGAGGTCCCAGTGTATCACAGCTTTCCAGGGATAACGATATGCAGCAGCAGAAGGTCCCAGGATAACCAGCAGGTGAACACCCCAGGCTCTGGGAGTACTGGTGAAGCAATCGCGTCGTCTGAGTCAGCGTGGAGCATGAATCCCGGAAAGGACGTCAGCGGGAGGGGACAACCAGCATGGACCGCAAACAGGAAATATGTCATCAAAATGGGACGCGTTTTGGAACTACCGATTGGTTCCTTCTTCAAGCCAATGACAACAGGTTTGTAGAAGCTGAGCTTCTTACAGTCTATGAGCGGAGCTGTGGGTGGGGCTATGGGCGGTGATAACGGAAGAAAAACAATGCTGCAGCAGCCCAGGAAGTAGTGTGATCCATGGGCATAGAACTGCACAGTAAACAAAGACAGCGCGGGATGCAGCCTGCATATGAAAAATGGCAAGACAAATACAGCAGGACATTACAAAAGTACATATAAGGAAAGGAACTTGAAATCAATAGAAAAATATAAAATGGAACAAAACGGTCAAACTGTACATTGCTCCTCAATAGCAGATGCCACTAAAAATGAATCGTTTAAAAGACGATCACTGGATCAATATTTGGGGATAACAAACAGAATAAAGTACATAGGTATACATGCGTGTGCATGCATTATATGTAAATTTGTAATGTCCTGCCGTTTTTCGCGTGCGGGCTGCATCCCGCGCTGTCTTTATGTTTACTGTGTAGTTCTATGCCCATGGATCACACTACTTCCTGGGCTGCTGCAGCATTAATTTCTTCCCTTATCACCGCCCATAGCCCCACCCACAGCTCCGCCATAGACTATAAGAAGCTCAGCTTCTACAATCCTGTTGTCATTGGCTTGAGAAGGAACCAATCAGTAGTTCCGAAACGCGTCCCATTTAGATGACATATTTCCTGTTTGCGGTCCATGCTGGTTGTCCCCTCCCGCTGACCTCATTTTGGGGATTCATGCTCCACGCTGACTCAGACGACACGATTGTTTCACCAGTGTTCCCAGAGCCTGGGGTGTTCACCTGCTGGTTATCCTGGGACCTTCTGCTGCTGCATATCGTTATCTCTGGAAAGCTGTGATACACTGGAACCTCCTGATGCCGGATCACCTGCTTCATACATCCATGTTATGCCTTTCTTATTCTTGATTCTGTAAGTGTTTTTAATCTTGTTTGGGGATATTAAAAGTTTTAATTCTGCACTTAGAGGCACCTTTTTTTCTTTTATACATTTTTTTAATTTACACAATTTAAAGTGTTACTAAACCCAGGACCCTGCATTCACTATATCTGGTCTCCCACAGTACACAGAACATGGAAATGCAATTATTTTAGTAATAATAAACTGCTAAATACCTTTTCCCATCAGCAGTATATAGCAGTCTTGTGACTTCTATCAGTGTCTGGTTAAAACTTGTATGTAAAGGTTTCATTCTACTTAGACTGTCCTGTTAGGCTGCATGACCTCTGACCCTCTTTCTGGACAGTGCTGATTGTCCCTGTGCTGATCACATGCACCCCCCAAGCAAAAACCTCTCTAGCAATACACACCAAACTGAGCATGTGCAGAGTGCCCCCAAGCCTCTGTTCTATCAGGAGATAGATTAGGGAGGATCAGAGAAGACAGGATCAAACCGCTTTTTTTACACAATGCAGAGGATTACAATACCCGACCGTGAGATTGTGTTTCCAGCGCGATACCATCGCGCTGGTTCTCGGCGACAGGGTACTGTGCATGTCGCGCTGGCTCGCTCATCGGGAAAGGAAAACTTTTTTTCCTTTTGCGATGAGTGACAGGCAAGGCTGACAGCTGTCAGCAGCTCTGGGGTCTTCTTCCGACTTCGGGGGTCTCAGGGCGCCCCCCTCCCCCAAGGGACTCGCCCCCCCATGTTGAGGGCATGCGGCCTGGTACGGCTCAGGAGGGGGGGGTGCTCGCTCGTCCCCACCCCCTTTCCTGGCTGGCCGGGCTGAGTGCTCAGATAAGGGTCTGGTATGGATTTTGGGGGGGTCCCCTACGCTGATTTTTCGGCGTAGGGGGTTCCCCTCACAATCCATACCAGACCTAAGGGCCTGGTATGCCCCTGGGGGGGGGGGGGATCCACGCCTGTTTTTTATTTAAAATTTGGCGCGGCGTTCCCCCTCAGGATTTATACCAGACAGCTGTCAGCCCTGCCTGTCACTCATCGCGAAAGGAAAAAAAGTTTTCCTTTCCCGATGAGCGAGCCAGCGCGACATGCACAGTACCCTGTCGCCGAGAACCAGCGCGATGGTATCGCGATGGTATCGCGCTGGAAACACAATCTCACGGTCGGGTATTGTAATCCTCTGCATTGTGTAAAAAAAGCGGTTTGATCCTGTCTGAGCACTGCCCGTCACTCATCGCGAAAGGAAAAAAAGTTTTCCTTTCCCGATGAGCGAGCCATCTCGGCGCTGGCTCCCGCGACGGGGCTCGCAGGTGTCAAATCTCACCGAGAAATGCGGCGAGATTGACACAATATCGCGGTCACCTACTGTATATACAATCATGCTTTACCACATAAACAGTTGAAATTAGTTGGTCTGGTGTTCATTTAGTGGCCCATGAGCGCCATATATAATTTTGTGCTCATGCCACGTCCTAGAAGTCATTTACTAGTAGACTAATACATTTGTTTGTGCCTTCAAAGTCCATTACTTTCCTCTAATTTCAATTGAATTACTGCATATACAGACTGATTTTACTGTTGTGGGTTTAGTAACACTATCTATTGTATATCATATGCAGATTTGTATATGCTCCCTCTAGATGTCATCTGCATATAAGAGGAACAAACAACTCTGATGTCTTTCCCTGATTATCCACATACTAAGTCTATTGAGAGTCATAGAAAGGCCATTGTGTAGCACCAGGAAGCTGAGACTGCAATATTTATTCAATGAGCAAATATTTCAATAACATTTTTAAAACAATGACACCTACTGTTAAGATCATTTACATTGAGCTGAATTGAATGGTCTGTTTAAAGAGTAACTCCACTTTTGTTGAGAAAAAAAAACATTCCCGCCATATACCCCACTACTTTCTTTTGTTAACCATCTAAACTTTTACCCTGCTTTTAGTGACCCAACCTCGTTCCAATCAAAGTCTTCAGCGGGTTTGAGTCGCATATATGATCTTGTCACCAGCAGTACCCTTAAAACATTCCCCACTTTACAAGAACAAGCTCAACTCCCACCCAGGAAGTTTTTTTTAGGTACCTTCAAATTGCTCACATTATTCAACCAATTATATGTACTCATTCTTCTCTAGATAGCTTATCCCTATATGAGGGTACTGCCATCCAGTATACCATCATACGCTGCACAGTGGTCCAAAGACCTGGAGATTTACCTGGACATAAAAGATTGGGATGATACATGGGCCACTACTAAATCCTCCTCTCAAAACATTATAGCACTCAAAACAAATTACAAGGTCTCTAATGAGGTGGTATCTGGTCCCGGCAAGCATCTCTAAATTTGAAGGGGGTGTGGCTTGGACATACATGTGAGCAGACGTGCCTCACATCGGCTCCGGTATCCTGACAATTCATCCTGTTGTGGGTGTATATCCCTGCAGAAATTGACCGGACATTCCGCTCCCGGTGTGGAGCTACCCCTACTGTGACTCCCTGTTGAAATCCCCCTAAGGCAGGGATGACTAGAAGGCAGGAGGAGAGCCTGTATGCCCAGCGGCAGATCCAAAATGGAGGATCCCCGCTCCAGCAGTGCACAGTGAAGGATCGGGGCAACTCGGCGGCTTCCTTGCTGGAAAAGTATGCCCACGATCCGGATGGCCAAAAATCTGCATGGCAGCCACATACATTGTATGCAGCGAAAGCAGCAAAGAACAGTCCCATTGTGAAACCGCGACACATGGAACAGCATGCAGCAGAGAAAATGGCGGCGGCGGGACATGAAAGCACAGTGAGTAACATCTCGTTTCTCCTCCCTCCTCTTGGCATAGCAGACCCCTCTTACTCTGAGCATAGAGAACCCTCTCTGTAAGACATCCTTACTGCAGTACATGCCTATGGCTCCTCACTCACTGAATTGTCCACAGAACTTAGAAGTTAAAAGTATGTAGGAAGGTATACTGCATATTAGACATGACATGCAAAAGACCAGAGAAAGGGCCACTGCTTTGGAGGGTAGGGTGAGCTCCATAGAGGATGAGCTGCCTCCACTCTTGCAAGATGTGCAAATGACAGCAGCTAAAATGACAGAAACAGCGGCCAGAGTGGAAGATATGGAAAATAGGCTGCACTGTAGTAATATCAGCATTGTTGGCATGCCTGAAAAATCTGAAGGGAAGAACCCTGTTGGCTTCATTGAAACTTGGCTAGCTGAGACATTTGGCAAAAATAACCTTACTTTTTTTTTTTTTTTCTGGTTTCATCAGTCTATCAATTAAGGGGTGTGGTTAATTGCTCACAGGTGACTATTTAACTGGTTGCAGGGCTCAGTGTGAGCGTGCTCAGTTTGAAGCAGTGGAGCTTGGTGTAAGTGGAACTGAATTAAGTGGGAGTTAAACACAAGAGTTAGAGTATACAAGTCTTGGTGTTTGGTTGCTGTCTGCTGTCTGTTGCTGTCTGCTGTCTGTTGCTGTCTGCTGTCTGCTGCTGTCTGTTGCTGTCTGTTGCTGTCTGTTGCTGTCTGTTGCTGTCTGTTGCTGTCTGTTGCTGTCTGTTGCTGTCTGTTGCTGTCTGCTGTCTGTTGCTGTCTGCTGTCTGTTGCTGTCTGCTGTCTGTTGCTGTCTGCTGTCTGTTGCTGTCTGCTGTCTGTTGCTGTCTGCTGTCTGTTGCTGTCTGCTGTCTGTTGCTGTCTGCTGTCTGTTGCTGTCTGCTGTCTGTTGCTGTCTGCTGTCTGTTGCTGTCTGCTGTCTGTTGCTGTCTGCTGTCTGTTGCTGTCTGCTGTCTGTTGCTGTCTGCTGTCTGTTGCTGTCTGCTGTCTGTTGCTGTCTGCTGTCTGTTGCTGTCTGCTGTCTGTTGCTGTCTGCTGTCTGCTGTCTGTTGCTGTCTGCTGTCTGCTGTCTGTTGCTGTCTGCTGTCTGTTGCTGTCTGCTGTCTGTTGCTGTCTGCTGGGGTGCTTTTTGGGGGCTTTTCCATTGACTTTTGCTGTCACTTTTTAAATAGCTTTTTTTTTTTTTTTTCTGGTTTCATCAGTCTATCAATTAAGGGGTGTGGTTAATTGCTCACAGGTGACTATTTAACTGGTTGCAGGGCTCAGTGTGAGCGTGCTCAGTTTGAAGCAGTGGAGCTTGGTGTAAGTGGAACTGAATTAAGTGGGAGTTAAACACAAGAGTTTAAAACAGGAGGTTATAACAGGGGTCATAGTACCTGTGTAGTGTGAGTATCTGAGTGTTGTCTGAGTAGTGTGTGTGGATCGTTAGTACTGTGTATTGTGTACCTGTGTATTGTCTTGTTGTGTACCTGTGTATTGTCTTGAGTATTAGTGCCAGGAAGCTAGCTGTTAGGTAAATTGGACAGGGTAAAATTCCCCAATCCTCACTAAATTTAATAGGTACGATGCCCGGCGGGTGTGGAGAGGCGGCTCTTTGTACATCTTGCCGCATGTATGCGTTCCTTGATCATCCGATCGAGGGCGAATACTGCTGTGCAAAATGTAAGCACATTGTTTCCCTGGAAGCCCAGGTTCTGAATCTAGGGAAGCAACTGTCAGCACTGAGAAGTCCCTCCATACTAAAGGTGAGCCAGGAACGTACATGGCAGGTGCCGGCAGGGGCCAGCACAGAGGCGGGTGGAGACAAAGAGGTGCAGGCACTAGCAAAGAGTAGATGGGTGACAGTCAGGAGGGGTAGAGGGGGAAGTGCCAGAGCGGCCGTTCCAGGACTGGAGCATCCCAATAAGTACGCTCCATTGAGTGACATTGGTGAAACCAGTCAGGGACCAGCACTGCTGGAGATGAGGGACTCTCCTAGCTGCCAGGGGAAGAACTCCTCCAGTGAGAGTGGGGGGGCAGCAAAGGGAAAGGAAAGACAGATTCTGGTGGTAGGGGACTCAATTCTTAGAAGGACAGAGAGGGCAATCTGTAACCAAGACCTGAAGCGCCGAACAGTATGTTGTCTACCGGGCGCTCGGGTTCGGCACATCACGGATCTTGTGGACAGATTACTGGGAGGGGCTGGGGAAGACCCGGCTGTCATGGTGCACGTTGGCACCAATGACAAAGTCAGAGGCAGATGGAGTGTCCTAAAGAACGATTTTAGGGACTTAGGAGCTAAATTGAGGAAAAGGACCTCCAAGGTAGTGTTCTCAGGAATACTACCGGTACATCGAGCCACACCAGAAAGGCAGAGGGAGATTAGGGAAGTAAACAAGTGGCTGAAGAGCTGGTGTAGTAAGGAGGGGTTTGGGTTCCTGGAGGACTGGGCCGACTTCTCAGTCGGTAACCGGTACTATAGAAGGGACGGACTGCACCTAAATGAGGAGGGTGCAGATCTGCTGGGAATGAAGATGGCCAAAAAGTTAGAGGGGTTTTTAAACTAGGCGATGGGGGGGAGGGTCCAGAGACAGTGATAGCCAGCGCGGAAGATATTCCAGAGGGTAGTATTGGGGGCATTAGTGGTAGGTTAACCAAAGCACAAAAACACAAGGTGAGTATAGTAGCAAGTCCTAGTTGCAATCTTGAAACACCCAATACGAGGACAATATGCGACCAGTCTAAACTATGTGGCATGTTCACCAATGCCAGGAGCATGGCGGACAAGATGGGTGAACTAGAGATACGGTTGTACAAGGAGGATTTGGATTTTGTGGGAATTTCAGAGACCTGGTTCAACAGCTCTCATGATTGGCTGGCAAACATTCAAGGGTATACCCTATACCGCAAGGATAGAGAAGGTAAAAAAGGGGGAGGGGTATGCCTATATATCAAGAATAATGTACAAGTGAGTGTGAGAGATGACATCACTGAGGGGGCTAGGGAGGAGGTGGAATCTTTATGGGTAGAGCTCCAAAGGGATGAAGCTAAGGGGAAAATAATACTGGGAGTATGCTATAGGCCCCCAAACCTGAGGGAGGAAGTGGAGACGGATCTCCTATCACAAATTGGATTAGCAGCAAGGATGGGAAGTGTTATCATAATGGGGGATTTTAATTATCCAGACATAGACTGGGCGGAGGGAACCGCGCATTCATTTAAGGCTCGCCAGTTCCTTAGTGTTTTGCAGGACAATTTTATGGGTCAGATGGTAGACGCACCAACTAGAAATAAAACATTACTAGATCTACTGATTACCAATAATACAGACCTGATAACAGATGTGGTAATACGGGGCAATTTAGGTAACAGCGATCACAGGTCAATTAGTTTCAGTATAAATCACACAAATAGGAAACATGAAGGGAACACAAAGACACTGAATTTCAAAAGAGCCAACTTCCCTAAACTACAAACCTTGCTAAAAGGCATAAATTGGGATAAAATATTAGGAACAAAGAATACAGAGGAGAGATGGGTTTGCTTTAAGAGCATATTAAATAAGGGCATTAGCCAATGTATCCCATTGGGTAATAAATTTAAAAGAGCGAACAAACATCCTGGATGGCTTAACTCCGATGTAAAAATGCATATAAAAGCAAAGGAGAAGGCCTTCAAAAAATACAAGGTTGAGGGATCATCCTCAGCATTCATTATTTATAAAGAATGCAATAAGAAATGTAAGGGTGCAATTAGGATGGCTAAGATAGAACATGAAAGACACATAGCGGAGGAGAGCAAAAGAAATCCCAAGAAATTCTTTAAGTATGTAAACAGTAAAAAGGGAGGACAGACCATATTGGCCCCATAAAGAATGAGGAAGGACATCTGGTTACAAAGGATGGGGAGATGGCAAAGGTATTGAATTTATTCTTCTCCTCAGTCTTCACAAGTGAATCGGGGGGCTTCAGTAACCAAAACTGCAGTGTTTATCCTCATGACACATCACAGGAAGCACCTCCATGGTTAACAGAGGACGGAATTAAAATTAGACTTGAGAAACTTAACATTAATAAATCACCGGGACCAGATGGCTTGCATCCGAGGGTACTTAGGGAACTCAGTCAGGTGATTGCCAGACCGTTGTTCCTAATATTTACAGACAGTCTATTGACTGGAATGGTACCAGCTGATTGGAGAAAAGCCAATGTAGCACCAATATTTAAAAAGGGCCCAAAAAACATCCCTGGGAATTACAGACCAGTTAGCCTAACATCAATAGTATGTAAACTCTTGGAGGGGATGATAAGGGACTATATACAAGATTTTAGTAATAAGAATGATTTCATTAGCAGTAATCAGCATGGATTCATGAAGAATCGTTCTTGCCAAACCAATCTATTAACCTTCTATGAGGAGGTGAGTTGCCATCTAGATAAAGGAAGGCCCGTAGACGTGGTGTATCTGGATTTTGCAAAAGCATTTGACACAGTTCCCCATAAACGTTTACTATACAAAATAAGGTGCGTTGGCATGGACCATAGGGTGAGTACATGGATTGAAAACTGGCTACAAGGGCGTGTTCAGAGGGTGGTGATAAATGGGGAGTACTCAGAATGGTCAGGGGTGGGTAGTGGGGTTCCCCAGGGTTCTGTGCTGGGACCAATCCTATTTAATTTGTTCATAAACGACCTGGAGGATGGGATAAAGAGTTCAATCTCTGTATTTGCAGACGATACTAAGCTAAGCAGGGCAATAACTTCTCTGCAGGATGTGGAAATCTTGCAAAAAGACCTGAACAAATTAATGGGGTGGGCGACTACATGGCAAATGAGGTTCAATGTAGAAAAATGTAAAATAATGCATTTGGGTGGCAAAAATATGAATGCAATCTATACACTGGGGGGAGAACCTCTGGGGGAATCTAGGATGGAAAAGGACCTGGGGGTCCTAGTGGATGATAGGCTCAGCAATGGCATGCAATGCCAAGCTGCTGCTAATAAAGCAAACAGAATATTGGCATGCATTAAAAGGGGGATCAACTGCAGAGATAAAACGATAATTCTCCCACTCTACAAGACTCTGGTCCGGCCGCACCTGGAGTATGCTGTCCAGTTCTGGGCACCAGTCCTCAGGAGGGACGTACTGGAAATGGAGCGAGTACAAAGAAGGGCAACAAAGCTAATAAAGGGTCTGGAGGATCTTAGTTATGAGGAAAGGTTGCGAGCACTGAACTTATTCTCTCTGGAGAAGAGACGCTTGAGAGGGGATATGATTTCAATTTACAAATACTGTACTGGCGACCCCACAATAGGGATAAAACTTTTTCGCAGAAGAGAGTTTAATAAGACTCGTGGCCACTCATTACAATTAGAAGAAAAGAGGTTTAACCTTAAACTACGTAGAGGGTTCTTTACTGTAAGAACGGTAAGGATGTGGAATTCCCTTCCACAGGCGGTGGTCTCAGCGGGGAGCATTGATAGCTTCAAGAAACTATTAGATAATCACCTGAATGACCGCAATATACAGGGATATGTAATGTAATACTGACACATTATCACACACATAGGTTGGACTTGATGGACTTGTGTCTTTTTTCAACCTCACCTACTATGTAACTATGTAACCTTACTTCATTTTTCTCTGTTGAAAGAGCTCACAGGGTGCCTTCTCGACCACCCCACCAGGGGGCACTGATAGACCATTCCTGCTGAAACTGTTAAGCCTCGTACACACAATCGGATTTTCGGCAGGGAATTTGCCTAAAATCCGACCGTTAGTACGCTCCTTCAGACAATTGTTGTCCAACTTTCCGCCAATAAATGTTGGATAGCAGGCTAGTACATTTTCGGAGGACAATGGTCTGTTGTCAGATTTTCGTATTGTGTGTACACAAATCCGTCACACAAAATTCCAAAGTACAAACACGCATGCTCGGAATCAATGCTTACCAAACACAAAATTAGCAGAAGGTGCCCAAAGGGTGGCACTCAAAAGCTGAAATTCCACGTAGTAGGTCACTAAGTTTGTGTTTGTTGGCCGACAAATGTGTGCCGTTAGTATGCAAGACAAGTTCCTGGCACACGCCCTTCGGACAAAAGCCTGACCCTCTGTTGGCCAACAATCCGATCATGTGTACGAGGTTTTACACTATAAAGATAGAGATTTTATCCTTCGCATAGCTAAACAAAAAGCTAATCCGGAAATACAGGACACCAAAGTATCCACATATCTGGATTTCTCAGCAGCAGTCCAAAAGCAGAGGGCAAGATTCACTGAAGTGAAGAAACATCTGCAAGCAATATCAGTGATTTATTCAATGTTTTACCCAGCCAAACCACGAGTAGTAGCAGATGGATCTGTGCACCTTTTTGAAAACCAGGCTATGGCTGCCAACTGGCTTGATTGTCATGAGCGACACCTGCGAGCGGCTGCTCGTGATGCTGACCCGAGCTAGAAACATGAGTTAACCTACCTACATACATTTTTGTTTGCTCACCTTGCCAACAATGGAGCCCAAAGAGGAACACATTGGATTTGCTGGTTATTACATTTCCTACCAGCAACCTGTGTGTGTGACTATCAGAACACGAGGTCCTAGCCCTCGCTAGTCCCCCCTCACATAGCCCTGCGGGGCACATTTGGAAGGCTTTCCAATGGGAACTTCTGTTTTCTTGGTTGGAAGACTGTTTATTTCTTTTTTTTGTTGTTGTTTTTAAGCCCTGCTTGAGTGGGCACTACCTCTGCAGACCAATTTCCTGCTCTACTCTACCACACAATTCCGTGCTCCAGAGTAGAATGACTGATACCAGCCACATGCCATGCCCCCTGCACTCGGGATACCATGATGTGCTGCTTGATCGGACCTCTGGGTCCCTTGGCCACAGACTGGGCCCCCCATTGGCTTGGGAACTCTTCAATTATGTTGTCATTTTTAAATGAGTAAACACGCAGACTCGGTCCTCTCCTGGAATGTTAGAGGCTTGCACGATCCTAAAAAAAAGGACTGCAGTATTTTTCTCTTACACCAGGCTCCCGCTGTTATTTGCTTACAGGAGACTCAGAAAACTGCCCATGTGCTCTCCATGATAGCCAGGTCTCAACAACCTCCCCAGGTCATACATAGATTAGCCGTATCGCCCACTCAAGTGGTTACAGATACTCCTTCCATACTGAAGGGGTTTTGTACCTTCTTTCAGGATATCTATTCCTCAAAGGTCTCTTACCCTGCAGCTGAGCTGGCTGACTTCCTGGATAGCATTCAACTCCCGCAGCTTCAGGGGGAAGATAAAAAACAACTAAATGCACCTCCCACCTTTGAGGAGATACAACTCAGACTGGCCACGTTCCCGAATGCCAAGGCCCCAGGAAACGATGGCTTACCAATTATACAAAAAATTTGGAGGAATACTCTTACAGGAGTTACTCCGTACGCTTACTGATGCTCTTTCCTTAGATTCTATGCCGAGTTCTATGTATAAAGCAGTGGTGGTGGTCCTTTTGAAACCAGGGAAAGATCCCGTTAAACCTGAATCCTATAGACCCATCTCCCTGCTGAATACGGATTTAAAATTACTTACGAATGTCATCGCCATGAGATTCTCAAGAGTGGTGACCAAACTTATACACCAATCCGGATTCATACCGAATAGATCTACGACAAACAATCTTCGTCTATATTTAAATATGCAAATCCCCACTGACAACTAGGGTCAGAGAGCTATCCTTTCACTCAATGCCGCTAAGGCATTCGATAGTGTCGAGTGGAAATACCTATGGCAGGTGTTGGAAAAATTTAACCTGGGAGACACATTCATTTCATGGATCAAACTATTATATAAGGCATGAAAGCATGTATCAGAATTAATAACACCTTGTCCCCACCCTTTGATCTCCACAGGGGTACAAGACAGGGTTGTCCCCTGTCCCGTCTGCTATTTGCGCTGGCCATAGAGGCCCTGCCTGCAGCCATTAGAGGGAACACCGAAATATGTGGGTTTAAAGGAGGAGTGCTAGAAGACAAATTGGCACTATACGCAGACGATGCATTTCTCTTTCTGGGCGACATGTCTGCCTCACTGATAAACCTTATGGAACTAATTCATAGATTTGGGACCTTCACTGGGTTCCAAATAAACTGGGACAAATCTACGTTATTACCCTTAGATCCTCTTGTGGTGCCCTTACCCCGGATAGCAGAACAGATTAAGGTGGTAGATACCTTTCTGTACCTGGGCATAATTATACATCCTAACTTAGATCTCTTTATCAAACTCAATATAAACCCATTGATTCAAAAATTTCAGGAAAAAACAGCTAGTTGGATTAAATTACCCATCTCAATAGTAGGCCGCTGTAACTTGATAAAAATGATTTGGAATCCACAACTCTTGTATGTGCTTCACAATGCACCCATTTGGATCCCTATCCATGTGTTTAAAAAAATGCAATACCATTTTCCACACATTGATATGGAGAAAACAGGTTCCACGTATTAAGTTGGAAACTCTGCAGGAAATGCAGGATTCGGGTGGCCTGGCAGTTCCAAACCCATTTTATTATCTCATGGCAGCTCAATTGCAGCATTTAACGGGCTGGCTGTACCCCGAGTCCTCTGATCCTGTAAGCAATATTATAAGCACACAGCTGTCCAGAGATGACCTTGTGGAATGCATAGAAGCGGGAGAGCTGGGGGTGTTCCCATCTTAACCCACACTGGCACTCATGGACAGAGTATGGTGTAAAGCCAAATAGCATCTCTAATATGCTGGATATACTAACTGGTCACACATTTGGAACAATAGGAACTACCCAGAACTAGGTAAATTACAGGGTTTCTCAGCCTGGTCTAGGAATGGTGTTGTGTATATTCCACAGTTGTACCATGAAGGCCTCTTGAGAGACTTGCAATCACTTCGCGTGGAATTCAATCTGCCAAATACCCTATTTTTCCAATTCTTTCAAATTAGGCACGCTTGGCACAATCTACAATCTCTACCTGGGTACTAATTAGGCCCACAATACGTACGCAACTAGTTACATCATCATCCCGAAAGGGACAAATATGCTCCCTATATGGTTCTCTCCTATGTCAAGTATCCAACGCTATGTCACTGAACTGCAGAGCTGGCTGGGGGGATGATAAAGGACATCTTACGGATGAGGAATGGGCCACCATACTTGATAATGTACTTAGAGTGTCACTTTCCTCATTTCAAAAACATACCCAATTGTTTATTATACACCGCACACCTGGGAAATTGCACAAATGGCATAGAAGGGACGACCCATTTTGTCCTTGCTGTCTGGTGGATTATGGCACACTTATACACATGCTATGGAAAAGCCCAAAATTGCAAAGATATTGGTCCACCGTGATAAGTACTACTAATAGAATATGGAACCTAAAGCTTGAAGTAGACCCTAAACTCTGCCTACTTGGCTGGTTAGATGAGGAACAGTATACACCCCACACCTATATAGCCATTCTCAGGGCATTATTTGTAACTAGAAAACTCTTTGCCAGAAAATGCCTCTCAGTATCACCTCCTATACATACGGAATTGGTTTCTGCTGTAAATTACTCTCTTATAAGGGAGCAACTGACATACAAACATCGAGGTAGCCCAAGGAAGTTTGAAAACATCTGGGATGCTTGGCTAGAGGTTCCTGGTTTAGCTCCTCTACGCCTGGTTCAAAATAAATTATCGCTGGCAGGACAACATCGCCTGCTTAACCATAGAAATTGTTAGCCAGTCGGATGGGGTATGTGGCCGTAGGGGAATGGTACAATGGCACTCCTTGTACAATTTAAACTGAAGGAATATACCTACTGTGGTGGTATCTAGATCTGCAGTGGTTGAATGTATTGTTTTTTTTTTACCCAACGGTTAATGTATACAAATACTGTGAACCACTCCCCGCTGTTTAGGGGTATGTGGCAACCCTGCC
Source organism: Lithobates septentrionalis (assembly GCA_037952835.1). NCBI lineage: Eukaryota > Metazoa > Chordata > Amphibia > Anura > Ranidae > Lithobates > Lithobates septentrionalis. The sequence continues at coordinate 246,832 of JBBDGP010003096.1, read as the reverse complement.
CCGCTTGATGGCCCTGCTAAGGGCTGGGAGCGGAGTTGGGGGTAAGGAAATAATGAGGGCACACATAATATAAAATAAATTTAAGGACTACAGGCTCAGATGTACCTTTATGTGAATGCATTATGTAGCCGGCCGGCCACAAGAATGGATAAATCTGTGTCCTCTCAGTTATGTGATTCGTTTGTTGTAAAATGAAAATGTTACTTTTGTTCTCAATAAAAACGATCTGATTTAAAAAAAAAAATCTCTAAATTTGTGCCAGGCTATCCCTATGTGTGCTTCCGAGGTTGTGGCCAGGTGGGCACGCATGCACACATTTGTTGGACGTGCCCGCTTGTACAACAATTTTGGACAGCAATCTTCTGCATGGCTTCGACTTTGCTCAAGGTCCCTTTGGACCACGATCCGTCCCTCGTGTTGCTGAATCATGGTACCTTAGACTGTGCTAGAACTCGGCTTTGTCTCCATCTGCAGCTCATGACTGCAGTTAAACAAACGATAGCCAGAGCCTGGAAATTCCCTAAACTATATGTCCTGGAGGTTAAAAACAGAATCACTCAACCCCTTATTCATGGTACAATCAAGGCCACTATTCAAGACAGAATCCCCCAACAACCCTGGGTGGAACAATTTCTACCTCTGGATTTTGACGAATCCCTCTTAGAGCCTTAATTTCCCTCTACCCCTCCCCTCAATATAATCGCTCCGTGACCCGGGCCTGTATGGCACTCACAACCTCTCATCCGCTCGCAGCTTTTTCCCCACTTCTTTTTCTCTTTTTTATCTATGTCCCCCTTTACCCCCTTCCTCTCTTCCTCTCTTGAACACCATTGGTAGCGTGTTGTATTGGTATGTCTCCTCCTCCCCCCTTTTCTTTTCTTTGGTTATTTATGCCTAATTCATGAATACCAAATGTTATTTCCACTCGGAGATTATACTTGCAACGGCATTCTAAAACACTGAGGAAAGTGACAGGATCTGTATCCTTTTAAACGTCATTTCCCTTTAGGACCAATCACATTTTTGTTGCAGGGGATGCAAAAAATCTGACTTGTTTCTTAGTGCAGACTTCTGGGAAAATCAGTGAGCCAATCACACAAGCAGGAAATTGCATTTTCAGGGAGCGTTCTGTACACATCGGTGTACAGAACACCTCCTGGTAGCCATATTGAATTCAATTTTACAAAAAATTAAAAATCTGCAGTTTGAAAAGAAAAGCTAATTTTTCATAATACTCAATATGAGTTAGGTCACAACTGTATAAGCTATATATTAGGGGTGCACATCTTCACTGGCCTCATGATTCGATTACGATTATCATGTCTACGATTCGATTTGATTCAATTCCACGATGCATCACGATTACAGCGCAAGTCCGCAAGTGCTCATGGTTTTCAACAAAAAAAAATTTAAGTAGTCAGGAGAACTCCATTTTTTTTATTCTATCTGTTCTTAAGAAAAAAATAGACAGCAGAGGAGCTCCAGGCTCTCTTCCAAAATACTAAAGGAGATGGTCAGAGACTGCAGACCTACTACAGGAGATGGTCAGACTGCAGACCTACTACAGGAGACGACCAGAGACCTGCAGACCTACTACAGGAGACGATCAGAGACTGCAGACCTACTACAGGAGACGATCAGAGACTGCAGACCTACTACAGGAGACGATCAGAGACTGCAGACCTACTACAGGAGACGATCAGAGACTGCGGACATGCTACAGGAGATGGTCAGACACTGCAGACATAGTACAGGAGATGATCAGACACTGCAGACATAGTACAGGAGATGACCAGACACTGCAGACATAGTACAGGAGATGATCAGAGACTGCAGACATAGTACAGGAGATGATCAGAGACTGCAGACATAGTACAGGAGATGGTCAGAGACTGCGGACATGCTACAGGAGATGGTCAGAGACTGCGGACATGTTACAGGAGATGGTCAGAGACTGCGGACATGCTACAGGAGATGGTCAGAGACTGCGGACATGCTACAGGAGATGGTCAGAGACTGCGGACATGCTAGAGGAGATGGTCAGAGACTGCGGACATGTTACAGTAGATAGTCAGAGACTGCAGACATAATACAGGAGATGGTCAGAGACTGCAGACATAATACAGGACATGGTCAGAGACTGCGGACATAATACAGGAGATGGTCAGAGACTGCGGACATAATACATTGCGATTTGGGTGTCTCCAATGCGGCATCGATGCATGCGACCGGTAAAATTGATTTCTTGCCCCTACCCTCCCGGGAGAGCGATCCGTGCGTAAAGCTGTTAATTAGTGTGTGTATATGCCGCTCATGTGACTCTCGGCCCACCCATGTGACTCCCAGCCCGCCTCTCTCGTCTCTCCTGATGTCAGCCCCGCTCACCTCTCTTCTGACCTGATAGCTCCAGTCAGTGGGCGGGGCTGACATCAAGAGAGACGTGAGAGGAGAAAGGCGGGCCGGGAGTCACATGAGCGGCATATACACACACTAATTAACAGCTTTACGCACGGAGCGCTCTCCCAGGAGGGTAGGGGCAAGAAATCGATTTTACCGGTCGCATGCATCGATGCCGCATTGGAGACACCCGAATCACAATGCATCGGTGCAGCGATTAATTTCAGCACCCTACTATATATATATATATTTTTTATTTGATATTTATTTCCCCCCCGAAAGTGGAGTTACCCTTTAAGTAGGCTACCATGAGGCATACTCATTAATTGTACAATCAAACTGTAACATGTGTGCCCAGCTTAAAAGATCGATCCACTCGCAATTGCAGGCGTATTTCCAGACCCAGGAGACAGAGGCAGCATACAGCCAGCCATAGTAATGAATGACTGTATGCAAGAATATGCCATACCTGCGTAAAATCATGCAGAATCATAAATCCCCAGACGCACCCAAAGCCACATTGATGGATTTGGGCCTGTGCACGAATTTACACAAATACAGGTTATTGGTTTGAATCCCAACCACGATACTACCTGCCTGGAGTTTGCATGTTCTCCCTGTGCCTGCGTGGGTTTTCCCCTGGTACTTCGGTTTCCTCCCACACTCCAAAGACCTGCTGGTAGGGAAATTGGCTCCTGTCTAAATTGGCCCTAGTATGTGAATGTATGAATATAAGTTAGGGACCTTACACCTTAGATTGTAAGCTCCTTGAGGGCAGGGACTGATGTGAATGTACAATATATATGTAAAGCGCTGCATAAATTGTCCACGATATACAGTACTGTGCAAAGTTTTAGGCAAGTGTGAAAAAAATGCTGTAAATGAAGAATGCTTTCAGAAATAGAAGAGTTAATAGTTTATTTTTATCAATTAACAAAATGAGTAAAAAAAGTAAATGAACAGAAGAGAAAACCAAATCAAATCAATATTTGGTGCGACCCCCCTCATCAATTCTTCTAGGTACACTTGCACACAGTTTTTGAAGGAACTCTCCAGGTAGGTTGTTCCAAACATCTTTGAGAACTAACCACAGATCTTCTGTGGATGTAGGCTGCCTCAGATCCTTCTGTCTCTTCATGTAATCCCAGACAGACTCCATGATGTTGAGATCAGGGCTCTGTGGAGGCCAAACCATCACTTCCAGGACTCCTTGTTCTTCTTTACACTGAAGATAATTCTTAATGACATTGGCTGTATGTTTGGGGTTGTTGTTCTGATGCAGAATAAATTTGGGGCCAATCACACGCCTCCCTTCTGCTCATTTACCTTTTTTTTTTACTCATTTTGTTAATTGATAAAAATAAACTATTAACACTTCTATTTCTGAGCGCTTTCTTAAAGTGATACTAAAGACTTTTTTTTTTTAATTTAAAAATAAAAAACATATTAAGCTTACCTGCCCTGTGTAGTAGTTTTGCACAGAGCAGCCCCGATCCTCCTCTTTTTGGGTTCCTCACCAGAACTCCTGGCCCCTCCCTCCTGTTGAGTGCCCCCATAGCAAGCAGCTTGCTATGGGGGCACCCGAACCAAGCCGCTGCTCTGTGTGTCCATTCAGACACGGAGCCGCAGCTCGGCCCCCACATCCTCGCTCTCCTCATTGGCTTACTGACAGCAGCAGGAGCCAATAGTGCCCCCTGTGTGTCTCAGCCAATCAGGAGGGAGGGTCCTGGACAGCCGAGTCTCTAGTGTAACATCGCTGGATCGAGAGGGGGCTCAGGTAAGTATTAGGGGGGCTGAGGGGAGACTGCTGCACACAGAAGGCTTTTTATTTTAATGCATAGATTGCATCAAGATAAAAAAAAAACTTTCTGCCTGTACAACCACTTAATTTACAGCATTTTTCTCACCCGTCTAAAACGTTTGCACAGTACTGTATAAATACCTGTAATAAATAAATAATAAAGTACAGCATATACCCGCGTACGGCCATTTTATACTATATGCGGCTGTATGCTGCAGCTGTGACTTCCCGGCATGGAAATGCACCTGATTTTTACATGTGCATGAGCCCTAAAGGATATTTCAGTTCTAGAGATGGGCTCAGGTGTGTTCGGGATCCTAGTCCCAACCCACCTCCCTGATCCTGCCAGGAAGCTGGCACTGCACACCGCTAATCACAGGCAGTGAGACATTTCCCAGACCGCAGCTGCACAGATCGGGAAATATCTCACTGCCTGTGATTAGCGGTGTGCACTGACGGCTTCCTGGCGGGATCAGGCAGGTGCCTTGGGACTAGGATCCCCAACATGCCCGAGTCCATCTCTATTCAGTTCTTGGTAGCTGCTGGAGAGTTAATTTACTAAATAGTTTCTTACACCTTTCAAGAGCTCCAGGGGTAATATTTTTTGCTCTTGTGGTTCCAGGTATCTGCTATGACCATTATATGGGCATCCAAATCTCCCTGTGGGATGTGTTGGGTGATCTTGGTAAACAGTGAGTAATATGTAAAAAAAAAAAAAAAAACACAGTGAGCACCTGTGTAGCAGTGTCCTGTGGTTTGGTATTTGGGGATTGACAGTTCAGCTTTCGATCCAGAAATACTTCTTTGCTGCAGGTGTAACACCAGACCCGGAGAGTGGTGAGGTTCACAGTGAGGCAATGCTTGGTGTCCTGCAAAAGATACAGAACAGATATAACTTTATTAAGATAATCATTCAGAAAGCATAGAGCTCACAAGTAAGGTGGAAGCTTAGTACTTTACAGTCTAAAAGTATTATTATAATATATATATGGAGAAATACCAGCCTGTCACTGGTGAACTCTCCTTTTGAAAATGGTTGCCTGGCTATTATGTTGTTCCAAAAAGCTTCAATAGTTTGTATCACTTGCCTGAAACAAGCATGCAGATCATGAGTAGTGACTTTTCTTCTAATTTAACTGCAAGTTTATTACAGACCAGTGACACAAAAATATTGAGTACAACGATAACCCTGCAACAAGCATTTCCCATAGATGGCTAGCAATGGTGTTCCTTGTGCGTTTGTCTCAGTACAGGACTATTATTAGGGTGTCAATCTCAGGAGAAGCGGCACAATAACAAGAGTTTGTTTCTTCGCTCGTGTCAGGCAGGGACGGGTGCTTTTCCTTCCAATAAGCAATCATACACAGCTAATCCCCCAAGAGTTGACTGATTGCATCAGAGAATACACACAGTGCTGGAAAATTACAGCAGGTTTCGCCAGACACAGGAAGCTGGCTTAATGCCCAATCAGGGTTTCCAAAATGCTTTTCAGGAAAGTTTATCTATCCCAAACCACCAGTCCCACATTCACATTTCACTGGAAACAAAGAGAAGATTACAAATCTGGTTTCGGTTACTTAACAACTTCAATAACAGTCACTTTCACCCCCTTCCTGCCCAGGCCAATTTTCAGCTTTCAGCGCAGTCGCACTTTGAATGACAATTGAACGGTCAAAGCAATGCTTTACCCAAACAACATTTTTATGAGAGAGAGAGACAGAGAGAGAGCGCAAGAGAGAGAGCGAGAGAGCGAGAAAGAGAGAGAGTGAGAGAGAGAGCTTTCTTTTGATGGTATTTAATCACCACTGTGTTTTTTCTTTTTTGCTAAGCAAAAGACAGAACATTTGGAAAAAAAAAAAAAGTTTCAGTTTCTGTTACACAATTTTGTAAATAAGTAATTTATATCTTTCACTGATGTACGCCGATGAGGCTGCACTGACGGGCACTAATATCCAGCACTGATGGGCACTGAGAGGTGCCACTGATATGTAGCACTTAATGGGCACTGATGAGGGGCATTGATGGGCACCACTGGTGGGCACGGATTGGCACCACTGGTGGCTATTGCTGATGGGATTGCACTCATCATCAGTGCAGACCCCCCCCGTCAGGAGAGCCACTTATCGGCTCTCCTCTACTCACGCGCTGTAGAGGAATGCCGATAACTGGCACTTTCTAGTTACACTAATCAGCTGTGATCGGACACAGCTGATCAAGTGGTAAAGAGCCTATGTCATAGGCTCTTTACCATGATCGGAGAGTGCGCATGAGCGGCTTGCTCTGAAGGTCGTCATATACAATGGAGCCCTCGCCCAGCCGTCATTCTGCTATAGGCCGGGCAGGAAGGTTTTAAAGCTGAACTATGGGTAAAATCAAAAATCACATATATGATGTAGTTCGGGGGTCGATCGTGGGCAGGTGACAGGTAGATCCCGTCCCTTCCTTGCCGACCACCAGAACCTGGACAGGAGCAGGGGCGGCATTTACTGGAACCATTCTCCTGTATTTTTTTTGCCTGCAGCAGCTGAAATCCTGCTTCTCTCCCCCCCCCCCCCGCCAGCATTCAGCTGCTGCAGGAGGAAAATATCAAGGATAGGTTCCTGTAAATTCCACCCCTCCTGCTCAGCTCTCTGTGTGTTTCCTCATGTCTCCCCCCTCCCCTTTCCCCACAGCACTGATGGCTTCCCCTCTTCTCCCATCGGCTGCTGCGGGGGATCATTTCAGGATCGAGAGCGGATGAAGGGGCCAGTAAATATGTAAATATCCGATCCCCTCCTTTTCTGAATGAACATAGCGAGTCATCAGTACCGATCACTGACTGTTCATTCATGACTGAAGCATAGCAAACTATGTCTACTATGCTCCAGCCTGTAAATGAACAGGGAGACTGTGCAGAGCTCTTCCTGTTCATTAATTTTGTGCAGCTGTGCCTGCAGAGATGGAGATTGAGGACTGTGTCCTGCGACTGGTACGTCCGTGGTGATTAGAACTGTGGCTTTAGGCCAAACTTACAGTTGTTTAAAACTTATGGTTGTTAAATTATGTTAAGTGGGCTCAATCTACTTTCTCATACAGCACCTTGGGATCTCAGAAATCTGGGGGAGCTCTGTAAATAGCAACCAGCTCTTGTGGTTGCGAGTCCAGGTCCACCCCCATCATCCATCACAAAGATAGGTTAGCAGTGAGGTTTGGGAGGTGGACCACAGCCCCTGTACACATCAGCTGGTCATATTTCTACAACAGACCTCTCTGGTTTTCAGGGCTCCCAGGGCAATCTAGAAGAACGGGAAACAGGGAGAAGGCATTTGTCCTTCCAGCCTGCAGTTTTTTCATCTTTGTACTTGCATCATAATTGGATAGTGACTGCAATTAAATGGTACCATGAAATGCCTTGTTGTGCAAAGGCTGTACCCAACAAGCAGTGCGAGGCATGCCTTGCTATGGATACACTGTTTACCTGTCCATGGCTTCTGGTTTTCAATCGACAATAGCAGTAGTATCGGACATCAGTTACTGGGCTTCTGAGAACAACATCTGCTGATCCGTGTTGTTCTAGTAGTAGTGTTAGAGTAGGTACATTTTGTTTCGCTCAGGGCTAAGCCTGAATCTGGGTCAGTGTTCAGTGACTCAGGGATGGAAGACTCATCCTGATAACTCCTCTGGTGCCTCTTCCTGGTCTAGAAGGTTGTAGAAACTTCTAGAGCTAGTGGGCAGGAGGTTAGGAGGAGCTGCCTGGAATATTTATGAGGCCTCGGCCAATCCCCAGGAGTGGGCTGGCAGGGGCAGAGCTTAAGTCATAAAAAAGCATGGGCCATGCCAGCAGGACAGTCAGGTGGAAGATGGATATATAATGCTGAAGAGGCCGTCAGTGGCCCCCAGGTGTGTGCCCCCCCAGGAGCAAGAAGAGAGAGGACAGTGAGTAGATCAGCACTATTGGGGACTTTCAAGGGGGGAGACTGCCACATGTAGCCAGTTCTCCCCAAAGACAGTGGTGGGCCAAGCCTTCATCCTTCCCCAGAAGATCTCCTGCGAGTCAGCCGAGTGGGCTGGCAAAGAGTCAGTCTGGAGGACTGATGTGGAAAAGTTAGCCTGGGGGGTCTAGTGAAAGGGGCAGCTGCAGCCAGGTGCTGGGATCACTAGCCACAGGAGAAGGAGTACAAGCTGATCACTGTATATTGCTACAAAGGCTATTGCTTACTGACTGTGAGCCTGTTAGTTCCACCTACAGTAATTCAACTGGAGCCAGCATGCAAGTGTGTGCAGGAGGAAAGTGAGGAGACTGTATATAGACTGCATATAGGAAAATGTCCCAGAAGTTGTTGCCGAAGTTTTGCTAAGTCAAGTGGGCATCCTATAACCTCCCATCCCTATCCACGTTATAAACCCTCAATAAATAACAAAAACAACGTCACGGACTGTCCCCTGACTGGACTGCCTATAAGAATTTGGTGTGGCTGGCTGTGCAGGGTGGGGAATCCAACTTCATCTGCAGCTCCTAAGGGGGTGCGATACACACGTAAATGTGCAAGCCAAGAATTCTCAGCTCTACTCATTGCAGGTTCCCTGCTGAAACTGGGACTGAGATGGAAGAGGGAGCTGCACAGCACAGTTTTATGTGTGACAAAGGTCCAATCCATAATCAAAGTACAAAGTACAAAGCCAAGCTTTTTCACTTTAGCACAATTGCATTGCGTCCATTACATCAGTGGTTGTCAACCTCTAAGGTAGAGAGGGCTTTAAATGCAGCCTTGAGGTCTTCAACGGGGCTCATATAAAATTATATTGTACATTTATGTAATGCTATAAAATACTACAGGAAATAGAGAGGATCTGTTCTACAGGGGTGGTTGGAGAGTAAAGCCATGCTGAAGGGGACAGTCAGATACCAGGGACACATGCAACGAGGGAGACCTGACAAATCAGTGCTCTGACTACTGACTGCTGGGGGCCAAGGGACACAATTCAAACACCAAAGAGCAGTAGGTTGGGCACCAGGGCATTAGATGTCTACATGTAACTACAGAACTATTTCTTATTTTGGAAATATTTATGTAGTATCTCTCTTGTAGTTATGCAGTTCTCTCGTCTGCATCACTCTACACTTGCTATTTCTGAAGGTTGCCTTCAACTAGTTTTAGCTCTTCAGTGACCTTGGCTTCCTGATAAAATGCCTAAACAAGTTGGTTCCCTGACAACAATGTTTCTGCACTTATACTGACTGTGTAATTACTGACTGAAATTTCAGCATGTAAATTGCAACAGACTTGCTACAAATCTTTACGGAGATGGGAATCTTGTCTGGCCAGAGTCATACAATGCAGATCATGTTATTTAGCAGGTCATCCTGGACAGAGCATGGGCCTGGGCAGATGTTGACTGCCCAACCTGGCAGGTATTTCAGGGCAGTATGAAAGCTCCTACAGCAGAAGGCTACCTTATTACTGTTATTATTTTTTTTTGCTACACACCTATACATTTACATCAGTGAAAAGCAGGGCAGTCTGTAAACATGGGGTAAAAGGGGCAGCTGCCCTGAGCCCAGTCTATGTTGTGGGGCCCAAAGCAGCTGCACCTTGAGCGCACGCTGCCCACAAATACTTGAGAAGTGGATTTGGCTATCACTCAGGAGATTAGGGTGAAATTGAAAGTTGGGGCGCTGGTGATTGGGTGTTATGTCTGCAGCCTGTGCCTTGATTGGCCAGCTCGGTAAGGTAAACCTTGTCTCGGGAGAGCACCCGTCAGTCCCAGGTACAGTCACACCAACCCCTCTCAACCTCACCGCCAGAGGGTTTGGCGGGGTGTGCTTGGCGTTCACCTGACATCATCTGGACACTATCAAGGAGACCACTGGGGGAGGGGGCAATGCAGGGGTCTGTGGAGAAAGGGAAAGGGGTCCTGTGTAATGATAGGGGTAGTATGGAGGAAAGATCCTGTGTATTAATGGAGTTAGTATGGGATAGGGGATCCAGCATAATAATGGGGGTATTATGGGGGAGGGGATCCTGCATAATAATGTGGCAATATGGGGAAATGGGTCCTGCGTAATGATGGGGGTAGTATGGGAGGGGGATCCTGTGTTATGATGGGGGTAGTAAGGGAGAAGTGGTCCTGCATAATGAAGGGGTAAGTATTGGAGGGGGATCCTGTGCAATTATGGTGGTAGTATGGGAGGGGGAACCTGTGTAATGATGGGGGTAGTATGGGGAAGGCATCCTGTGTAATAATGGGGGTAGTATGGGGGAGGCATCCTGTGTAATAATGGGGGTAGTATAGGGGAGGGGTCCTGTGCAATAATAGAGCCTGTGTAATGATAGGGGTAGTTTTGTTTATTTTTTTTTTCTAGCCTTCCCAGAAGAGTTGAAGCTGTTATAGCTGCAAAGGATGGGCCAACACAATATTGAACCCTACAGACTAAGACTGGGATGCCATTAAAGTTCATGTGCGTGTAAAGGCAGGCGTCCCAATACAATATAATGTGTGTGTTTGTGTGTGTATGTATATATATATATATATATATATATATATATATATATATATATATATATATATATATATATATATAACTCAGACTTGGCCAGAGCTGGGCTTGAACCCAGGGAAACATAGCCTTTTGATGTCTAAATGTGCTGTTTACACCGACATAACAGATAGAAAGTGCCATAGGTATATGGAAAACACTGACCTGAGAATGAGTGGTGCTATGGTCCACGTGAGATTCCCCACAGCCAATGTAAGAACAGCCATTCTGTCAAAAGAAAGAGCGATCAGTCTACAGCATCCAGCACAGGGAAATGTATAGCCATCTGTAACAATTGTTCCTGACAGTTCTTACCTCTAAACAAGCCCAAAGGTTTGGTCCTCTGACTTTGCAGTCCAGGCAGCTTCCCTATACACAACATCAAGAGAAGACAATTAGAGGAGAATCATTGCCATTTTTAAATCTTTCACCCCCAGCTGGAATAACATGTTGCGCTCGGGGGCCTAACGTAACCCAGCTTTCACCCGCACAACTGCAACCCTGCACGTTCCGCCATCTCTGTTCTGGAGATAAAAATGCTAAGATTAAAAATTGATGCAGAGCTGAATTATACTTCAGTGCAGAAGTAAAGGCAGGAAATTGCCTGCATAGCTGGAAATTGGCACGTGTGGAAGCTCAGAGCTCCTGACAGCTGCGGTTTAGAGAAATGTTATGAGAAAAATGCTGCAGTTATAGCATGCTTGTTTACACTGATACATGGTGCGACACCGTGTCACACGCCAGGCAAGACTAAAGAGGACCTGTCACAAAGTCAGGTGACCAATTCAGAATCCTCGGTCAAGAAGCAGTAATTCTCATACCCACTTCATATTCTCTATAAACATTAGTCTCAGGTTTAGAGAACTATAGACAGGCAACATGACAGTAAAAAATATTTTTTCTATTGCTATGGGCTGTACTGTGTCTACAAAGTAAAAAAAAAAAAAAAACAGAAAAAAAAAAAAAAAACGATGGACTAATGCAACACTTGGATGATTATCAAGTCCTTTCGAGCTACCTTAGGCGACTGTAATAAGTGCCAGAAGCTCTCCATACACTTTCCAACTTGTAGGAGATTCTCAACTGCAAGTGGACAAAGCAATCATCATAGCTACTCATAGAAAATATCATAGCCCAAAGCAATGAAAATTGAATTTCACTACCTGTCATGTCTGTTTGTTGTCTATAATCATCTCCTGCTGAACAGCATGGTTACAGCTGAATTCCAAAAATTCAGCTGCTTTTAAAAACTGCAGGCATACCAAGAGTTATGAGGTGCCTGCCGCCTCTAAGGCTAAATGTACACAGTACGTTTTTACAACCTCTCCTGAACAATTTACCTTGACAGATAGTAACCCACGTTTAAATCGTCCGTTTTGCCGCATTTACATGCCGCGTTTGCGTTTAGAAGCGTTTGAACAATAGGATTTTTTATAACAGCTTACCTGTAAAATCCTTTTCTTTTGATGTACATCACGGGACACAGAGCCTCAGTAATTACTGATGGGTTATTTAGGGTATCACTAGGTGATTGGACACTGGCACACCCTAAACAGGAAGTTCAACCCCCTATATAATCCCTCCCCTTACAGGGATACCTCAGTTTTGTGGCAAAGCAATATAAGTGTATTAGAAGAGGGGCGGGACCTCTGTGTTCCGTGATGTCCATCAAAAGAAAAGGATTTTACAGGTAAGCTGTTATAAAAAATCCTATTTTCTTTCTCGTACATCACGGGACACAGAGCCTCAGTAATTACTGATGGGATGTCCCAGAGCAATGCTATTTGAGGGGAGGGGACCACACAACGCAGGGTGTAATCAGACCTGAGGACCTCGTACTGGTGCCTGCAGCACACTACGCCCAAAGGGGATATCCTCATGCCTTCCCACATCCACCTGATAAAATTTGGTGAATGTATGGACTGAAGACCAGGTTGCGGCCTTGCAGATTTGAGCGATAGAGGCCCGGTGATGCACTGCCCAAGAGGACCAATACCTAAGACACTGGCAAAAAAAACTGAGGTATCCCTGTAAGGATTATATAGGGGGGTTGAACTTTCTGTTTAGGGTGTGCCAGTGTCCAATCACCTAGTGATACCCTATATAACCCATCAGTAATTACTGAGGCTCTGTGTCCCGTGATGTACGAGAAAGAAAAAGCATTTGTTTTTTTTAAAAAAAGCCAAAAATTGAAAAACGTCTGTAAACGAAACGCTGCTAAATGCGAGTTACCCGCGTTTGGCATCGGAAATTTTGGGGTCTGAACTCACTTTTTTGCCTTCAAAGAAAAGCCTATAAAACGCAACTGCCTAAAAACGACATTAAATGAACCTGTGTACATGTACACATAAGATAACATTGGATGAGTTCAATGTGTTGACAAAAGTATCCAACTGCCTCTAAACATCCGTTTACCAGCAGCAGTGTACATGAAGCCTAAAATTTATATCTAACAGGTTTATTGTGCCAATCCTGCCCACTGTGGTCTCAGTTTCATCAAGAGCAGAGTCCCTGGAACTGCTATGTCTGCCCCTCCCCTCCTTCTGCCCAATCACAGAAGCTTTTGTATTATGTCAGCTCATTCAAAAAATACAAAGGCTTCTGTGAATGGGCAGAAGGAGGGGAGAGGTGGGCATAGCTGCTCTGTGTGCTTCTCTCCTCTCACAGCCGGATGGAGGTGCCATGGACCTAATTGTACTGCACTTTTTGCAAAGTTGCTGAATTCCTGAAAAACAGCACTGGGGGTGGGGGGCACTCCTAACCGTGCTAGCTAAGAAACCACAGGACAGGTCAGAATGGTGCCAAGTGCTAAATGCACTTGTGTCCTTGGGGTACTGAACAATGATTTTTACTTGCCCTTCTTTAAGGGTGGAGGACTATGGGAGTGAGATATTGCTCTTGGTTCTATGATGGAGGTTCATATGTACTATGAAAGTTACATTTACTGCCATATCAAGACTTGTGTAAATATTAGCAGACTAGCCTATAAAGAATCAAACATGGTAAAAACTGCGCTAATCTAAATGAAATAATTAAAAAGCCGAAAACTCTATGAGAAATAGCACAGCCCCAAATCATACATTCATATACAGATTTGCGCTAATATTAAAAAAATTAAATACAAACAATTATAATCAATCACCAGTGATAAGAATACAAGTTTCTTTAACAGTATCCGCACCATCCGCCAACTCGTAGTGTGTGATCCTTCAACTATCACCTCCGCCATAAGCAGAGTGCTCGCTTACCAGTTTGCCCCAACCTCCTATCGCGGAAAGTCAGCGAAGCTTGTGGCTCTAAACCCAGCCAGGGCCTTTAACCGTCCGAGGAACCTCTTTGGGCACAAGAACCCACTATCCAGATATCACAGGAGATCCCCCAAAATACAAAAGGCTTGCCATGATATAAAATCCCTAAAAACTTTATTTAGAGGATATAGAATATTGCACTTACATCAAGAAGAATATATATGCGCATTGGAAAAAACAAGCTGGCTGCCCAGATAGCAGCAACCCGTTCTTCTGGGGTTTGAGAAGCGCGCCAACATCACAACGCTTCTTGAATCCTGGAAGGACGGGTTTCTGCTACCTGCCTGGCTTATTTCATCACATCACCTTTCATCACATTTGGACTTGTATTTCTATCACTGGTGTTTGATTATAATTTTTTTTTTTTTAATATTAGCGCAAATCTGTATATGAATGTAGCCTGTAAAGAAGTAAGGTTTGATAGGCTCAACACTGAGTATCTCAAATCATCATTACACCACATTCATCCACATTTTAACCTCCAAACAAAATAAAAAAGTAGATTTAAGCTCTGGAGAAAATATTTTGCCATAAAGCTGATCTCCACCTTTTCTGTCCCTTTAAGTAGTTCATTTGGACCAAGCTGGCCCAAACAAACTATTTTCTACACTAACAGGTATACCCACTGGGCACAATGTATAAACTATATGTAGCCTCAACTACATACAGTATACAACACTGTGTTCTTACATCACGATGGGAATGCCCCTTCCCACTCCCAGAACAAAATGAACCGCTTCAGCCCCGAAAGATTTTACCCCCTTCCTGACCAGAGCACTTTTTGTGATTCAGCACTGCGTCGCTTTAACTGACAATTGCGCGGTCGATGCGACGTTGCACCCAAACAAATTTGACGTCCTTTTTTTTCCCCCACAAATAGACCTTTCTTTTGGCGGTATTTGAGCACCTCTGCGGTTTTTATTTTTTGCGCTATAAACAAAAAAAGAGCGAAATTTTGAAAAAAAAAAAACGCATTTTTTTTACTTTTTGCTATAATAAATATCCTCCAAAAATATATAAAAAAATATTTTTTTTCCCTCAGTTTAGGCCGATATGTATTCTTCTACATATTTTTGGTAAAAAAAATTAATTAAAAAAAATGGCAATAAAACGTATATTGATTGGTTTGCGCAAAAGTTATAGCGTCTACAAAATGGGGCATAGTTATATGGCATTTTTATTATTAGATTTTTTTATTAGTAATGGCAGTGATCTGTATTTTTTTATCGGCACTGCGACATTATGGCGGACACGTCGGACAATTTTGACACATTTTTGGGACCACTAGCATTTTTTACAGCGATCACTTGCTATAAAAATGCATTGATTACTGTAAAAATGTCACTGGCAGTGAATGGGTTAACCACTAGGGGGCAATCAAGGGGTTAATGTGTTCCCTAGTGTGTGTTCTAACTGAAGGGGGGAGGTGACTGTGTAGGGAAAGAGATAGACCGCTGTTCATACTCTGTATGAACAGACGATCTGTCACTTCTTCCCTCAGAACCGGAAACTGTGTGTTTACACACACACAGATCCCAGTTCTCCGTGTGCCCCGAGCGATCGCGGGAACCCGGCGGTGATCGCCACCGCCGGGCACTCGCATCGGCTCCGTGGGCGAGCAGGGCGAAGAGACGTTACATAACGTCGTTGCGCCCAGCCGTGCCATTCTGCCGCAGTACAACTGTGGCAGATGGTCGGCAAGTGGTTAAAGTGGTTGTAATACCCCAGTGAAGTGACTAACCTCAGGTGATACACAGAGATGAAACAAATCCTTCTATATCAACTGTACCTGTTTATTTGCAGCCTTACTTCCCCTACATTCATTCATTCAAAATGCAGAGTTTACACAAAATTTCTCAACTATGAAAACCAGGGGGCGGAGAGCTGAAGTTAAGTCAGTGAGGAGAGCTCTGAGAGCTGAATGGAGGGGAGAGGAGGGAGGGAGGGGAGAGGAGGGGGGGAGAGGAGGGAGGGAGGGGAGAGGAGGGGGGGAGGGGGGAGGGAGGGGAGGGGGGGAGGGAGGGGAGAGGGGGGAGGGAGGGGAGAGGGGGGAGGCTAGGGAGGGGGGGGCTAGGGAGGGGGAGGGATGAGGCTAGGGAGGGGGAGGGATGAGGCTAGGGAGGGGGAGGGATGAGGCTAGGGAGGGGGAGGGATGAGGCTAGAGGGGGAGGGATGAGGCTAGGGAGGGGGAGGGATGAGGCTAGGGAGGGGGAGAGGAGGGAGGGGAGGGAGGGGGAGGGGAGAGGAGGGAGGTGGCACCTCCCCCCCTTTCACACAGAAACAGAGTTGAGGTTGTCAATCAACTGCAGGTCCCTCCCCCGTCACCACTTTTCTCTTGGTGTCATGAAAAATTGTCAGTAGTGACTCTTGCTTATAGAAGAGAAACAAAGTAGTAGTTAGCCCAACTACAGTGATAGGAGCAATTGTCCAGGTTTCATCTTCCTGTGTAAGTGGCTTTAATCTTTTTGTAATGAATATAAGAAATTCCTTGATTGGATGAGGTGGAGAAGAGGAACAATTATATCACAGTCTCCACCTCATCCAAGGTACTATTGGCTTGTTTTGACACAGTAACAGATAAACAATATGGACACCCACTGTACTATGACACTTTTAAAATTTTCTATACCTTAAAAATGGAATCAAGTACATCATCTATACATGCAGGAAACAAACATACATAACCATTACTGCTGGTTCTTCTGTACATTTACAGATGTTCAATGGATTTATCTGTTGTATGCAATATACGAAGGGTTTCCAGAAAGTGATGCAAAAGTGGGCATATCTTTTTTTAAAGTGTATGTAAATCCTCACCTTGTAAAAGAACCCATCTAGTTTAACCCCTTGGTGCCGGCCGAACGTAAATATGAGGCTTCATGGTGGGTGGGCCTTGGCACAGAGTGGCCACATATTTGATGATGTGCGCTCCTGGCACAGTTACCGGCAGCTAACGCAAAGTTCCCAATCCCTACTTGCTATCGGAAGCTTTCTGATCATGGCAGTCTCATGATCATGGTGGTCACATGATCCTAAACCCCACACTGCCTCCAGGCATCCTAAACCTCTTAAAGGGCCAGGAGGCGCAGGCGCCAAAAGGTTAAAATCAAAATGAAGGGTAAAACACTTGTATATGGATTTAAAAAAAACTCTATAAATATCTTTTTCCCCCTATTTTATAAGTAATTACATAATCTCTAAGCTCCTTATGTAGCTGAGAACAGAGAGCTGGGGGAGGAGAAACAGCAGTACACTAATCTTTCCAGTGAATGGCTGTAAAGGGGGGGGTGTCAGCTCGTTTGGCTGTACTTCTCCTGTGGTGCACAGGAGTGCAGTTCGTTCTGCACTCATGTGACTCATTTCCAGCAGACAACGAGCGGAAGTCCGCTGTCTGCTGACGTCACAGGGCCGGCCCAGGATTAGGAAGGATCGAAACCATATCCCTGGACTGACATCCGGCTCAGCCTCTCAGCATGTCGCTGGGAGCATGAGCTGGCCGCTCCCGCCCCCTCCACAGCCCAGCGCTCCAGTGAGCGCTGGAGGGCAGAGCAGAGAGCGGGTGACTTACAGATGCAGCATCCACCTAGGTAAGTATGATTCTCTAAAAAAAAAAAAATAATCCAATACTTCCCTTTTAATAGGAAAGCAGGGGGACTGGCATGAACACCAGGGATTTCACACAAAGGAAGCCATACAAAAGAGAACTGGATACTTTTACAAGTACATGCAGGCACATATCGGGAATATGAAATGTTGGGTTTACATATTCTTTAACTTACATAGGTCATTCAAACTTCACATGTTAGTAGAGTAACCATTCTTCTATAGTAACTTCTTTTCTTCTTTTTTCATTGCAGGTAATTAATAGATTCCAAGCAAAAGCAACATGCCGTCATTTAGTTCTCGATGGAGAAGGGGGTGCAGGCTGTCTGACATCCTCAGAAGGCTAGAAAATGTTTCCAGAGAGGACACCATTGACTAGAGTTCCCAACGAGAAGACATTGCTCTTGTCAATGGTGTCAGACAGCCAGCACCCTTCCTTCGTCAAGAACTCAATGTCGGCAAGTTGCTTCGCCTTGGAATCCATTATTTACCTGCAATGAAAAAGAAAGTGATACTATAGAGAAAGAGCTACTCTACCAACATATGAAATTTGAATGACCTAAGTTTTTTTTTTTTTTTATAAAAAGAAGATATGCCCACTATTGCAATACTTTCAACACAGTCCTTGTATTATCACAGTAAGAGCATACTATGTATGCATTGACAATTAATTATACAATACATTGAACTTGTGAATGTGAACAATATTAAGAAAAAGCATATGGTGATTGAAAAAGCAAATAAATATATAAAGTTCCAATCCCAACACCATAATTAAATTAAATCTTCTGGTTTGACCTTCCTTCAAATAAAAGCTTCACCATGAGTGCTCATGAGGTAGATGGCAACTCACCAAAAGGTGTCTGACCATTATTTACAGTAGGTCAAAATGCACTTGGGTTGAATGGAGCAGAGGAATCCTAGGTATGCATCTCTCCACTGAGTGACCCCCTCCAGATGGCAGCTGAGGATAAGGGAATGGACTCCACCAAGGACACACAAAAAGATCTCTTATGGTGTGGTACATGTTAATAACAAAAATTTAACCACTTCAGCCCCGGAAGTATTTACCCCCTTCCTGACCAGAGCATTTTTTGCGATACGGCACTGCGTTACTTTAACCACTTCACATCCGGGCCATTTCTGACACTTCGCTCCTACATGTCAAAAATCATCATTTTTTTGCTATAAAATTACATAGAACCCCCAAACATTATATATGTTTTTTTAGCAGAGACCCTACAGAATACAATGGCGGTCATTGCAACTTTTTATCTTGCACGGTATTTGCGCAGCAATTTTCATGCTTAAAAAAAAACAAAACAGCAAAGTTAGCCAAATTTTTTTGCATCGTGTGAAAGATGAAGTTACGCCGAGTAAATAGATACCTAACATGTCACGCTTCAAAATTGCACACGCTCGTGGAATGGCGCCAAACTTTGGTACTTAAAAATGCCCATAGGCGACGCTTTAAAATTTTTTACTGGTTACATGTTTTGAGTTACAGAGGAGGTCTAGGGCCAAAATTATTGCTCTCGCTCTAACGTTCGCGGCGATACCTCACATGTGTGGTTTGAACACCGTTTTCATATGTGGGCGGGACTTACGTATGCGTTCGCTTCTGCGTGCGAGCTCACGGGGACAGGGGCGCTTTAAAAAAATTTTTTTTTTTTTTTATTGTTAATTTTACTTAAAATTTTTTATTTTGACACTTTAAAAAAATATTTTTTTTTTTTGATCACTTTTATTCCTATTACAAGGAATGTAAACATCCCTTGTAATAGGAATATGACACGATCAGTCCTCTTTACAGTGAGATATGGGGTCAATAAGACCCCACATCTCACCTCTAGGCTGGGGAGCCTAAAATAAAAAAAAAAAATAAAACGATCGCCGCTTCACAGCCGAAGCGGCGCCGTTTTTTTGAATGCAGAGGCCGGGCGTGACGTCATAACATCGCGCCCGGCCTCCAAACGATCATAGAGACTCCGGCGACCATCTGGTCCGCCGGAAATCTCTATGGTGAACATCCGGCACCGGCGGATCCGCTATCCGACTCACCGATCGCTGAGGTGAGTCGGTAGTAGCACCGGAGGGCGGCGGGAGGGGGGGGATGTCCCCTCCCGCCGCCCGTAAGAACGATCAAGCGGCGGAACAGCCGCTATGATCGTTCTTATGGTGTACGGAATCGCCGGCTGAAAATGCCGGTATCTGAATGATGTCTGTAGCCTCAGACATCATTCAGATATAAGCCCTGAAAGTGGAGGCCGTCATATGACGGCCTCCGGATGTCAAGTGGTTAAAGTGGATGTAAACCCAATGTCATCCTAAACTACTGCCATAGGGGTTATCTATAAGGATATACATGCCTCCTGCATGTATCTTTACCTGTCAAATGTCTCCCCTCTGTCTGTTATGAGAGCCGAAAAACTGCAGATTCTGTGGGCGGGTCTGTTGTCTGGAGCTCGGTGGGTGGAGTCGTGATGTCAGTAGACTCCCCGCCCACCTCTACACTCCCCTTGTCAATATGCATTTTCTCCTGTGTATTTCTTACAATGAACTTCTGCTATGATCTCTAACATCCAGTGAAAAGACAGGAAAGTAACCACATGACTTCAGCATGCCAAATCATGGTGAGGTGTGGAACAGCCAATCCTTGCAGAGCTGCTGAAGAAAGGAGTGGGGGTGGGAATTAAAAAATAATGCATGTCTTAGGCTAGTGCACGAGATATGTAAATCACCTGTCACTCACAGCAAGGGGGAGGATTTGACAAAGTTTTTCTCTATTTGTCAAGATTTATCTCACTGAACAATAAAAGAGGATTGCTCAGAGCTGGATTAACTCTTTGTGGCAAGACTGGGCTCAAATGATAGGAAATTTTATACTCTAAATTATGACATGAAAAAAAAAAATATTGGTGGGTTTACATCCACTTTAACTGACAATTGCGTGGTCGTGCAAAGTTGCACCCAAGCAAAATTGATGTCCTTTTTTTCCCCCATAAATAGAGCTTTCTTTTGGTGGTATTTGATCACCTCTGCGGTTTTTATTTTTTGCGATATAAACAAAAAAAAGAGCTACAATTTTGAAAAAAAAGCAATATTTTTTACTTTTTGCTATAATAAATATCCCCAAAAAATATATAAAAAAATAATTTCTTCCTCAGTTTAGGCGATATATATTCTTCTACATATTTTTGGTAAAAAAAAAATATAAAATCGCAATAAGCGTATATTGAATGGTTTGCGCTAAAGTTATAGCGTCTACAAAATAGGGGGCATTTTTACTATTAATTTTTTTTTTTTATTAGCAATGGCGGCGATCTGTGATTTTTATCATGACTGCGACATTATGGCGGACACATCGGACACTTTTGACACTATTTTGGGACCATTGTCATTTATACAGCAATCAGTGCTATAAAAATGCAGTGATTACTGTGTAAATGACACTGGCAGGGAAGGGGTTAAACACTAGGGGGCGAGGGGTTAAGTGTTTCCTAGGGAGGTGTTCTAAATTTTGGGGGGGGGCTAACACTGACATGAGAGAGATCACTGCTCCCGATCACAGGGAGCAGTAGATCTCTGTCATGTCAGTAGGGAGAACGGGGAAATGCCTTGTTTACAAAAGGCATCTCCCCATTCTTCCACTCCGTGACACGATCGCAGGCCCCCTGCGAACATAGAGTCCGCGGGACCCGCGGGCACGCCACGCGCGCCCACAGTGCCGCGATTTAAAGGGGACGTACCTGTACGCCAATTTGCACAGCCGTGCCATTGTGCTGATGTACATCATCATGCGCTGGTCGGTTAGTGGTTAAAGAGGTAACAAAAGATTTTGCACTTACATGTGACTGTGCTATGCCCAGCACGAAGGTGGATATATCGGAATCGAGGCGGCATGCAGTCCACTCCTCATTCAGGATATACCAAAAGGATGTCACATGTCACAGGACCCGGAAGTGATGAGTCCGTTCCCTTATCTTCAGCCGCCATCCGGAGGGGGTCAATCAGTGGAGAGATGCATACCTAGGATTCCTCTGCTCCATTCAGACACCTTTTGGTGAGTTGCCATCTACCTCATGAGCACTCGTGGTGAAGCTTTTATTTGAATTAACATCAAACCAAAAGATTTCATCTATTTATGGTGTTGGGATTGTCACTTTGGACTTCATATTTTTATTTGCTTTTTTAATGACCATATGCTTTTCTTAACAACTTCTATACTGGGCATTTTCACCCCCTTCCTGACCAGGCCAATTTTCAGCTTTCAGCGCTGTCACACTTGAGAATGACAATTGCACGGTCATGCGACGTGGTACCCAAATTAAATTTTGATAATTTTTTTCCCCACAAATAGAGCTTTCTTTTGGTGGTATTTGATCATCTCTGCGTTTTTTATTTTTTGCGCTATAAATCGTAAAAAAAAAATATTTTTGCTATAATAAATATCCCTTTTTTTTTTTTTTAACTTTTTTTTCCCTCAGTTTAGGCCGATATGTATTCTTCTACATATTTTTGGTAATTAAAAAAAAAAAAAAAAAAAGCAATAAGCGTATATTGATTGGTTTGCGCAAAAGTTATATTGTCTACAAAATAGGGGATAGTTTTATGTCATTTTTATTATTATTTTTATTATTTATTTATTTTTACTACTAATGGCGGCGATCTGCGTTTTTTATCGTGACTGCGGCTGACAGATCGGACACTTTTGACACAATTTTGGGACCATTGACATTTATAAAGCGATCGGTGCTATAAAAATGTACTGATTACTGTATAAATGTCACTGGCAGGGATTAACACTAGGGGGCGCTGAAGGGGTTAAATGTGTGTCCTAGGGAGTGATTCTAACTGTGGGGGGAGGGGACTGATGAGGGGAGGAGACTGATCGCTGTTCCTATATAACAAGGAACATACGATCAGTTCACCTCTCCCCTGACAGGACGTGGATCTGTGTGTTTACACACACAGATCCACGTCCCTGCTCTGTGATGAGCAATCGCAGGTGCCCGGCGGACATCGCGCCCGCCGGGCACGCGCATCGGGTCCCCAGTGATGCGGCGCGCGCTCTCCACAATGCCGGGAAGCCGAGGACGTCATATGACGTCCACCCGGAGGGAGGAAGGGTTCCTGCGGCCGTCATTTTACCATGGCCCGGTATGGAAGTGGTTAATATTGTTCACATTTATTTTGTATGTTTATAGCTACAACACCTTTACATTTGATTTTTTTTATATGGTTCAGTATTTACACTTTCTAAAAGGGGCAGCTATGTTTTAAAACAATACACTAAGTGCCTTTTTCAACCCACTCTTCATCACAATACATTGAACTTGT
The DNA here is from genome assembly GCA_037952835.1 of Lithobates septentrionalis. Taxonomy (NCBI): domain Eukaryota; kingdom Metazoa; phylum Chordata; class Amphibia; order Anura; family Ranidae; genus Lithobates; species Lithobates septentrionalis. The sequence goes on along the minus strand of JBBDGP010003096.1, from coordinate 223,866 downwards.
ATTGGAAAGTGCTCTTTAATTCAGGGATGAATCAAATCCATGAGCTATACAGCTGACATGCCCCCCAAAAAGTCAAGCTGCGGTCTACATTTTGAGTGCATGGCATGGCCCCCAAAAAGTCAAGCTGCGGTCTACATTTTGAATGCATGGCATGGCTCAGAGATGACACAATCTTGTAAATCCTGGTGCCTGTGCAGTTCCTGGTTGTGTTCAAAAATGTCTGACAGCAACAAGCCCCTGCTTCACCTCTCACCCGGTGACTTGCTACAGAATTACAATGTATAGTCTGATCCCTGGGGTGGAGGAGAGTGAGGAAATACTTCTATATACATGCAACCTAGGCAAAGTCTGCTGATTACAGCTCAAGGTTTGCTTTTTAATGATAAAATTAAGGACTTCAGGTACAGCATAAATCTACTTTTGTACATCGTGACATGTCAGGAATTTATTAATGCAGAACACTGAACCGGCTCCCACACTACAATGCAGGCACTTCTGCTAAATATTTACCTAGCAAAGTAGCAAAAAGAACAGTATGTGCTACTGGTTTAATACACAGAAAAAAGCACAAGAACATGAACCGCTGGCCGACCGCCGCACAAACATTTACATCGGTAGAATGGCACGGACAGGCAAATAGGCCTACAGGTACATCTCTTTAAATTTGCCGACATGTGGTCTCAGGCGCGACCCTGCCGCGAGCTCCGTGAGTGTGATCGCGGGTCCCGCGCACTCAATGTCCGCGAAGATACCAGCGATCGTCTCACGGAGAGGAAGAACGGGGAGATGCTGATGTAAACAAGCATTTCCCCATTCTGCCTAGTGACACTGATCACAGCTCCCTGTGATCGGGAGCGGTGATCAGTGTCGTGTCACGCGTAGCCCAAACCCCTCAGTGTTAAAATCACTCCCTAGGACACACTTAACCCCTACAGCGCCCCCTAGTGGTTACCCCCTTTACTGCCAGTCACATTTACACAGTAATCAGTGCATTTTTAATCGCACTGATCGCTGTATAAATGTGAATGGTCCCAAAATAGCGCCAAAAGTGTCCGATGTGTCCGCCATAATGTCGCAGTCACGATAAAAATCGCAGATCACCGCCATTACTAATAAAAAAAGAATTAATAAAAATGCATAAAACTATCCCCTATTTTGTAGACGCTATAACTTTTGCGCAAACCAATCAATATACGCTTATTTGGATTTTTTTTTTTACCAAAAATATGTAGAAGAATCCGTATCGGCCTAAACTGAGGAAAAAAATGTTTTTTATATATTGTTTTGGGGATATTTATTATGGCAAAAAGTAAAAAATATTGCGTTTTTTCAAAATTGTCGCTCTTTTTTTGTTTATAGCGCAAAAAATATAAACCACAGAGGTGACCAAATACCACCAAAAGAAAGCTCTATTTGTTGGGAAAAAAGGACGTCAATTTTGTTTGGGAGCCATGTTGCACGACTGTGCAATTGTCAGTTAAATCAACGCAGTGCTGAATTGCATAAAACCCACTGGTCTTTGGGCAGGCAAATGGTCCGGGGCTGAAGTGGTTAAGCAACCATATAAACAAAAAAAAGAAAATACCCAATCATCCCATGGATATATATTTTTGAACATTCTCCTATGATGCCCCCGGCCAGAATGCACTTACGTGTGACTTGTGAATTAGTTCTTCTTTGGTCACCTCGCCCACAGATTCTAAATGGGGACATTCACATGCCAGCGAGGTCATTTTAGAGTCCACAGCCTCTCAATCTGCAATATAAAAAGAGAACATTATTAAACATTGGGCAAAAGACAGGAGAGTTCTTATCATAGTCTGTTAGGACTGTCTGATGGTTCCACAACATTCACACCTCCTATCCTGTTCTTGAACAATCAACATCTGGCTTGATCCATGACATGGTGATTGTATCCCTGTGCGATCCTCAATATAATTGCATGGTGGCGACGTGTGTCTCAAGCCCCAGACGACAAAACACACAGGGCGGAGCCAGGACACACGCCAAACACACATGTGCAACTGATCGCATGCACTTTTGTTTCTCCAGCGGATGGATGTTTTTACATGTTAGAAGTGCTACATATTATCCTACTTGTGCAAATGCATATGCCCAATACAATTTTGCTTTTAATTGCTGATCTTCAATATGGGGAGTGTCTTTTTTCCCCTTTTATTGTGGTGTGACAATTGAACGGTTTCTTGATCAACAGGTATGGGCACTGGCATTTTTGCATAGTGGAGGCTTGGGAGATCCATTGCTCTGACGACATCTTACCCCGTTTTGATGATCAGATTGCTGGCTGTGGGGGAGTGATAACCACCTGGAGTGATCTAAGCATCTTTGACCATTATATTCTAGTGGTCATTCAGTTCTGGTAAGCCCATATCTGCTTTCACTGAGGTGGTCTGACATGCCTGTTATCTGGGATCTGTAGGCTTCCTATCTCCCGCTCTGACAGACCCTCAAGAAGTTTTCCCCTTTTTTGGGGGGAGGGGATTCACATCTCTTCAGACTCTCTTATCATGGATATATATATATATATATATATATATATATATATAGCGCCATGGTGTTAGCACTACTGACTAACAATCCGCCAAATCACCCCACTGCCAGACTTCATTGTCTCTGGAAAGGATGCATGAACAATCTCCATGCAGACTGCTGTTACTAGGAATTCTCCACCCATCACCGTGTGAGGGACAGAAACATCACTTTTGACCGTGTAAAAGTAATGGTCTTAGTTCTCTTCACCACCTGCCCAAACTTGCTTTTCCTTGCACTCTTGGTTTCCTCCTGCACAACTTGTAATTACATTAGATTATAACACATCCTCTTCTAATGGGTATGAAGAACTCACTCTGAATAAGCCCCTCTACTGGCTCTGGTGACTCGCTGCTACTAGGCCTGAGGCCTGCAGAACCTCTCCCCGGAGGCCTAGCAGGTTAAAGTCTATGTTCTAGGAAATGGACTACTGCTCCCAGCCAGTCCAGCTTGCAAATTATGTGTTCCCCAGTCACACTGATTTGACACACACATCCCCAGTCTCTTCTCTGATCCAGGACTCTTCACCATCCACCGTGTGCATGATAAAGACTCTGCTAGTGACCGTGTAAAAGCAGAGTTGCCTTACAGAATCCCTGGCACATCCTCCAGCCATCCACTGTGGTAACACTCACTGACCTTCCAACCTTCCAGCCCTGAGTCCTTGATGAGGAACTTTCCCGGACCATGCGTTCCGACAGCTTCTCCTACCCCTCTGCTCCAGGAGTTCCCTGCCACCGACTGTGTGGTTCCCTCACAGTTCTCCCCAGGCCTCCTACTGCAATCCCACACCCCCCCCCCCCCCAGATGGGGGTGTGCTCCTGCGGCTGTCTAGCACTCCATTCCTCACGTCACCCAGTCGACTACTCCTCCCCAGCTGCATGTGACCTCAGCCTATATAGGAGGCCCGCCCCCTGCCAATGCCAGTTAGGGATTGGTCAGGGCTCCCAAATGGGCTGCCTGCCACTCCAGCTCTAGGCCCAGCCTCCTCTTACAGAACATTCTTCCTGGAAGCAGGGGAGGCGCCTCAGACTGGTGCACAGGTGGTCACACCCACTGCTACTCTAACCACTCCCAGCCCCAAGATCAAAACAGACAGGCCTAGCTTGCAGCATAAGCCTGCCTAAATATGCCTGTGCTGAACAAACCTAGTAAAACAACCCTTACTAGCACCTACCTTCTGGTAGAGGGTGCCACACACACATATATAAATATATATATATATATATATATATATATATATATATATATATATATATATATATATATATATATATATATCTTCAGATGAAATACAGGACTCTCTGAAAACATGTGGTGTGGCTGTTTCAAGATGCACAATAGGAGGTACTTGAAGAAAAATGGGCTGCATGGTCGAGTCGCCAGAAGAAAGCCATTGCTACGCAAATGCCACAAAGTATCCCGCTTATAATACACCAAACAGCACAGAGACAAGCCTCAAACCTTCTGCCACAAAGTCATTTGGAGTGGTGAGACCAAAATTTAGCTTTTTGCCCACAACCATAAACACTACATTTGGAGAGGAGTCAACAAAGCCTATGATGAAAGGTACGGAGGTGGATCGCTGATGTTTTGTGGATGTGTGAGCTACAAAGGCACAGGAAATGTGGTCAAAATTGTTGGCAAGATGAATGCAGTATGTTATCAAAAAATACTGGAGGAACATTTGCATTCATCAGACAGGAAGCTGCACATGGGACGTACTTGGACATTCCAACATGACAATGATCCAAAACACAAGGCCAAGTCGACCTGCCATTGGCTACAGCAGTGGCGTCTCCAGCTTTCATATTTAGGGGGGGGCACATGGGGGGACAGGGACAAAAATAGGGGGGCAATATAAAATGCAAATAGATAGATAGATCTATCTATATATAATCTATCCTGGGGCCCTTTACTATGATCCCACAACGGGTCCTTTCACATGTTCTGCAGGGAGCTCCCTTCCTACTGTATTGGGGCCCCCCCAGGGTGACAGAGAACAAGAGATATATGTCACCAGCATACCAAGAAAATATAAGGGTCCAAAGCAGTGGGAGAACTATCAGGGTTGCAAAGGTTGTCTCGCCTCCGGGCCCTGGTGTTCTGTCACTGTGGGGTTTGCCAGCCTCCTCTTGCTGTCCTGCCCCTGTTATTGACAGCGCTGGTCTGGCATTTCTTGGAATTTACAGGCTTGTTCTCCTGTCCTAAGGACGGGAGAAATCTGTCTGTTTTGTCAGTAACTGAGAGTCCTGGTGGAGTCCTTCCTGCAACTCACTCTTCTCCCTGCCAATGAGGATGCAGGGGAAGGAGCAGATCGGGCGGCCGTGGTTGTGTGAGCGCTTGCATTATGCAGTGACGGCGAGCAGAGGGAGGGAGGAGGACTCACCTGCAGGAGCTGACTGGGGACATTCTCCCTCTCAATAGAGACTGTCCCGAGTAAGATGCAGCACATCTGATATGAATACAAACAAAAAGAAATTGCCTTTTTGTAAAAAAAAAAATAAAATTTTTTTTTTTGGGGGGGGGGGGCACATGGTGGGGCCCAGCATAATGTTGGGGGGGTCAGGGCCCCCTCTGGCCCCCCCCCCCCTAGGGTCGCCATTGGGCTACAGCAGAATAAAGTGAAGGTTCTGGAGTGGCCATCTCCGTCTCCTGACCTCAATATCATTGAGCCACTCTGGGCAGATCTCAAACGTGCAGTTCATGCAGAACAGCCCAAGGATTTACAGGAACTGGAGGCTTTTTGCCAAGAGGAATGGGCAGCTTTACCATCTGAGAAGATAAAGAGCCTTATCCACAAATACCACCAAATACTTCAAGCTGTCATTGATGTTAAAGGGGGCAATACACGGTATTAAGAACGGGGGTATGTAAACTTTTGATCAGGGTCATTTGGGTAGTTTCTGTTGCCATTACGATTTAAAAAGAGTAAACACCAATGGGCGCGCCACTGCAGTTTTTTGATATACAGACACTCAAACTTTTTGTGCTCAGGGGCATCCCCCTATAATAGACGTCTCCCCTCCGAGTGGAGGGAAAGTCGGAGGCGTTTACAAAAAAAAAAAATTTTTTTTTTTTTTTTTTTTTTTTTTTTGTTTTCTCCAAACGGCACCGAGGACTCGCGCCGTTTGGATTGCATCCTCCAATTGGTACTAGGGGGGTCCTTTTTTTTTTTTTTTTTTTTTTTTTTTTTTCCCCATTCCTCTTTTTTGGGGTTCTGGTGGGGGGCCCCTCTCCTCGTAAATCCCAATAGACCGTAAAAAGAAAGGTAAAGAAAGAAGAAAACATGACTAGGATAAAATTTACCTCGTATAACGTCAAGGGACTGAATATCCCCGAAAAACGGATTAGGCTACTGGCGGAGATGGGAAGGTCGGGGACACAGATTGGCTTCCTCCAGGAGACACATTTTAGAAGGGATAGAATACCAAAACTCGGAAATCATAAATTCTTAACAGCCTATCACAGTACATCCCCGAGTTCTAAAACTAACGGAGTATCAATCATAATCTCAAAACAGATTCCATGGAAGGAACTGAAGGTAGTTACAGATGAGGAGGGTCGCCTCTTAATTGTAAAGGGACAAATTGGACCACAGAGGATCACATTGGTGAACTTATACCTCCCAAACGAAGAACAGGTTAGCTACTTGGAGGCCTGTCTGCAAATGGTATATCAACATAAGGAGGGTATCTTGGTGATAGGAGGCGACTTAAACTTAGTATTAGATCCGCTCCTGGACACGTCCAGGGGAGCCTCACATCTCTCTTCAACAAAAATACGAAGAATTAAGAAACTATTGAGTAATCTGCAAGTAATAGATACATGGAGGACAATCCATGTCCAGGACAGGGACTATACGTTCTACTCGTCAAAACATAAAACATATACGCGCATTGACTACGTTATGATATCACAGACAGTGGTATCATCACTGGTGAGTGCGGAAATAGGTTCATTCACCCTCTCAGACCATGCTCCGACAGATTGCATGTTGGATCTGGGGGAGGATGAACGCCGGGAATGGCATTGGAAGATTAATGAAACTCTACTAAAAGATAAGGAATATGAGCAAAAACTCAATCAGGAGCTGGACTCCTTTTTTCTGATAAATGAGTCGGGTGATACCACCCCATTTTGTGTGTGGGAGACACACAAGTGTGTGATGAGGGGAGTTCTGATATCGCTCGGGGCGCACAGGAAGAAGAAGTTTAGCGCACAGATTGAGGATCTGCTCGAAAAAATTAGGGTAGTAGAACTGGAACATAAAAAATCCCATACACAGACATTAGAGGAGAAACTAGGTGGCCTCAGAGGAGACTTGAACTTGCTCCTCATCGAACAGGCTAAAGCAAAACTAAAAAGGGGTAGGCGGACACTATACGAATTTGGTAATAAACCAAGTAGGATGCTGGCAAAGGCCCTTAAAGATGCCACAACACCACCCCATGTGACGGGCATTAAAACACAGCAGGGGGTGGCGGCGAAATCCTCACAGGAGACGGCACAGATTTTTAAGGAGTATTATGAGGTTCTGTACCAGCTGGAGGGTCATCAGCTCCCACATAGGTGCAGAAACAAACAAGAGAGGGTAAAAGAATATTTGGGCAATTCAGAAATGCCAAAGCTAACGGAGGAGGTAGCAAGAGATTTAGACACACCAATCTCAATAGAAGAATTTAAGAAAGCAATAAACCTTCTAAAAGTAGGGAAAGCCCCGGGCCCAGATGGGTATACTCTGTTGTACTATAAATTTTTTGCTGAGAAATTGGCTCCGAGGTTTACAGCGGCTTTTAATTCCCTACGGGAAGGGCAGAGGATACCTAAAGAAACTTTGTTGGCACATATAGCAGTAATTCCTAAGGAAGGAAAGGATCCATCCCAATGCTCTAGCTATCGGCCAATCGCGTTACTGAACGTGGATTTAAAAATCTTTTCTAAGATCTTGGCGCTAAGACTAGAAGAACATATCCCGACATTGATCCATCCAGACCAGGTGGGATTTACGGCAGGAAGGGAAGGCAGGGAAAATACGCAAAGAGTAATAAATGCAATATATACAGCACAGAGCAGACAGGAACCCCTCGTATTGTTCTCAGCGGACGCAGAAAAAGCTTTCGATAGGGTTGATTGGATCTTTCTCAACACAACCCTACAACATATCGGACTGGGTGAAGGAATGTTGAGTTGGTTCTCAAACCTTTACTCAATTCCAAGCGCAAGGGTTAAGGTTAATGATAGGCTATCGGATCCCTTTGAGATACAAAATGGAACGCGGCAGGGGTGCCCTCTCTCACCAATCATTTTCATTCTTACACTGGAACCCTTCCTAAGGAAAATACGTGCGAACTGTAATATCAGGGGTATTAAGACGGAGAGAGAGGAACACAAGTTAGCAGCATATGCGGATGATTTGATCTTCTTCATAACCTCCCCAACTATATCCCTCCCTTCCCTCCTAAGCGAGCTAAATGAGTATGGGGAGTTAGCAAACTATAAGGTAAACTATACTAAATCCGAAGCTATGGGGTTGGAGATGGATACAACTGAAATACATCGGATAAAAGAACAATTTAATTTTAGGTGGACAGATTCCCACATAAGTTATTTGGGCACTAAAATTCCAAAGAAGCTTAGTAGAATGTTCGAGTTAAACTATGCCCCGTTGTTAAGACAAATCAAACAAGATTTTAGGAGATGGGATAGGGACATCTTTACCTGGTTTGGAAGGACAAATATTATAAAGATGAATGTGATGCCCAGAATTCTCTATCTGTTTCAAACGTTGCCAATAAAGATTCCATCAAACTTTCTTAGGGACCTTAGATCAGGGTTTTTAAGGTTTATATGGGCAGGCAAACCAGCAAGGATAAGGAGAAATATCCTAGTACTCCCAAAAGGGAAAGGAGGTATTGGTCTCCCAGACCCAGTACATTACTGGGAAGCCCTACATTTAGCGAGAGTGGTGGAATGGTGTGCCGCGGTAAGGAAACCGCACATACAGTTAGAGCAGGCGACGTCTAAAATTCCATTGGAAGGATTAGCATGGATTAAAAAATCTGACTTACCCACCATAGTGAAAAAACATCCGTTAACAGGGGCAACCATTCACTCTATTTATACGATCTTCAAAAAAACAAATCTCTCACCAACTCCGAGCCCAATGACCCCGGTACTGGGTGCTCCGGATTTCTTACCAGGCTTAATCGATCGGAGGTATGAAGTAATAAAACACAAAGGGAAAAGTAGGCTGATAGACTTTTCTAAGGATCGTCGCCTAATGACAAGAGGCGAGATAGAGGGAGAGGTGACAGAAGACCTGGATTACTTTAGGGCTATGCAGCTAGGAGCATATATCCGCTCAAAAAATAAAAAATTTGCAGTAATACGGGAGCTGACCAGGTTTGAACGGACCTGCCTAAATGGCGAAAACATCAGGCACTCCTTGTCATATTTCTATGAAATATTAACAAGCCTGGATGAGCCACAGGAGTTCAACTTTATGCAAGCTTGGGAGAGAGAGCTAGGAGTAATGTTCACTCAAAAGCAGAAGACGAAAATATTAAAATCAGTACATAAAACATCAATTGCCAGCAGATACCAAGAGGGAGGATACAAAATCCTTACCAGATGGTACAGAACACCAGTAGCCCTTCAAAAAATTTATCCCCAAGTATCAGACAGATGTTGGCGTTGTAAGAGGGGGGTGGGAACGATGACACATATATTTTGGGAATGTGAGGATATTAAAGGCTTCTGGGAAATAGTTGAGGAAACGATTAAGGAGATTACAGGTGTGTCTCTTGGGGGCAATCCGGCTGCATTTCTATTAAATGATGTCCCCCTATCGGTGGAAAAATACAGGAAGTCCCTGCTCAAACACCTTCTCACCGCCGCAAGGGCGTGTATCCCGGCCTTGTGGAAGAGTACAGTCCCTCCGACTAAATCTCAATGGTGGGCTAGAATCATAGAAATTCAACAAATGGAAAACTTGACGATGATGCTGAAAGAACAAGATGAGAAATATCGGAGGACTTGGTCTCCCCTAGTAGAGTATAGAATCAGGGAACAGGAGAAGGGGGATAGATAAGTTCGAATGGACCTGAGGAGAGGGACTCCCCCCCTCCCCCTAGGGGGGGGTGGGGTAAATAACGTTTTTTTTTTTTTTTTTGTTTTTTTTTTGTTGTACTGGTGGGGTGGGGGGGTAATGGGGGTAGGGGAAATGAAAAAGGGGGAACTATATGATTGCCCTTGGAACAGAAGAGACTTAGATTTAATTGGTAAGGAAACGAGTGATAAAGCTATGTCATGATAGAAAGAATGTGCATTTGTTGATATGATGTTTAAAAAGAAATGTTTCAAATGGCATGTGATATATTGGAAAATAAAGAATTTAAAAAAAAAAAAAAAAAGAGTAAACACAGTTTATTTATAATAAATGGCTTCAGCCAAACACTAAACACACACAAATATACATACATATTTTTATTTATATATATATATATATATATATATATATATATATATATACACACACACACACATATACACACACACACATATATAATCACCATTTATTGCATACATATGAATGCATATTTTTTATTTATCTATTGTAGCTTTAAAATTATCACTTTATTGACCACTTATATATGTTTTATTTAGCAGAGATCCTAAAGGAATAAAATGTCAGTCGTTGCCAACTTTTTATTTCACATGGTATTTGCGCAGCAATTTTTAAAACACATTATTTTTTTTTAAACTGTTTCATGAATAAAAGACCCCCCAAAAAAAAACAAAGTTAGCCCAATTTTTTTGTATAATGTGAAAGATGATGTTACGCCGAGTAAATAGATACCAAACATGTCACACGTTAAAATTGCGCACACTCGTGGAATGGTGTCAAACTTCGGTACTTAAAAATCTCCATAGGCAACATTTTAAAATTCTTTATAGGTTACCTGTTTAGAGTTACAGAGGAGGCTTTGGGATAGAATTGTTGCTCTCGCTCTAACGTTCGCAGCAATACCTCAAATGTGTGGACTGAATGCTGTTTACATATGTGGGCGCGACGTACATATGCATTCGCTTCTGCGTGCGAGCATGTGGGGACAGGGCACTTAAAAAAAACTTTTTTTATTACTGTTTATTTTATTACATTTTTTTTATTTTTACACTTTCCCAACATCTCTCCACATTTCTCCTCCAATATCTGTGTGCGTGTCACCGGCGCAAAAACAAATCTTAGTTCCTCAAACAATATTACATACTAAATGTTGGGGATGCTGCATTCAAAAAAGACCCTTCACTTAGATGGGTAAGAAATACTAGTTGGTGTATGTGAATGCGCTACTCCCTTAATATACCACCACCTGTAATGCTTATCAACTACCAATCACAAATGTTTCATGTGCATAAGTTTAAAATTTTAGATCAATAAATCATATATCCATTCAATACATATACATATAACAAAAAGTCCTTCAGATGTGTTGCAAAGTCTTGTAACCATTAAAGTGACTGACGTGCTCCTATATTGCTTCAATATTCATATGGACTGAGTGGGACCCTCCACCATTCAGATTGGCCACTCACCAGATACTTCACTAGGGGTACGCCTTTGGTTCATTCAGGGATAACCACTCCACCCAGGTACCACTTCTCACCGGTTAAAAACTTGTGTTCTAATGCTCCTCATAGGAAAGCATAGGGACAAAAGGCGATCATAGCGCAATATGTTTGAACCATTTATTTTTAAAAAATTCCAAAGGTTAAAATCACTCACCTTTAAAAGTGCCCTCGAGCCGGCACGAAGCTTATCCAGCAGTTACGGACGAGTGGCTATTAGCATGGTTCGCCTGGTGTTAGTGTGCGGCCTTCACGCTCGGCTTGCGCTCCAAGCCTCGTTTCCGTTTTCGTCCGGTCACGTGATGCATAAAATTCTCCCAGCAGCCTCTACGCGTTTCGCATCATCAAATGCGTCATCAGGAAGCTGCCGTTTGATTGGTGCCCACTCTATTTATACTGTGTGTGGCCGGAAGTGTGTATTCCGCCATTTTAACTAAGGTAATGTTCCCATCTATGACTTCCTTTCTATTATCGCCATTTTGACTAAGGGCTTTTCCCTTTTTGCATAATCCATACTTATATAGCTATTTCCCCTTTACATTTTCTTAATTTGTATCTAAATTTTAGGAGTACTAACCCATCTATATCTGCTGGAGAGGCTTTTACAATGTCTCAAACATATTACACATTTTCAAACTTTATTATACTTTCTACCCGTTCCGCCCTAGCCGTTCATCCATATAAATATGGGACAGCAAAGAAATCCATTCTTTACAAAAATATACAGGACAATTCCAAAAAAATTACCAAAAAATATGCAATTATATGTATAACCCCTATTCTATTGTGTTACGTTTTGTACATAAAAAATTTTTATTGAAAGAAGAAAAAATAATAAAAAATATTGGAAAAAAAATATAATGATACTAAAATATGGAAAAAATTAATATAAAAATGGAAAAATGAAATAAAGAAAATATAAAAAATAGAAAAATAAAATAAAAAATAAAAAAATGAAAAAAATAAAAAAATGAAAAAAATGGAAAAATGAAATAAAAATAAAATTAAAATAAAATAAAATTAAAATAAAAAATATACTATAAAAACAAAATAAAACAAAATGAAATAGAATGAAAATAGAATAAAAATAAAAATGAAAATAAAAAATGTTGAAATAAAAATGCCAATAAAAATAAAATTGTTACTGTACTAGTTAATAATTTTCCAGATAGCAGTTGATGTCGAGTTCCACGTTCAACCCTTTTGGTCTCATAGTGTCCATTTTAAATATCCAATGGGTTTCATTTCTTGATAGCTCCCTTTTCATGTTAGTGTTTCTCCAATCTTTTTCTATTCTATCTATTCCATAGAATTTTAAATGTTGGGGGTTCCTACCATGTACATCCCTGAAGTGTTTGGATACACTATGGTGTTTAAATCCTTTTTTGATGTTTCTAACGTGTTCTCCTACTCTCACCGATAGGGCTCTAGTTGTTCTGCCCACGTATTGCAGCCCACAACTGCACTCCAATACGTAGGTGACATGTGTACTAGCACATGTTATGAGTTTGTCAATTTTAAAGGTTTGCTTGTTGCTGCTTGATTCTAAATTAATTGTTTTTCTATCCCTTTTGTTGGTAGACTTGCACGCCTTGCATTTCCCACACCTAAAGAAACCCTCCTGCTTAAAAAATGTTGACATCTTTTTAGGGGGGTCTGGTACATTTTTTACTATTTTGTCCCTGATCCTCCTTGCTCTCCTATATACGAACGCTGGTTTTTTTGGAAGGACCTTGCTCAACTGTGGATCATTACTGATTATGGGCCAATGTTTTGTTATAATTTTTTCTAGTGTTTTGTATTGTTTATTGAATGCTGTTATGAATGGTACTTTATCTTTGTGATTATGATTTCTAATTTTATTGGTTAGTGTTAGCTCTCTATCCATATTGGCTATTTTTAGACGTGTTTCCTCCAGTGTGTCTCTTTTGTACCCCTTGTCTACAAATCTCTTAATTAGTATATCAGTTTGCTGAAAATAGTCCTCTATTTGGTCACAATTTCGTCTTATCCTAATGAACTGACTTTTTGGGATTGCTTTTTTCCAATGGGGGTGGTGACAGCTCCCCATCGGTATATAACCGTTCCGATCCGTTTCTTTGAAGTGTGTTCTAGTTCCAAGTTTATTTTTGTTCTTATAAATTTCTAGATCCAGAAAATTTATTTTTTGTTGGTGTACTGTAGCTGTAAATTTAATATCATATTTATTATGGCCAATATGTTGGATAAATGCTTCCAGTTGTTCTTGGCTGCCCTTCCATACTATCAAAATGTCGTCAATAAAGCGTTTGTATAACAGCAAGTGTGGCCAACATCTTCCAAAAATCTCTTCCTCCTCCCATTTACTGAGGAAGATGTTGGCCACACTTGGTGCATACTTGTTACCCATCCCTACTCCCTTTATCTGTCTATAGTAGTTATGGTTGTGCCAGAAGAAGTTATTCCCCATGGCCATCCTTAATCCCTCCAGTATGAACCTTCTTTGTTTCAATTTTAGGTCCGATAGGTTCTTCATTCCCCATGCTACAGCTGCCAAGGCGTCCGTTTGTTTTATGTTGGTGTACAACGACTCTACATCCATTGTTACCAATAGCGTGGAGTCGTCCACCTGTAAATCCTTTAAGCTGTTGATTACATCCTTACTATCCTTGAGGAATGCCTTGCCCTCTCCCGCTATTGGCTGGAGGAATATATCCAAATATTCCCCCAATCTTGAATAGACTGATTCTATACCGCTAATTATAGGCCTTCCTGGTGGTCTAGTTTTATTCTTATGGATTTTAGGAACCTGGTATATTACTGGTATCCTTGGTGCTTCTGTCAGCAAATACCTACCTTCTTTCTTATTTATAATATTATCTGCTATGCCCTTATTTAGGTACTCTTTTAATTTCTTTTTTAGTTCTCTATTGGGATTCTTTTTCAGGGGTTGGTATGTGCTTATGTCTTTAACTAGTCTCTCCAGTTCTGCATGGTAGTCCTGTTTAGTTAGGATCACTACCCCTCCCCCCTTGTCCGCTGGTCTAATTACTATGTTTTTTCTTTTTTCTAATTTCTTCAGGCCTTGCCATATTCTGTCTTTATTGCACTTTACCGGTTTAATGTTTCTCATTTCCTTCTCTACTATCCTTTTAAACACTTCAATGTGTTGATTGGTACTCGACCTAGGGTTGAACGTGGACCTGTTCCTCAACTGGCTATGTGTGTACTCCGTTTCATTAGTTTGATGTTGGGGTTCTCCTTTCTCTAAATAATATTTCTTTAGATTTAGTTTCCGAATAAACTTTTGCAAATCAATGAATGCTTCGAATTGGTTAAAAGTTGCACTGGGTGCATACTTGATGCCCCTATCTAGTACTAACAGTTCCTCATGGGTAAATGTTATGTCTGTTAGGTTGAAAATACCCTCCCCTAATTTACTCTTTTTCTTTTTGCCTCCCCCTCTGCAGCCTCTTTTTCTCTTTGGTTTCCACTGTCTCCAGTTTCCTGGGGGTTCCTGTTCCAGCCCCCCCTGCTGGTTTGGAATACTGGCATGGGTGGTTTGTAGGGCTCCCTCCAATCCCGCCATTCCCCCTGCCACATAGGTGGACCATAGTTCGGGCCATAATTATAATAACCCCTCCCCCTTCCTCTATATCCCCCCCTCCAAGGTCTGGGGTATTGTCCCATCGGGGGTTGGTAGGGGGCCGCATAAGTGTTATTATTCCCTTGATCGGGTTTCTGGGTATTTATTTTCTTCTGGTTATCACTTGGGGTCTGTGCTATTACTCCAGTGTCTTTTCTTGTCAAATTGGCGATGGGGGTCCCTGATATTCTACTCGTTCCTACATCTGCAATCACATCCCCGATGTTGGCCTCCTCATCAAGGGACGTGTTTGCAGAGTTGGTGGGCGTTTCCTCCTCTTGCCACCTGTACACTTTTCCCTCTAAATAATCTTTTTTGTCCCTTTGATATTTTTTAACCTTTTTGTTTTTTACTTCATTGTCCAATTTTGCTAGAAATTCTTGTAATTTAGCCGCCCTTGTTTTGTACTCATTTGTTTCCACATGTGGTAACATGTTATCCCTAATTGTACCTATGGTGGATTCTACCTTTTTTAGTTTGATTCTTCTCCTCTCAATAATCATGTCTAACAGTTTGTTTTCACAGCCATTAAAAAAATCAAACCAAGTCCTTGATAAGTTTTCATCTATTATACCATCATTGGGGCCTAGGTCCCATCTTAGCCTCCTTGGGGTGATTTTGGCCTCTCTGTATTGATCTAATGTGTTAATGTCCCACCATATTCTAATTTGTTTATCCATAGCATTTTTCAAGTGCTTAAAACTTTGTTCTAAATACAGATAATAAATATGATATTAAATTTACAGCTACAGTACACCAACAAAAAATAAATTTTCTGGATCTAGAAATTTATAAGAACAAAAATAAACTTGGAACTAGAACACACTTCAAAGAAACGGATCGGAACGGTTATATACCGATGGGGAGCTGTCACCACCCCCATTGGAAAAAAGCAATCCCAAAAAGTCAGTTCATTAGGATAAGACGAAATTGTGACCAAATAGAGGACTATTTTCAGCAAACTGATATACTAATTAAGAGATTTGTAGACAAGGGGTACAAAAGAGACACACTGGAGGAAACACGTCTAAAAATAGCCAATATGGATAGAGAGCTAACACTAACCAATAAAATTAGAAATCATAATCACAAAGATAAAGTACCATTCATAACAGCATTCAATAAACAATACAAAACACTAGAAAAAATTATAACAAAACATTGGCCCATAATCAGTAATGATCCACAGTTGAGCAAGGTCCTTCCAAAAAAAACAGCGTTCGTATATAGGAGAGCAAGGAGGATCAGGGACAAAATAGTAAAAAATGTACCAGACCCCCCTAAAAAGATGTCAACATTTTTTAAGCAGGAGGGTTTCTTTAGGTGTGGGAAATGCAAGGCGTGCAAGTCTACCAACAAAAGGGATAGAAAAACAATTAATTTCGAATCAAGCAGCAACAAGCAAACCTTTAAAATTGACAAACTCATAACATGTGCTAGTACACATGTCACCTACGTATTGGAGTGCAGTTGTGGGCTGCAATACGTGGGCAGAACAACTAGAGCCCTATCGGTGAGAGTAGGAGAACACGTTAGAAACATCAAAAAAGGATTTAAACACCATAGTGTATCCAAACACTTCAGGGATGTACATGGTAGGAACCCCCAACATTTAAAATTCTATGGAATAGATAGAATAGAAAAAGATTGGAGAAACACTAACATGAAAAGGGAGCTATCAAGAAATGAAACCCATTGGATATTTAAAATGGACACTATGAGACCAAAAGGGTTGAACGTGGAACTCGACATCAACTGCTATCTGGAAAATTATTAACTAGTACAGTAACAATTTTTTATTGGCATTTTTATTTCAACATTTTTTATTTTCATTTTTATTTTTATTCTATTTTCATTCTATTTCATTTTGTTTTATTTTGTTTTTATAGTATATTTTTTATTTTAATTTTATTTTATTTTATTTTTATTTTATTTTTATTTCATTTTTCCATTTTTTTCATTTTTTTATTTTTTCTTTTTTTTCATTTTTTTCATTTTTTTCATTTTTTTATTTTTTATTTTATTTTTCTATTTTTTATATTTTCTTTATTTCATTTTTCCATTTTTATATTAATTTTTTCCATATTTTAGTATCATTATATTTTTTTTCCAATATTTTTTATTATTTTTTCTTCTTTCAATAAAAATTTTTTATGTACAAAACGTAACACAATAGAATAGGGGTTATACATATAATTGCATATTTTTTGGTAATTTTTTTGGAATTGTCCTGTATATTTTTGTAAAGAATGGATTTCTTTGCTGTCCCATATTTATATGGATGAACGGCTAGGGCGGAACGGGTAGAAAGTATAATAAAGTTTGAAAATGTGTAATATGTTTGAGACATTGTAAAAGCCTCTCCAGCAGATATAGATGGGTTAGTACTCCTAAAATTTAGATACAAATTAAGAAAATGTAAAGGGGAAATAGCTATATAAGTATGGATTATGCAAAAAGGGAAAAGCCCTTAGTCAAAATGGCGATAATAGAAAGGAAGTCATAGATGGGAACATTACCTTAGTTAAAATGGCGGAATACACACTTCCGGCCACACACAGTATAAATAGAGTGGGCACCAATCAAACGGCAGCTTCCTGATGACGCATTTGATGATGCGAAACGCGTAGAGGCTGCTGGGAGAATTTTATGCATCACGTGACCGGACGAAAACGGAAACGAGACTTGGAGCGCAAGCCGAGCGTGGAGGCCGCACACTAACACCAGGCGAACCATGCTAATAGCCACTCGTCCGTAACTGCTGGATAAGCTTCGTGCCGGCTCGAGGGCACTTTTAAATGTGAGTGATTTTAACCTTTGGAATTTTTTAAAAATAAATGGTTCAAACATATTGCGCTATGATCGCCTTTTGTCCCTATGCTTTCCTATGAGGAGCATTAGAACACAAGTTTTTAACCGGTGAGAAGTGGTACCTGGGTGGAGTGGTTATCCCTGAATGAACCAAAGGCGTACCCCTAGTGAAGTATCTGGTGAGTGGCCAATCTGAATGGTGGAGGGTCCCACTCAGTCCATATGAATATTGAAGCAATATAGGAGCACGTCAGTCACTTTAATGGTTACAAGACTTTGCAACACATCTGAAGGACTTTTTGTTATATGTATATGTATTGAATGGATATATGATTTATTGATCTAAAATTTTAAACTTATGCACATGAAACATTTGTGATTGGTAGTTGATAAGCATTACAGGTGGTGGTATATTAAGGGAGTAGCGCATTCACATACATTTCTCCTCCAGGCTGCTAAGTCAGAGATAAAAAAAAAAAAACTCTCGGCTTTCCAGCCAAGTACACGGCAGTATTTACAACTGCCAGGCTGGACATGATGTCATAATGTCATGCCCAGGCCTCCGAGAGTCATAGAGACTGCCGGGGACTATCTGGTCACCAGTATTCTCTATGGTGAACAACCCCCCCCCCACCTGTAAGAACAATCAATCGGCTAAACGTGATGAGCCACTATGATTGTTCTTACAGTGCAGGGAATTGCGGGCTGAAAAGATCAATACCGGGATGATGCCTGTAGGTGCAGGCATCATCCCTGTATAACCACTGAAACGGGAGGACTTCCCCACCGGGAAGTGGTGTTTTTGCACTACATACCATGGGGTATATTGTATGAGTTTACCTGCTAACTGCATATTTTCTTTATTATTAGGGCTACACTGTTAGGTTTAGGATTGTATCAAGGTGTTGGTGCTACCTGTGTGAATATAAATGCTGGAGTAATATCCTGACGCTCACGAGAACTGAAGAAGTGGCTTGGATAAGCTACAAAACATCTTTCAAAATTAAAGAACAAGTCCAGTTGAATGTGACTAACTACTACTAGCTAGAATCTAGTGAGACTTTACTCAGGTCCCACCAACTGTTCATGTTTTGTAGTAACTCAAACAAGAAAAAGTTAAACAGCAGTTAAAGTGTCATTGGTGGGCACTGGACACGCAGCATTGGTGGGCACTGGTCACGCCGCATTGGTGGGCACAGGTGCGGCTGCATTGTAGGGCACAGGTGCGGCCGCGCTGATGGGCACAGGTGCGGCCGCGCTGATGGGCACAGGTGAGGCCGCGCTGATGGGCACAGGTGAGGCCGCGCTGATGGGCACAGGTGAGGCCGCGCAGATGGGCACAGGTGAGGCCGCGCAGATGGGCACAGGTGAGGCCGCGCTGATAGGCACAGGTGCGGCCGCGCTGATGGGCACAGGTGAGGCCGCGCTGATGGGCACAGGTGAGGCCGCGCTGATGGGCACAGGTGAGGCCGCGCTGATGGGCACAGGTGAGGCCGCGCTGATGGGCACAGGTGAGGCCGCGCTGATGGGCACAGGTGAGGCCGCGCTGATGGGCACAGGTGAGGCCGCGCTGATGGGCACAGGTGAGGCCGCGCTGATGGGCACAGGTGAGGCCGCGCTGATGGGCACAGGTGAGGCCGCGCTGATGGGCACAGGTGAGGCCGCGCTGATGGGCACAGGTGAGGCCGCGCTGATGGGCACAGGTGAGGCCGCGCTGATGGGCACAGGTGAGGCCGCGCTGATGGGCACAGGTGAGGCCGCGCTGATGGGCACAGGTGAGGCCGCGCTGATGGGCACAGGTGAGGCCGCGCTGATGGGCACAGGTGAGGCCGCGCTGATGGGCACAGGTGAGGCCGCGCTGATGGGCACAGGTGAGGCCGCGCTGATGGGCACAGGTGAGGCCGCGCTGATGGGCACAGGTGAGGCCGCGCTGATGGGCACAGGTGAGGCCGCGCTGATGGGCACAGGTGAGGCCGCGCTGATGGGCACAGGTGAGGCCGCGCTGATGGGCACAGGTGAGGCCGCGCTGATGGGCACAGGTGAGGCCGCGCTGATGGGCACTGGTGAGGCCACGCTGATGACCACTGGTGAGGCCGCACTGATGACCACTGGTGAGGCCGCACTGATGACCACTGGTGAGGCCGCGCTGATGAGCACTGGTGAGGCCGCGCTGATGAGCACTGGTGAGGCTGCACTAATAAAGCTGTTAATATTTATTTTTGTAAATTAAGTCTGCATAAAACATTTACGTGTAATTTCATGAGATAATTTATGAGGGCGTGTTTAGGGGCGGAATTAGGGGTGGGGCAACTAGTGGCGAGTAACCCTTAAGGCCTGGCTAGTAGCTCAGGACTTGAAATTTTGAGCCCTGTGCTATATTACATGTGTTCATACCTTTCCACTACAGCAGGGGTCTCAAAGTACCGGCCCGCGGGCCATTCGCGGCCCGCGGACCGGTTAAAAATGGCCCGCAGGCAGGGCCGATCCAGGACTAGAGGTCGACCGATATTTGGCCATTAGTCCGATATATAGCACTGGCCGCTGTTCCTACTCCCTTCTCCACACTCAGCGCTTGATGCTTGTGTGAAACTGACACGTAACAGCAGGAGAGAGACAGAGGGATCTGTCAGATTTGAGGTTGATGTCGGGGGTGGGCGGGACCCGGCCGGGGTGGGCGGGACCCGGCCGGGGTGGGCGGGACCCGGCCGGGGTGGGCGGGACCCGGCCAATATCAAACACCAGCCAATGGGATCTGGGCGGGCCGCTACGTGTATGTGGCCCGCCCCTTTTCTTAAGCAGCCCAATCATTGGCTGGTGTTTGATAGCTGCTGGTCCCGCCCACCCCGGCCAGGTCCTGCCCACCCCGACATCAACCTCAATTCTGACAGATCCCTCTGTCTCTCTCCTCTGTGCTACGTGTCAGCTTCACACAAGCATCAAGCGCTGATGCGTGCTGATGAGTGTGGACTGTTCCTTGTCAGTTTCACACGCGGTTACACTCCGCTCAGTGTGCCAACTGTCAGTGCCATCTGTCAGTGCCAGCTGCCAGTGCCACCACCAATCAGTACCACCTGCCAGTGCCAACCAGTCTGCCAGTGCCACCTGCCACCTCCAACCAGTACCACCTGCCAGTGCCACCTGCCACCGCCAATCATTGCCACTGCCAATCAATGCCACCTGCCAGTGCCAACCAGTGCCACCTTACGCTACCTGCCAGTGCCACGCCAATCAGTGCCGCCTGCCAGTGCCACCTGCTGCCACCTGCCAGTGCCACGCAAGTCAGCGCCACCTGCCAGTGCCTGCCAGTGCCACCTGCCGCCCCCTGCCAGTGCCACGCCAGTCAGTGCCACCTGCCAGTGCCAGGCCAATCAGTGCCACCTGTCAGTGCCAATAGTGCCACCTGCCAGTTCCAAACCAGTGCCACCTTCCAGTTCCAAACCAGTGCCACTTGCCAATGCCTTCCAGTGCCACTGCCAATAAGTGCCACCTGCCAGTACCATTGCCAATCAGTGCCACCTGCCAGTGCCATCTGTTAGTGCCAATCAGTGCCACCTGCCAATCAGTGCCACGTGCCACCTGCCAGTGCCACCTGCCAGTGACAGACAGTGCCACCTGCCTAAGCCAACCAGTGCCACAGCCAACCAGTGCCATCTGTACATGAGGACATCAAGTGTGTGGTAGAGTGACAGGAGCAAGCAGGGAGGAGTGGAGTGGGTGAGGTTTTTTTTTTTTTTTTTTAATCGGCCTAAAATATCGGCCACAAAAATCGGCATCATATTCGGCCATCGGCCGCCCCGATTTCTAAATATCGGTATTGGCATCGGCCAGAGAAAAACCCATATTGGTCCACCTCTATCCAGGACGTCTTTTTGAACTGCACCCAGGCACCGCAGAGGGGGAGGCTCCAAAGAGCTTTACCTCTCCATCTCTTCTGTCCTCTCCGCTGCACGCTGCTGCAGCCCAGAGAGAGAACAGAGCAAAGGAAGGAGCGGAGGAAGGATCCGCTCATCGATCTGCCCACCTAGGCATTGACGATCTACCAAAGCCCCAAAACCAGGGTCCTGCTGCCACCTCAGGGCGGGAGATTGTGTTCTCTGGGTCCCCTGTCACTAGGCCTGTATGGAAGCCAGGAGGAGAGGACTCGGGAGGCAGATGATCCTGACTGCCAGGAGAGGTGAGTGAGCCATCACACTGAGGCAAAGTCCTTAGTGGGGTGACTGGGGTAGAAATTTGTGCAGTGTGGGGGGCATTTTATGCAGTGTGGAGGGTGATTGTGCAGTGTGGGGGGTAATTGTGTAGTGTGGGGGTAATTATGGAGTGTGTGGGGTATTTTATGGAGTGTGTGGCTATTTGTGCAGTCTGGGGGGGGGGGGGGTAATGCTGGGGGTTAATAATGCGTTTGCTGACACCAATGCTGGGTTAATAATGCGTTTACTGACACCAGTGCTGGGTATAATGCGTTTGCTGACACCAGTGCTGGGGGTTAATAATGCGTTTGCTGACACCAGTGCTGGGTATAATGCGTTTGCTGACACCAGTGCTGGGGGTTAATAATGCGTTTGCTGACACCAGTGCTGGGTATAGTATAGTATATTATTGCTGGTATAGTTTATTGCTTTTGAAGTTTTAAAAGTTTGCATGCGGCCCCCATGGGATATGAAAACTTGTCATGTGGCCCTCAGGCAATTTGAGTTTGAGACCCCTGCACTACAGCATTTGTTTTCTGTAGATTGCAAAGAAAAAAAATAGCTGATCCTGCAGTTTACTGTGTACTGAGCTGGAAGTTCGAACCTTACCTTCCCCTGCAGTCTTCTGGGACACAACACCTTATAGAATAAGGGACCATTCACATGCGCAGTAGGAAACAGGCTGTGAAGCCGCAAGGCTTCACTTCTTGTTTCCTTAACTAGAGATGCCGGCGCCTGCACCCGAAGCGGACTGAAGACACTTTTCAGGTAAGGACACTGCAGGATCCCTGGACAGGCAAGTGTCCATATTTTAAAAGTCAGCCGCTACAGTATTTGTTAGAGTACCCACAGAATAGATCCAAAATGTTTCACGCTGGCACAAGCGTTTGAAACGTTCAGCCAGGGGGAAGATTACTCAGCCTCAATTATCCAGACCCTAAGGCCGGCAGTGGATTTATTGTGATGTTGTAGAAAGTACTTTGTGTACCCCGGCTTACTCCCCGTCCTCGGTGACGTCACATCCGCCCTGCGGTCCACAGCGGCTCTTCCAACTTCTCTGGATGCCATCCAGCTCTGTCTACCAGCAGCAGTCACAGTGTCCCTGATGTGAGCGCGATGTCCTTGGAATTGAATCGGAGTGGCTCCCCCATGCACCAGATAAACTTGGAATATTTTTTGTCCTGTGAGTGTTTTTAATCACGGGTAAAATTGTGCATTTTAATACTACACTCAGGTGGCGCTTCCTTTGTTTGTCTGTTTTTGCTTGTATTCACAGAGTTGGCTTATCTCTGAGGACGGCTGCCAGCATTAGCCATTGATTGGACTCTGGGACTTGTTGTACCTGAGAATTTATTATCTTATCTGATTTAAATTTTGTTGCCCATGATTACATGTTATTATCCATAGTGCTGTCAGTAGTCATGATATTCTGTGTTTGGCGCCAGTTACCCCCATTTTCTCTTTTTCGCTACAGTAGTTGTAGCAGCTGACTTTTCATTTTTTTGGGGGAGCCTGGAGCGCATTTAAAATTATTTCTTAAACATGTGTGCAAAAAATGCAAAAAACGGCTCAGGCAGCGAAAAGGTTAAAGCATACGTAAATCCAACATTTTATATTCCTGATATGTGTCTGTTGTACCATGTACTTGTATGAAAAAGTATCCTGTTCTCTTTGTAAAACCAGTGCACTACTGTTTCTCCCGCCCCCACGCCCCCACCCCCACAACCCCCCCCCCACAACCCCCCCCCCCCCCCACCCCCCACCCCCGAGGGAATGTGATCAGGTATATTTAAAAAAAAAAAAAAAAAAAAAAAAAAAGGGGGGGGGGGAGGTATTTTAATTTTTTTTTTTTTTTTTTTATATCTATACACAAATGTGTTGCTTTTCATTTCTATTTTAAATTAAATGGGTTTACATATACTTTAAATAAAAATAAAATTGCCATTTTTTCATCTCCCTGTAAAGTAGAACATCAAACCTCCAGCTATGCTTTGTTGGTGAGAAGCCCAAACCTACATGTCATTTTAAGGATCAAAAACCAAAAAGAATTCAGAAACACATTAAACAAACCTTACGAAGGAGTAGGCACAGACCAAAAGACAAAGTCCAAAGGAGGACTTCCCGGCGTGAAGCAAATGATTAAAAGAAATTACACATTTAATTAAAACCTGAGCCCTGAGAGTCCTGTCCTAGAACCAATCAAATCTACAAGGGGATTGGTTGCCAAGAATTGAAGTGAATTTTTCAAATTTCCAGCATGTTGGACAGCCAAAAGCCTCTCATTAAGAATGTGAGCAATGAATTCCAAGACAAGACGCAGAGAATTACTACAGAAAAAAAAAAAACGGAGCAAAGTAAAGGTGATAGAGATAAGCCGCCATTCTCACCATTTTTCAGCTTGTATCTCGCCGGTAAACCACACAGAACGGGGATCTGCCTATGTAAACAAGGCAGATCTCCGTTCTGACAGGGGGGAAGGGATGGATTCTGTTTCCCTGCAAAGCAAGGACTAGAATCCATCTCTTCCTCTAGTAAAAGCAGGACAGAGTACAAAAAACACTGGCTAGGCACACAGTTAACACTTTGATCCCCCCTTTTGTATAACCCCTAACCCCTTCACAGCCATATATTTAGCACTGATCACTGTACTAGTGTCACTGGTTCCCGCAAAGTGTCAGTTAGTATCCAATTGTCCGCTGCCAAATGGCAGTCTGCTATAAGTCGCTAATCGCCGCCATTACAAATTACAAATAAACAAATAAAAATTCCATAAATATATCCCATAGTTTGTAGACGCAATAACATTCATTTAAACCAATCAATATCCGCTTATTGGGATTTTTTTTATCAAAAATTTGTAGCAGAAAAGATCACTAGGAATATGTTCTGCTCAGGTGTAAATGTACGCTCGTGTCTATTGGACTGCACCCAACTAAACGTTGGGGGAGGGGGGGGGGTCAATTCACTGAGAACCTGTCCTAATCAATGTGCCTTTAGGCTGGGTTCACACAATTGCAGGAGATTTTGAACGTCTCTCTATGGAGCCAGTTCACATATCTCCGCAGCAGGTCCGGTGCGTTTTGCAGAAAAACGTTGAGCGTCTTTTGGTCCGTTTCAGGTCCAAATTCAACCCAAGATTCGGGCTGAAATCGGACCTGAAATGGTGAACCAGCACGCGCACTGGACCCCTTGCTGTGAGCCGCATGCGGCTCATATGTGAATCGGACCTTCCTAGCAAATTTTACTTCTTCAACAAGTCAATTCCCACAGCCCCATCCCTCCCTACATTATAGACCTCTCTTCTTCGGAAGTATCTAATTACTCTCTGTGCAGGCCCAGCTCCTCCGACCCTCCCCTTCCTTCATAACCTTTTATGTAGGTACTGGGGGGGGGGGGGGGGGCAAAGGCTAGCACTAAGTGACTGCTGACATCCAAAAGTCGGGATCAATCCAGCTCCTGCGCCGGCTGAATGACATCAGCTGATAGTGGACCTTAGCTCGCTGTCGGCAGATCACAGGAGTGCATAACCGAGGCCCATACTTCTCCTTTAATGGTATAAGCTTTAAAGCCCATTCACCCAAAAGTAAATTCTCACCTTTCCTTTGATCCCTCATCGCTCCGCTCAGATGCCAGAATAATGGAAATACATGATCCTTCCAGGTATGAAGGAACATGTGACTGAAAGGCGTGGGAGTCATTTATCCCAAAGTCAAATAATAAAAGCATAGGAAGCTTTCAAGTCTAAGTTTTCAAGTCATCAACTTATCGAATGTACGGAAAATCTTCATATTAACATTTGTTTGAAGACCTACCAGTATATGGCCAGTTTAAGGCATAAGCAAAGCATCACCTTTAGAAACATGTTACACCCATATATAGGGGGTGAAGGTTAGGTAAAGGAAGGCATTTAGGTAAAATGTAAAAAAAAAAAAGCACCCACTGGCCACCCCCAGATCCCCCCCCCCCCCCCAATTACAGCATACAGAGGTTCCTCTACCCTGCAGCCACCGTCATATTAACCATTTCTTGCTGGGCACTTTTGCCCCTTTCCTGCCCAGACCAATTTTCAGCGTTGTCACACTGAGTGACAATTGTGCGATCATGCAACACTGTACCCAAATTACATTTTTATCTTTTTTTTTTTTTTTTTGCACACAAATAGAGCTTTCTTTTGGTGGTAATCACCACTGGGTTTTTTTTTGTGCTAAATAAACAAAAAAAAAAGTTTTCATAGTTTGTTATAAAATTTTGCAAACAGGTAATTTTTCTCCTTCACTGATATGCGCTACTGATGGGCACCGATAGGTGACACTGATGGGCACCGATAGGTGACACTGATGGGCACCGATAGGTGACACTGATGGGCACCGATAGGTGACACTGATGGGCACCGATAGGTGACACTGATGGGCACCGATAGGTGACACTGATGGGCAGCACAAATTGGCAGCATTGGTGGGAGTGCACCGATAATCAGTGCCTTAATTATCAGTGTAGATGTCCCTTTTAGGGAAGCCGGTTATCGGCTCTCTTCTACTCTCCTCATTCTGATAGGAGTGCCGATAACCAGCATCTGTTTACCTTCATGATCAGCTATGAAAGGACACAGCTGATCACATGGTAAAGAGCCACTGATTGGCTCTTTACCTCAATCTGTGATTAGCAGTGTGCCAGCAGCGGGCGCGATCACAGGACACCATCATATCACGGTGTCCCAGGACTAGATGATCGCAGCGTAGCCACCATTCGGGATAAAACACTAGTGAAGCCCTGCACAGCCCTGTCATTCATTCACAGGGATCTGTGAATGAATAAACTACAATTCCTGTCTGCCATTATGGCGGACAGACATGTAGTTGCCAATGGAACATGAGTGCTATTATCAGCACACCCCAAAGGCAATTGACACTTACTCCAGCTTTTTAACTAAAAGCCCATATGAAGGTACGGGCAGAGAGCTGAAGAAGAGTGTGCCCTAACATAGGGCTGGGCAAAAAATCGATTTAAATCTTGAATCGAGTTGAGAGGTCAAATCGATTCAAAATTTAAGCAAATCGTTTGGTTTTTTTTCACCGCGCCGGTCCCGAGGAGCTGCGGGCAGGAGGTTTTTGGCGAGGCAGCAGCTTCGGCCTAGTCCGCGGCGTCCGGCCTGGCGGACTAGGCCCAAAGCTGCGGCCTCACCTAAAAACCCCTGCCCGCAGCTCCTCGGGACCGGCGCGGTGTCCAAAAAAAAAAAAAAAAAAAAAAAAAAAACTCGATTCCAATAGTGAATCGAGTTTTTTTTTTTTTTTTTTAGGAAAATCGCTGATTTTTTTTTTTTTTTTTAGAAAATCTCCCAGCCCTACCCTAACATTGCACCCACGATCCACGGATGGCGGGTGCAATGCTTTGCAGGCTCCTGTGGCAAAAAATAAGAAATGCACATTTTTTCCTACAAAAATATGTGAATCTATTATTTTTTCCTTAAAGTACAACTACAGGTACGCCTCACTTGATGACCAGGTTCCGTTCCAACTACCAGGTCGTTAAAGAATTGGTTGTTAAACGAGGAGCCACAAGTAATCAATATTTTAAGCATTCCTAAATTACTGTCATGTATTGTATTGTGAAAAAAAAAGGTCTAAACAAAAAACTCCAGCTCAATAATGTTGTTTTAATTTGCACAAGTACAAAACACAAATGAAAATTCTGTACTGTACAATACAATGAAGTATAGCGTGTCGTTCGGGTGGGGAGAGCTGGTCGTAAGTCCATGTGGTTGTTAAACAGGTAAGTCGTTAAATGAGGAGTATCTGTATAGGCAAAACTTTTTTTCATTTTGGATAAAGCAAGGGAGGAATATAACCCTGGTAAGATTTTTTTTGTCGCCATCTGTGTCCCACTGTAGAGATTTACCTTCACTTCCTGTCCTATAGCCAAACAGGAAGTGAGAGGAAATCCCTGCAAATTAAGGGAATTCCTTGAGGACCCCCAGCTCTTCAGAACTAGTGTCACCATTGGAAGATTTCCCTTTCATTACTTTTCTGGGGACAACCCAAAACGTGTGGTTTTCTTTCAATTATTAGGCCTCATGCACACGGACGTTTTTACAGCTGCTTTTTTGAACTTTTTTTGCAGCTTAAAAAGGCCTATGTTAGTCTATGGCTTCATGCCCACCTAGGCGTTTTTGAGCTGCAAATGGCATAGGCGTTTTTAAGCTGTAAAAAAAACCCAGGACCAGTGGGTTCTGAGAGACGTTTTTCAGCTGTAAAAACGCTCTAACGCTGATAAACGCTCAAAAACGCTCAAAAACGCTCAAAAACGTCATTCACCAACGTTTAACGTTTTTGATCCATTGAAAAAAAAAATTTTGAAAAACAAAAACGCTAAAAAATGCTAAAAACGCTCAAAAACGCTATTGCAAAAACGTTGAAAAAAGCTGAAAAAAGTTTTAAAAAAAATCACTGCAAAGATACTGGCGTTTTCATAACGTTATTTTAACAGCCTGTGTGCATGAGGCCTTAATGGTAAACAGGACAAATAGAGAGGGTGAATCTCCTTAATGGGGGCACAGACAGCAATAAAAACTAACAGGTGTTCTAATTAATCTCAAAAAAAAAAAAAAAAAAAAAAAGAAGAAGAGTTTTGCCTTTAGTTATACTTGAACTACTTGCGGACCGCCAGCCGTCGTTTGACGTAGAATACCGGGGTTATGGCACCAGATAGCTGCCATAACCTCGGTATATTCTTAAACGGCAGACGGTCCTCTTTCTGATAAAAGTGGTCTCCGCGGTGCCTTCGTGCCTTTCAGTGGTGCCCATCAGTGCAGCCCCATCAGTGCCGTGCGGTTTATCAGTACCGCCTAATCAGTGCACATCATCAGCGCACATCAGTGAAGGAGAAAAATTACTTATTTACAAAATTTTATAACAGAAACTAAAGAAAAAACTTTTTTTTTCAAAATGTTTAGGAAAAAATAAAAACCCAGTGGCGATTACATACCACCAAAAAAAAGCTCTATACATCTCAAAAAAACTATAAAAATCTCCGTCATTCAAAATGCAACAGCGCTGAAAGATGAAAACTGGCCTGGGCACAGGAAGGGGGTAAACGTGCCCGGTAGGCAAGTGGTTAACACTTCTGATACATCGGTATCCAAACACCACACACACACAACAAAGCAGCGATATACTGGTAACCAACAGATCTTTTCACTTTCCATATTCATATATCAGAGTCTATGGAAGTAGTCCCATCACTCCCTACCAACAATCTCTGCCCATACAATTGCTATACAAAGTGTTAGAAAATGGCTGCTTGTGATTAGTTGCATAGATATGAACACTTGGCAGTGGAGAGCAAAGCCAGTAGATGCTCTTTACAGAGAAGAGGCAATTATCATAACAGGTTCCCAAACCTGCCTGGATGACGGTTCTGTGTGACACCAATCAGCCAACAGTCATGTGCCGGAAACATACATTAGATGAGTGATCATTGCCTAATCCAATGACTGTCATCATAAGTAGCTTTACAGTGGCCATAAATAGTTCTATTATCAGAAATGTAAAGTGTTTGTATTTCCTACACACACCGTCTGAAGTAACTGGCCTCAGGTGATACACAGAGGTTAAACAAATCGCCAGCATAAGTTGTACCCTTTTATCTGTAGCCCTCTCTCTTCTAAATCCATTCAAAGTCCAGAATTTACACAGCATGAGAGAGGAGACAGAAATTTCACTGGGTGCTTTGGATTGAGGCAAGTACACACTATAGAAGGATAGGATTTGTTCATTTTTTATTTCAGATTTACAACCACTTTCGCTGCCAGGTCCGTACGTCATACAGACCTGACAGCAGGGGGTTTCACACATAGTCTGGTGGCTGCAGCCACTGGGATGTGTAAAATGGACAGGCAGGCTCCTATCTGTCAGGTGGATGACATTGGGGCCCGTTGTGCTGCCGCCCCATTGCTCACACACACCCCGCTACCCCCCCCCATGTATTCTGGGCTCCACTTGCCCATTTGCGGGCCCAGGGCTGACATGTGCCGGCGGGTGGAGGGGAGAAGAGCGGTCACACATCTGCTCCCCTCCCCGCGGTGACCCAGAAAGCGACTTGAGGAAGTGAACATGCCTGAGGGCTGACTAATTTGCCTGACATTCTTTGAACCATTAAAATTAAATGCAACTGAACCAATACACTGCCCAACAAGAATTCTCTTGCCTTTGTGTGGTGAAGAATCTAAGGAGGAGCATGGGCATGTTATTTGGATATACCGTATTTATCGGTGTATAACACACACCTTTCACTTTAAGAGGGAAGTTTCAGGAAAAAACGCACATTTTAAATAAAGAACTATGAAGCAAAATAAGGGTCAGTGCCCATCTGCAGCCTTACCACTGCCACGAACGCAGCCTCGCCATTGCCACGAACGCAGCCTCGCCATTGCCACGAACGCAGCCTCGCCATTGCCACGAACGCAGCCTCGCCATTGCCACGAACGCAGCCTCGCCATTGCCACGAACGCAGCCTCGCCATTGCCACGAACGCAGCCTCGCCATTGCCACGAACGCAGCCTCGCCATTGCCACGAACGCAGCCTCGCCATTGCCACGAACGCAGCCTCGCCATTGCCACGAACGCAGCCTCGCCATTGCCACGAACGCAGCCTCGCCATTGCCACGAACGCAGCCTCGCCATTGCCACGAACGCAGCCTCGCCATTGCCACGAACGCAGCCTCGCCATTGCCACGAACGCAGCCTCGCCATTGCCACGAACGCAGCCTCGCCATTGCCACGAACGCAGCCTCGCCATTGCCACGAACGCAGCCTCGCCATTGCCATGAACGCAGCCTCTGCATGCAGCCACAACATTGCCATCAGTGCAGCCTGATCGATGCCCATTTGCAGCCTCGGAGGGGACAGGGAGGGGGGTGGGATGAGCGCCAACAGATTACATACAGGAGAATCTCCTGTTTGCTCGGCGGCCTCTTTAATACAAAGTCCCGCCTCCTATGATAGAACAGTCGTCCAATGCCAGCCCAGGAGACAGGACTGGATATTACAGAGGCCGCTGAGTAAACAGGAGATTCTCCTGAATGTAATCTGACGGCTCTCGTCCCTGCCCCCTCCCTGTCCCCTCAGAGGAACGATAATTACAGTATAAATCTTTTGTGGCCCCCGTTACCAAATTACCAGTGGGGCCGTATGAAATCTGACCACGGGCCGGACTTTGGACATGCCTGCTCTAGGGTGTCTGCTTTCAGAAAATATATAATGTTTGGTGGTTTTATGTAATCTTCGGGCCAAAAATTATTTCTTAAAAATGTGTGCAAAAAAAAAGGCTCTGGCAGCAAAAAGGTTAAAGAATGCTTAAACCCAACATATATCCTGATTTGTGTCTGTTGTACCATGTACTTGTATGAAAAAGTATCCTATTCTCATTGTATTGCTTCCTTTGTATGAAATCCCTGGTGTTCCTGCCAGTCCCTCTCCTCTGCTTTCCAATAAAAAAAAGAAAAAGAAAAAAAGCTGACCACACTAGGCATGACAGCACAGCATGGTCCGTTCTCAAGCTGTGCTAGCCTGCTCTCCTTCAATGATCAGACTTGTCCTGACCCCCCCCCCCCCCCCGCACAGCCTTTCACTGGGAAAACCAGTGCACTACTGTTTCTTTCCCTAGCTTCTTATGCAGCTGAGAACAGAGGGTATACCGTTGTTTCTATACTATTGTCTTGTTGACATGGACCTGAATTTTAATCTTTTTAACCCTTTCACTGCCAAGTCCGTACGCCGTATGGACCTACAGAAGTGCCCACAGGTGGCCAAGTCAGTATGGCGTGCGGACCTCCTTTCTCCCTCTCCTATAAGCTGATGGACACTTCAATGACCATAAGCTTATATCAGAATTGTTCAGCAGACTCTGCTGAACAATTCTATAACTCTCTGAACCCGCTGATCAGAGTTAATACCCCTAATGTGACTGTGCGCCCCCCCCCCCCACCCACCCATGCCGCTGCTCCCATGCCTCTCCACCCTCGGTGCACCCTTCCATCTAAAACTGCCCCCCCACTCCCCTCCCCCCCCGCCAGCTCTGATTACCCACGCTCCACCCTATCCGACACCCCCCTGCAAACCCGCTCCCAGCAGCCACCATCATTAGCCGGCAGCCCTCCTCTTCCATTCACGCCGGCTTCAGGGGCTGCATGGTGCTTGTGGGGGTCCAGATGCGTCCCCCCTGCTACTCAGATCACCCCCCCCCCAAATGCCCCCGCACTCCCAATCCATGACCGTCCCGGCATCTCTCCTTCCCCTCCCTCCGCCTGCAGCTTCTCCATGCACAGATCTCCTATGCTCGGCGGGGGGGGGGGGGGGGGGGGGAGCGCGACGGTGGGGGGGGTGAAGTTGGGGCTTGGGGGGGCTTAGTAAACATGTGTTTACTAAACTTCCCCCTGTAGAAGAGAGGGCACATGCAGCGAACACTACTGATCGCTGCTATATGCCCACTGACAGCTGATATATTGTAACCGCGAGTGTTACAACGTATCAGACTGTCATTTTCTGAATGAATGGAATCTCTATACAGATTTTTCATTTATTCAAGTAAAGTGATACAGAGAAAAGGGACAATCTTCAGTTCCTTTCTCTGTCTCAAAAAGAAGAGATATGGGGGTCTGTTTAGACCTCTGATATCTCACCAAAGACCCCCCCCCCCCCCCCCCCGCCCGCACTCACTGCTCCATGGGTACCTCAGCTTCTCCTCCCGGCCAATCCGAACCATCCTGATTGGACAGGGGGAGAGTGGGTGGGTTCGGGCTTCAATGCTCTGCGCCCCGAGCCCAACCTTTTTCAAGCCAATTAGATCAATTAATCATGTGGCTAAAAAAAAAAAAAAAAAAAAAAAAAAAAAAAACCTCCACCCAGCGCCCCTAATGAACCGGATGCTCCTGGTAAGACTCCTTTGAAATGGAGCGGACTCTGTCAAGCAGATCAGCTGAGCAGGTGGATGACAGGTCCGTGTCCACTCTGCACACAGCTCGCTATTCTCTATGGGGCGGTCAGATGGAAACGGACCACCTGTCCAGTTCCATTGGATACCATCTGATCCAATCTGCTAGATGGATGGGGAATGGAATCCCCCATCCGTCTGTTTTTAGCAGACTGGATTGGATGCAGGCGGGTGTAAACAGACACATGTCCATTTACAACAGCCTCTCTATAG
Organism: Lithobates septentrionalis; assembly: GCA_037952835.1. Taxonomy (NCBI): domain Eukaryota; kingdom Metazoa; phylum Chordata; class Amphibia; order Anura; family Ranidae; genus Lithobates; species Lithobates septentrionalis. The sequence continues at coordinate 190,863 of JBBDGP010003096.1, read as the reverse complement.
AGAACAATGGGTGGTCCGATTGGGCCCGCCTAAAAAAGAGACAGGCAGACCGGATCGATGTGCTTGTGTGAAAGGGGCCTAAGGCCTCGTTCACACAGGGCATACACAGCCTATCTTTACAGGGATGCACAGGTGTCCCGCGCATCTCTGTGCAGCCAATCCCATTGATGTCATTTGGAATGTAGCAACTGCACGAACAGAACCATTGCTCCCAATTTTACATCCATGTAGGTCCGCATGCATGTCCCTGAGCTCACACTGCCTGCGTTTGGGTTCTCGTACCCAAACGAATATCAGATTGGGAACAGAAGCTATGCCTATGCAGCCGTTGCATCCCAATTAACATAAATGGGACTGCCTGTACGGGAATGCCCTGAACACCTGTGCATCCCTGTGCGGGTAGACATGGCCCTCCACTTTAGTACTAATTTAGCAGGAATTTTTTTAAGTTACATTGTGTTTATGTGCAATATTAATGATTTTAGCATATTTTTTGAACATTTGCGCAATTATTTCAGAACCCAAAAAATCAGTAGCACTTTTTTTATTCTACAGGTCATGTGCTTTTAGAAAATGTCTATTTTGAGGGGTCTTTTCAAATTCTGAAAGCTGTAAGTGAAAAGTTAAAACCTCCAAATTTTTAGAGAAATTTTTGGGTACGTTCGATTTTCACCATTTTGCAAAAAGGCGCAATTTAAAATTTACAAATATTTGTTATTTATTAACTCCATACAGGTTAAGCTTTTATATTTAGTAGGGATTTAGCAGGACATTTGTAAAATTTGTTGTGTTTTTATCTGCTAATAATGGTTTTAGAGTATTTTTTTGCGAATATATTGGTTTGATAAACATTTGTGCAAATACCGCACGGTCTAAAAAATCAGTAGCATCCTCTTTTTATTCTAGAGGTCATATGCTTTCAGAAAATATATAGTTTTGGGGGTCTTTCACAAATTCTGAAAGCTGTAAGGGAAAAATGAAAACCTTCCGATTTTTTGAGAAATTTGGATATTTACACTTTTGAGTCTGTTCAATTTTCACCATTTCGCAAAAAGGCGCTTAAAAGTTACAAATATTTGTTATTTATTAACTCAATACAGGTTAAGCTTTTATATTTAGTAGGATTTTTGTAAAATTTGCTGTGTTTTTATCTGCTAATAATGGTTTTAGTCTATTTTTTGCAAATATATAGGTTTGCTAAACATTTGCAAAAATACCGTAGGGTCTAAAGAATCAGTAGCACCTTCTTTTTATTCTACTAATCATGTAGTTTCAGAAAATATATGGTTTGGGGGGGTCTTTCACAAACTCTGAAAGCTATAAGTGAAAAAATAAAAAAGCAAAGGAAAAATTGCAAAAAATGGTCTGGTCACCTGAGTTTACAAAATGGAGCACAGGGCCTGGCAGCGAAAGGGTTAAATCCTTTGGAACGCTTCACACCAATGCGCTGTATTTTTTTTAAAAAAGTCCCGCATGCTGCATTTTTGGTGCATGCTTAAAAAAACGCACCTCCCCATTAAAATAAATGGAAAACGCATCAAGGACGTACTGTGGTTTGCGTTTTTTTGGAGTCACCTGTCCACGTTTCACAGGTGAATGATTGGAGTCAGGAGTCCAGAAAACACATCAACTACACATTAAAAACACTTACCTGTCCAGACATCCAACAGAGGGTGCTGGCACCACCATCTTGGCTAAGGGAACCTTGCGGCTTCACAGTCTGTTTGCTACTGGGCAATAAGCGAATCATGCTGCAGATTGTTAATGTGCCGCTTGCGGGGAGAAGGGCGAACATCTGGCTCACTTCACCATGGCAAACTGAACCAGAAGTGGGAGAAGGTACCTGTCAAAACCAGGTGCCCCCCCGAAAAGGTGCCAAATGTGGCAGGGGACAGATTGGAGGGGGATGGCAGACAAGTGGAGCTTCCATTTCAGTTGGAGCTCCACTTTAAATGTTGATTGGAAAATCAAGTGTTCACTTTAATAATATTGGAAAGAATACACAAACTAACAAATGCTTTCTTATTTAATTGCCTAAAGCTGATTTCTTGTTAAAGCGAATGTGCACTCCCGATTTTTTTTTTTTTACAGTTATAAATTCCCATCTTTCTAATGTTACACTCACTTTTAGTAACTTATATAAATAATATACTGCAGCTTTCATCTTGCTTGTGGGCATTCGAAGCCCGCAAGCAATCATTTCCTGGTTCCAGTACAGTAGATGTACCAGCATTCCTTACTGGTTCCCGCGCATGCTCAGTGGTAACTGCGCCGAGCAGTGTAAACATCTTTGTTGCCATCACAACGGGTGGCATCTTAGGAAGTTCCCGCCCCCGTTGTGATGCAAAGCTCTTTCAGAACGAAATCCCACCAGATTTCGCGGCGGTTCTCTCCGCACTGACTCCTGGGATGAATGACACAAGATCCCAGGAGACAGTGCGGCGAGGACAGGAAATTATGCGAATACCCGCAAAATCCCCGCCCACAGCCGCAGGGACAGAACACAGGCAACATATCTTAAGGTACAAGCAAAAAAAAAAAAAAGGTCCATTGAGCACTACCAGTGAGCTTAACTTGCAAAATTGTGTGAAGATCCGCTTTAAATAACAAAATGTGTTCAACATCATCCAAGAGCAAATCTAAGGGGAAAAAAATAAAATAAAATGTAAGTTATTACTATAAAAAAATGCAGGCGATTAAGGAGCAAATAATACGATGCCAATGACGTGTGTGAGATCCAGAAAGCTTGATTAAGTGAACTGCTTGGAAGCTGCTGACCACAGGAAGGCCTGTACTCCCCCGTCAGCACCTAACTGGCAGATGACCAATAGGTCATCAATAATGTATACACAGGACAATCTGCACAGTGATGTCTACATTGTCTGCCATGTTCTATAGACGACTGCAAACCAAAAAAAAAAAAAATTACTGGATTGTCACAAAGTCCGGGCCTCTTGGCAACACAGTATATTGTTATATAGGAAGTAATTCATTTAGGAGGATAATCTGCAACAAAATAACAATCATTCCAAAGTACATCAAACCTCCAATACACCATGAATTTGTACTATCCATCTATAAGGGATGCACAGATCCCCCCTTTTTTTTTATTGGCGCGTACCTATACTTTTGGTCAAGTACGCGTCGATTCAGAGTATCAGAGTTCAGAGACAGTGTCACTAGGCAGGACGGGGAAATGCAAAATCGATACTTTGTGGTGCGATTTGCGCCCATACATAATGAATGGGCTCACACTGCACAGAATCGAATGCGTTTTGAAAAGGAATGCAGTGTGATTCTTATCCAAATCGCATGGGGATTCCAGCACCGCTGCCATGTAAACCCAGGATTGTCATATTGATTTCAGCCTGGGTTCACACAGGAGCAGTGAAGGAAACCACATGCGATTCAGAAAGGAATGGCACCGCATTCATGTTCAAATGGCATACGATTCTTTAAAGTGTGATTTGAGCTCATTCATTTGTATGGGCACAAATTGCACCGCAAAGTATCGATTTTGCATTTCCCCGTTCTGCCTAGTGACACGGTCACTGATCACAGCTCCCTGTGATCTGGAGCGGTGATCAGTGACGTGTCACTCGTAGCCACGCCCCCCACAGTTAGAATAACTCCCTAGGACACACTTAACCCTTTCCTAGCCAACTAGTGGTTAAAGGGGTTGTAAAGGTAAAAATTCTATGCATTCTATGCATTAAGGTGAAAAAACTTCTGACAATACCGCCGCCCCCAGCCCCCCCGTTTTACTTACCTGACGCCTCGAAAGTCAGCTTCGCGTTCCCGACATCTATTCCTCCGCTCACCCTGGCCGCTGATTGGCTACAGTGGATGGATTGGAAGCAGCGCAGCCATTGGCTCGCGCTGCTGTCAATCACATCCAATGACGCGGCGCGCTGGGGGGCGGGGCCGGCTGTATCACGGGAGCGCGCCCGCAAGCACTAACCACCATGCGAGGGAGCTCGCATTAAGGTGGTTAATGCTTGCGGGGAGGAGCTGAAACAGCCGCCGAGGGACCCCAGAAGAGCAGGTTCGGGGCCACTCTGTGCAGAACGAGCTGCACAGTGAAGGTAAGTATAACATGTTTGTTATTTTTTTTTAAAAAAAATATTTTACCTTTACAACCCCTTTAACTCCTTCACTGCCAGTGTTATTTTTACAGTAATCAGTGCAATTTTATAGCACTGATCACTGTAAAAATGACAATGGTCCAAAAAATGTGCCACAATTGTCCGATGTGTCCGCCATAATGTCGCAGTCACGATACAAAATCGCTGATCGCCGCCATTACTAGTAGAAAAAAAAAAATTATTAATAAAAATGCCATAATGTCTATTTTGTAGATGCTATAACTTTTGCGCAAACCAATCAATAAACGCTTATTGCGATTTTTTTTACCAAAAATATGTAGAAGAATACATAGCGGCCTAAACTGAGGGAAAAAAAAATTTTTTATATATTTTTTGGGGATATTTATTATAGCAAAAAGTAAAAAATAATGTGTTTTTTTCAAAATTGTTGCTCTTTTTTTGTTTATAGCGCAAAACATAAAAACTGCAGAGGTGATCAAATACCACCAAAAGAAAGCTCTATTTGTGGAAAAAAAAAAAAAAAGGACGTCAACTTTGTTCGGGAGCCACGTTGCATGACTGTGCAATTGTCAGTTAAAGCGACGCAGTGCCGAACCGCAAAAAGTGCTCTGATCTTTGGCCAGCCAAATGGTCCGGGACTTAAGTGGTTAAAGCAGAGTTCAACCCAAAAATGGAACTTCCGCTTTAAGGGAAGGTGACCCTCTGACATGCATGGCATGTCATTTTTTTTGTGGGGGGGAAGGGGAGAGTGGAAACCCTCTTTTTAGAGGGTTCCAGCTCCCACTTCTTCCTGGGGCACCGGAAGTAAGTTCACCTCTCCCCCCTCCCTCAAGGCAATGATCTGAGACACGTCACAGGTCCCAGATGATTGCGCAGTGCATGCCCGGCTGTGGAGCCACAGCCGGGCGCCCACAGTGATAATGCCGGCGCCGCAGAGAGTAGGGGGAGACGAGGGGGGCTGCGTTCCCCCAATCGCCGGACCCTGGGACAGGTAAGTGTCCGATTATTAAATTTATTTTTTTTCGGAACTCCGCTTTAAATTTGTATTGGCACTTCCAGCAGTTTGCATAGGGCAGTGTGAACCGCCAGCGATTTAGGTGCGATGCAGGTATCCGCACTGAATTTGCAGGGTTTCCGCATCGCACCAGTGTGAACCGAGCCTCCGATTATTTTTAAGACCCCTTTCACACTGAGGCGCTTTACAGGCGCTACAGCGCTAAAAATAGCGCCTGCATAGTGCCTGTAAAGAGCCATTCCTGTCTCTCCAGTGTGAAAGCCCCGAGTGCTTTCACACTGGAGCGGTGCGCTTGCAGGACGTTAAAAAAAACTCCTGCAAGCAGCATCTTTTGAACGGTGAAGGAGCGCCGCTCCTAACCATTGAAATCAATGGGACAGCGCGGCAATACCGCCTGCGGTGGTTTTAACCCTTTCTCACCCGCTTGCGGAGGGGTAAAAGTGCCCCGCAAGCGGCTGAATAGCGCCGCAAAATTGATGGTAAAGCGCCGCTAAAAATAGCGTTGTTTTACCGCCGACGCACCCACCGCTCCAGTGTGAAAGTAGCCTTAGAGTACTTGTGAAAATGCTCGGTATCGGCACTGATACCAGTATCAGTGCATCCCTATCTATCGTAACTTCTAGCTGTACCAACATTAACTCATATGATGGAGATGAACAAATTCATATGGAATTCAGGAGCCAGTCAACAGAATGTAGAAGCCACCTGACAGCCGGCTGAATCCAGCGGATGATCTCTCCAC